>VRYO01002734.1:14472277-14622061 GCA_009812075.1 Sialia sialis
TCAATCCTGGCCGTAAGATGCTGAGACAAGATGCATGTCATGTTTCTGAATAAGTACCAGAATATTGTGCTATGCATTTGCCACTCTTTGTTTAAACCACATTTTTTTACAGGAAGATACTTGGAAATGCCACAAAATTTGGTTTCTTTATCTGAACTGTAAAATGAACGGTATGAATTTATGGCAGAAAGACTTGTGCAGTGGGTGAATCATTATCAAATCCACTCGTAGGTGAAGCTTGAGACATTTTTGTATTTTTCTCTCATTTCCAGCTGACTTGTCTCCATTGATCCACAGACACTTGAGCAGCACGAGAGAGGTGGGAAGAGTCATTCCTGATGAGAAATGGATTTTTCCCCCCACGCTCATTATTGTAGAGGACTGTCAGTTTCCCTTGGCAGCCTGTACAATGGGCTTGCTCTCTAATAAATGCAGATAGCATTAAATTAACGTTTCATTCCCACAGTGACAAACAATGGCATCCAGTTCCTGCGAAGAATAATTCATGGCAAAATGGCAGCAGACATGAACCTCGCCTGTTATGGGCTAATCAGAAATGTAGTGTTCAAATTGGACTCAAAGCATCCACATAACTTGGAGGGAGTTTATTACCTTTATTAGCTGGTGAAAATGACCTGGGAAGTGCGAAATGAGAGAATATGAATTTTAAAAAATGAAAGATCAAAAATGCATAAAAATAAGCATAAAAGCGTGAGCCAAATCTAATAAAAATTCTCTTTCTATTCTTCATCTAACTCTAACTGGAAACTGTGGCAGGAGCTGTCAGGGGAGGAGATCTGTATCCACAACCAGCTGTGTAAGCACATGTGGGCATGAAAAAAAGGATCCTTGGTTGACATGCTTGGCTGATGAAGCTGGTAGAAATTATGCTGCCAGCCTGAGAAAGGATGGAGTTTGGCTTGGTCAGAGTTTGGAAACCTAGGACAAAGCAAGGCTGTGGAGATGGAGACCCAGAGGGGTCTGGGGAGAGAGAGTCCAAGGGCCAGGGAAGGGTGAGCAGAGCTCCCCAGCAAGAGCTTCCCGTGCTGCTGGGAAGGGAGCTGCTGACTCTGAGGCTCCTGTCTGCTCCACCTCTGCTGCCTTTGCTCCTTCCTGCTGACGCTTGGCTGGTGGGCTTTAGTTGGGCTGACTGTGAATGCATCTTTCTTTTGGAGTTACAGCACATATGGGAAATCCCTCCAGAGGGAAGTGGATACTGAGCTTTTGGAGGCAACTTGCAAAGAAGAAGAGATTTTGCAAGGACAGGAAATTCAGCCTTCACTTGTACAACATGCCCCGTGGTTTTGTTCTGCACATCAGCAGTTCTGCAGTAGGGAAAGGACCAGTGGAAAACACAGGGTTCCCCTTTCACTTGTGCTCAGCTTTCTGGGCTGTGTGTTTCTGAAAGGCTATTTTGGTGCATGTGTTCTCAGTGAGAGCAATGCTTTATGCCAAGTTAGTGCCTGGCATAAAATCTTACGGGTGCTAGTTGCTTCCTACTTTTCATCAGATGAGATATTTGAAAGCATCTCATTTGTGTCCCCTAGAATTAGTCTGAAGATTCTCATCACACTTGTTTTTTTATTAATGAAAGCTCTTGGAGACACATCTGGCATATTTTATTGATCATAATCTCATGGCTGGAAGCTCATCTTGGTAGCTATAGCAACAGAACTTTTTTTTTCCAAACGTCAACACAGCTCCACAAAAAGTGGAGTAAGGGGGAGCAGATAATTTAAGTTACTAGATATCTGATAACCCCTTCTTCTGTAACAACTCCTTCTTTTGTAACCAGTTCTGAGATTTCTGATTTGATACAGTAATAATGAATAGGAACTAAGTCTTTTCATGATACCTCTTCTGTGAAAGCTTATGAAAGCAGGATAACGTGGATGGATGTGGTGCTTCAAGAGTCGTTTTTTGCTGGTTGTCCATGTTTTGCTGTTCCCATCCTCTGCTGGGCTGCAGGAATCATGAGCAGGCTGCAGGCACAGACCATGGAGGAGCAACAGTCCAGAGCATGTATTTGCAGCCCTCCCTCTACTGCCCAGTCAGGCAGGGGTCCCAAACGCTGCCCACAGCAGCAGGGAGGACAAGAAGCACTCCCAAAATGCGCCTGGGAGTTAAGATGAAGTGATACAGACTGAAATGATAACCTTCTGTAAGTGTGCTCTGGTGCCTAAAGACCCTTGTGAGGTTGGCACCACCTAGCTTTTCTTGTCAGACAGTTTCTCAGGTGTGTCTACTCAGGCACAAGAGGGACCTGCAGGTAAGCTGGCCTGCACTGTGGGATGGCTCTTTCCTCTGCTTCCAGCTCCAGTGTTTGGCTCTGAGAGCATTCCTAGCAGTGTTTCTTCATCCTGCCTTACAGCAGCATCCTGCTAGCACTTGAAAATGGTGATGCTGGGACAGCCAAATAAAGCAGTGGGTGGATGCTGTTGCCTCCCTTGCTTTCCCTTAGGGCTTTCAAGCAAGGCAAGTGGAGAACCACCCTCAGCCTCCAGCCAGAGCAGAAAGTCAGATCCAGCTGTGACTGCCTGACTTCTTCAGGACTGCAAAAAGTTGCATATGGGTACAACCAGTATTTCCAAAAAATTTCTAGACATTCAAACCCTCACATTTTCTTCTCAGCAATTGAAAACAACAGGCCTTTGGAAGTCCTGAGAAAATTGCAGAGGGTGAAGGATAGACTCCTTCCCTGGGGGCTGCAAATGCTGCTGGGTACAGGCTGGGAAACATTCCCACCAGCTCCATGGCAGGTGAGCAGGGCAAAACATTTTGATGTCCTTAAATTGTTCCCCCAATTGGTGACTGCTGTTCCCCAAGTCCTGCTGCCAGCTCCCACTAAGGGAAATTTCCCTGGGCCACACAGCCTCAGGATAGAGCACCCTACAAAGGCCTTGAGGATGATGATGATATGTGACAGAAATCAAACTCACAGCTGGCAGGCAAGCCATTCAGGGGCTCTGCTGCTCTAAGTGTCACCTATTTAACCCCCTCCTGTGCTGTTCTCAGCCCTAGCAGCAATGCAGCATGAGGCTGTCTCTGCACATGTCCTTCCCATCCAAGGAACTGCACGGATCACCCTCTCAAACGCTGGCATGGGTTGAGTTTGGGTTTGGTTTTTTTGTTGGTTTTGTTTTCCCATCATCTCTCTAGGATTGTGTTGAACCTCCCCGTGCCACGCTGTGGGTGCAGTGGCCAAGGTGGTGCCCCTGACCCTGGCAGCCCCAGTGTGTCCCTGTGCAGACCATGCGGGCGCTGATGCATGCGGATCCAGCGCAGGTCACAGAGCGGGAACAAGGCGGCTTTGTTCCTGGGAAAAGCAAGAACACCAGGCACAGGGAGGGCAGGGAAAGCTGCCCTGCCCCGTCACGGACACGGCACAGCGAGAGGAATGCCAAGGGCTGGCTGCTGCAGGGGATGCTGGAATGGATGCTGAGATTCCTGCTGCCGAATAAAAGGGTGGCTTGACACAGGTTGGCGCTGGCTTGGTGAAACACGTTTCCCCTGAGGTGCACCCTGGGAGAGGAGATAACCATCGGGAAAATATGCAGCTATGGTGCCTGGTGCCAGGGATTGACACAGCAAAATACCCGTGCTGTTATGGGTTCCTGCTGGTTGGGTGCACCTCCCTGCTGGGACAGGTCCCTCAGTGCTTTAACACTCAGAAATTCGGGGAGGTGAGGATGGAGGAATGCACAAATCTGCCACATGGTGAAGGGTGGGCCCTGTGGGGCTTTGCTTCCTCTTCAGTCAGTCAAGTGCATCACTGTGAAGAGTCTGCACTTCTATATGGTGAGAAATGGAAAAATAAAGTGGGTCCATAAGAGCAGACAAAATCAATGTGCCTAAAGAGAATTTCAAAGGCAAAATGGCCCATGTGGTTGGGGAAATTTGATGGGACTTCTTTAGAAAATGATTGTGGTGCTGTACTTGGAAGGAATAGTGGTGTACAGAGTGTGTGTTTGCTCCATCTAATTTCTTCCCCGGCCTTTACATTTTCTGAATGCTATCCCAGGAAAAGTCTTTCACCCTAAGCAAAGATTTTGCTGCATTAGCACAGCTGAGGGCCTCTGACAGATCAGTGCTGGGAGTTTGCCTGGTGTTGTTACTAGCAGTGGGCAGCATCACTGACCTGCAGAGAACTGAGCACCCATTGGGAAGTTTTGAACTCATACAGACCTCAGACATTTTAGGAAAGATTTACGAGGCCACCTTTTGTTTTAATTCCTGTTGTGTCTTTATACCTGTGCAGATTGCACACCACCCACATCTAAGAGGAGCCTCAGACACAAACATCACCCAAAATTTAGGTGGATCACAGCAACCTGCCCTGACCCAGTAAGGATCTAGTTCTGTTATCTCCTCCTTTTCCACACCTGCAGACATCAAAGTCTGTCACCTCCCATGTCTGTCACCTCCCAGGACACCTCAGCCAGGGAGAGGGGAGGTGCTGACCCCTCTCACCCAGACCAGGGCTCAGTGTCTGGGAGTGTGCTGCAGGCAACATTACAGATTACATTATTTGGGATTCAGCATTTTCAGGAGTGAGGATGGGAAAGGGCTTTTCAACATTTGCTCGTGAGTGGTGAGCTCTAGGCCAGAGACTCACACTGACCTGACCCAAGAATTATTTATGGACTCCATTCAAAAGTGGAGAACTTCCACCAGTGGAGCTGAGAGGGCAACAAGAGCTTGACACTGCCCTTGGGCAGAGGAAGGGCAGGACCAGGAGTTCCCATGTCATGGCTGTTCAAACCACAAAAAACTCCAAAACCAGAGGATGAAAACCAATGAAGCAATGAAAACCAAACCCAGAAGCTAAATGAACTGAAACAGAAAGTCATGACTCATATATGGTGCATGGGTCAGCACAGAATTTCCTACTTCCACTTCCCATATACCTTCAAAGAACTGAAAAAACTCTCGACTCCTCTTTTATTATTATTTTTTGTAAGATGAACTTAGAAAGAATATTTGCAAAAGACTATTGTTTGAGCTCTCATGAGGAGCAGGGCTGGGCTGTACCCTCCTCAGCAGCTATTTCAGCTCCTGCCTGGGGCATACTGCACTCCCTCCACTGGCTTCTTTTGATCTTGTGGGTATGGACCTACCTTTTCTGCATCCCCTGTGTAGTTGTGATATTATGAATGCTAGACAAAAGTTAAATATCACAGAGTGCTATTGCAGCCTAAATCATCCCTGTGACTCTGGTCTGGGCTTGTAGCTAGTTGTGTGTGATTATTGTTATCAGGATTGTTTTCTAGGCTTGGAGCTTGTAAATTAATTTAGCTGAGGAGTTAGGTTTATCTTCTGTGCATGTTACTGATATGATCATTTGTATTTGACTCAGTCAGCAGTCATTTAGTACACAGGCATTAACAAACAGTCATTAAAGCCAGGTAGAAGCTGACTGCTGCTTAATGCACCAAATACCTCAGGCTTCTCATAGCACTACAAAATGATTGTACTATTTATTCAGATATATATACACATCTATATTATATATATATATATATATATATACACACACAAAGCATGTATATACACAAAGATGTGTGTAGATGCATGCATGTGCATGTATGTTTGCAGACTGTTATATTCTGCTGATCCTTCAATCCAGAGTCACCCCTGTGGGTGCTCTCCAGTTGAAATGACCTCACTCAGTTTACTCCACGAGTGTGGGGTGAGGCAGGGCTGTTCTCACTGTCAGTGCAGCCCCAGCCCACGCAGCCTGAAGTCAGCAGCAGCCCCATCAGTGCCCAGGCGACCGTGGTTGGAATTCCTCCCACTCCAGGGAGCAGAGCAGCTGTGGATGAGCATCCCTCTGGAAGGTGGGAAAGAAGCAGCAGGGCATTAGCTGCATAAACCAACTTGGTGCAGACTGGGCCTGGTACCAAGTGTTAGAATAGCTCACATTTTATTTAGTGTGTCTGTTTCCAAGGTAGAGCCTGAACTGGCTGCAGTCCTGCACTGAAAGCTCTTTGCTGCCCACTCCATGGGGCACAGTGAGCATTCACCAAGCAGCAAAACTGCCCTGAAATTGCAGTGTGTCTCCTCAAACTGTGGCCACACCACCAGTGCTGGCAGCAGCAACCCAGCAGCTGCTTCTGCCAGGGCAGACCAAGGGGGCACCTCTCTGCCAGGGACCAGCAGTGGCTGCTGCACTTCTACACCAGGGCATGGGGGTAGGCAGCTGTTTGTGCCACCTCTCTCCTGCACAAGCACCCCCAGAGTATCAGCAAAGTGGAAGATCTTGTCCTGCACTCTGATTTACTTGGAAAAAGATATGTCACTAATATTGACTCATTCTGCAATGAGACTAATACTTTCCAAACAGCTGCAGGTCTCTCCTACCCTCTGAAATATTCTTGTGGGTGAGTGACGTGGAATATGTTCCCCTCTGAAATATTATTTTCATTTGATGTGTGTTCTAATGCGTGTGCAATACTGTCAGTGAGATTACTCCAAACTGTCACGTGTTGAAGACTGTGCAATTTATTTCTATAATGGCACTTCTTACTGCTGAACATTTAAAATGTTTTTTTATAAGCAGACAAATAAATATTGGGAAAGTCTTGCTTGAAATAAGGAAAACAGCTCCTGGGGGAAAACAATTTTTATTGTTCTTGGTTTATGAAACACTTTGCAGAGGTCAGACTTCTTCTCTGTGTAAGGATTGCACAGGGGGTACAGAATGATTTTTTGAGTCTCACAGTATGTCAGTAGCAGAGGTAGAATGTAATTATTAAGCATTAAATAATTCATGTTAATAACTGAAATGCAATGGAGGGGATGAGGTGGTAGGGCTGTGTTCAGACTAAAGCTCCTTGCTCCTGCTCTGCCTCTCAAGCTGCTCCAAAGCAGGTGCAGACATTACACACATCATCTCTTGCCTCTTCCTGTGCACTTCAGCTGCCCTGACTGAGCTCTGCCCTGATCTTACCTTGCAAAGAAGGGCAGGCTTTTGCCCACAGGGAAAGGCACATTAAATGAGAACAAAAAAAAATCCACCCAGAAACAAAACCAAAACCAACCACCAAAGCCCAGGACAGGGCATTGTGCTTTGAAAGGAAGCAGCCTGCTCAACCCTGCCCCATGACTCACATCCTTGGTGCTGTGAGCTGCAGCCAGGGCATCCGGAACCAGGATGGTGATGGATGCACAGGCAGAACCAGGATGGTGATGGATGCATGGACAAAACCAGGATGGTGATGGATGCACAGGCAGAACCAGGATGCCCTTCTTGCCACAAACAGCCACACCCCAGGCTCAGCTAGGGCAGGGGCACTGCCTGTGTTCTGCAGGCACCGTTTGAGTGCCTCTGGCTCTTTGTAACAGTGTCCAGAGTGTCACCTGTGCTGGAGCCATGGCTGGAGGGCTCAGAAGGTCCAGAGGTACAGGAGAGGTTCAGCAGGGATTGAATAGGGTAGAGCAAATCTGTGATGTGTTCCTACCAGCCCTGTGTATGTGAACAAGATGAAGTGTAGAAGCACTCACCAGGACAGTGATTAGTTGAAACCTGTGACTCAAAATGCATAATTAATGCTGTGTCACATACTAAGTATCAGTCATGCAACAAGAGGGTTGGAATGGCAATTAGGATTTCTCGAGTTTTAGCGCCATTGCTGTGTCAAAAATCCTGCTCCTTTTGAACAAGTTGTCTAGGCAGTATCAAGCCTTTCTGCAGCATCAGGCTGAGGGACTGCTTGCACCTCACAGGAACCCTGTTGCAGCTCCATCTCCAGAGAAATGGCAGTTTCTCTTTCCTGGAGCACATCTCTGAGTGACAGACTAATCCTGAGCCCAGGAGAGAGCCAGCTCTCCCCCTGCAAAAGGGGGATATTGAATGTCCTCCTACTCACTTTTCTTTCCTTGAAGCCTCCTCCTACACATTTACCACGAGCTCCCTCCCTCTCACATGAGCTTCTCTCATTGCATGGAGCGTGGGGATGGACATGCCACAGCCCAGGGCTTTAATCTGAGGTGTGAACAAAGCTGGTCTGTGCCTGCCTCAGTGCCCATGGCACAGCTGGGCTCTGAAACCAGTGGGTGATGCAGCTTGTCCATGGGTACCCTACCTCCAGTGTTACACATCCAAAACGCCCGTCCAACAGCTGAGACACCTTTGCAGTGACTCAGCTCACGTGTTGCCTGTCAATAAATAACATTTCCTGTTTCAAAAGACATCCTGGGCTGATGCCACCCTGTTTGTCCTCTGCTCCTGTCAGATGTTTCCAGCATCACAGAGGCACTGTCAGACGTGTTTGGTTTGGGGACTCAACCTAGAATTTCCCAGTATTTGGGTTTTCTCAGTCGAGATGAATGTTGGGGCATTTTCATGGTCACATCTGAATACAGGGAAAGGAAGGACTACCTGCCAGCAGGGGGGACAGAGAAGTGAGGCTGAAATTTAAAATTATGCTACTTGTAATATTCTAAGGCTGTTTTTACAAGAGGGAGGTTGGTGCTGGTGCAGACAGCACAGTGTCCCGTGCCTGCCAGAGGGAGGAGAGGAATGGTGATCTCCCCACCTCTCCCACTCTTTCTTCTGAATTTTAGGAAACAAACTTCATTTTACATCAAATACCTCCTGCCTCTATCCCCACACTCTTCATGGCCTTTTACAGTTTTTCCTAAAGCACTTTGAACTAAATGTTGCTTTCAAACATATCCCCAAGCCCTCCTGGATCATCTTTTTTAGCCTTCCATCCCTTAATGGCCCTCTTACAATATTAATGGTTCACACGTCTAATAATATGAGATTAATCTAACTCTGCATTTTTTAACATGGTAATTGTTATTAAATCTCTGAATCCTGATGAAATATTATCAAGTGGCTTCTGCCAGCTGCTGCAGTGGTGAGGCTGGATGCACAGACTACCGATTTCTTTTGTTTTGTGGAAGATGTTCAGGACTGAAGAAGGACCATATATTATTTTTACTGCAGACTTTCCACAGGTCACTAAACTGACACCTACAGTAAGCAGACCACCATTATTATTCTGAACAGGGAGGCAGCCCCATCCCAGCATTATGAACAGGTTTGAGAAAATTACTGATTTTTTTTCAGTTCAGCAGCTGAACCAAAATGTTAATAAAAGAAATAAAGAAGCAATTACCAGAGTGAGCAGTATATAAAATTTGCAGGTGTATCTTTTAGCTAAAAAAAGCCTTGTTCCAGAAAAACCATTTCATCTGACCCACATTAAAACATTTTATTTCCTTCCTTATTTTATTTCCTTTTTGCTAAAAAAAAGAAAGAAAAAAAAAGGAAAGGCTCCAAACACAGATCTGTTCCTACACATTCAAGATGCCAGCCAGCGCCACGCTGAGAAATCCTCCCTCAGAAAGCAGCTGTGCCCCACTGCACTGGGTGAATGACGAGGATCTCACACCGACCCAGAACGCTGCTGCTGTGTCCAATTGACCAATAAATAATGTCTTGTTCAGGGATGATCTCCTGAATAGCCAGGCAATGGCTGTTCCTTGGCTAAAAGCTCCCTGATGGGTGGGGATTCATTTGCAGCGGATGTGAGTCTCCAGTCTCCAAGGTCGTGGGGCCAGGAGCATCCTGCAGAATCCTCTCTCTGTAGTGGGGAGAATTGTCACCAACAATTAAGCACATTTTTGTTTGCTCCTTTGTTATTTTTTTCCCACAAATTTGGGTTAAATTGATGAACAGTTTTGGGACAACTGAATTACTTTTAAGGAAGAATTTGTAGTTTCCTTCTAAGAAATTGCTGAGATCTACCTCAGCAGATTATTACTCTTAGCAGCTCAGAGGATCCTTTGGGCAGCTGGAGACCATGTAGAAGAGATAGAAGTGAGACTAAACATTTTCCAAGCAAAGATATAATTAGGGATTAGAGAGACTGATCCTACTGCATAGTGTAATTAGGAGATTATGGCATGGCATTGGCTGGGATTAGATTTGACAGAAAAATCTGTGCCCTGCTATATAAAACCTCCCAGGTTTTGAAATGGAAGCCTATTAACTAAAAATTTTTCACTGTTTTAAACCCGTGTTCTGCAGCAGCCTGGCTGTGTGCTGAGGAGTGAAGGGAAGCTTGTGTGGTGTCCTGGGCAGAAGTGACCACAACTCTGCCCTCCCTGCCCAAAAACTGGTCCCAGCTGAGGCTCCCCTGGTGTCCCCAGCACCCCCTGAGCCTTGCTTTCAGCACCTCCTGGGTGGCAGCACCATGGGGCAGTGACCTGAGCACCCCCTGCTTCTCCTCTGGCTTCTGGGCAGGCTCCTGGGATCTCCCCCAGGGTTTGGAAAGAGGCTTGAAGTGCCACCTCCCCAGCCCTGGGAGGACAAAACCACTGTTTGACTCAGCAAACAGGGCCAGTGAAGGCACCCTGTGGGCTGGTGGGCAGGGAGAGAGGGAGAAACTCACCTGAGCACAGCCCTGGTGTCACAGTGCTCTTCATCAGCCAAGCCAGCCCCGAAATCCAATGACACAAGGAAAGCTGTGAGAACCAGCTACATGGATCACATTCCCTTATCTCCCACCTTAAAGCAGTTCTAAAATCAATAACTCAAAATATCCCTGAATTATACCTCTAAATGAACCACCAGCAGGACAGGCTTGGTGTGCTCACAGCAAATTAATTCTTGTTAAAAGTCAATAAAACACTCCCATGAAGCAGCCCCCGAAACAAACAGTAAGACCAATTCTGCTGCAGTATTTTTTGTGTTGCCCAGAGAAGTAGATTCCCTGGGCAGAAGTGGGAAATTGGGAGCCCTAGTGCTCCCCTACAGCTCCAAGAACTTTGCCATGGGTTCCTTTGTCACACACTACAGTTGCAGCACCAAGGCTGTCAGTTCCCACCGCATCTTCCTCCCTCTTTTATGCAGTATTAATTCTTCAGCACAGGAGCCACCTTTTTACTGTGTTATATTCTGACAGAGTAGATTGTAAATGTAAACAACTATGAGTACTCCACTTCCTTCATTATATTCCCCAGCACAAGAGTTGGATAATAAAATAACAACTTCATCCAACTTCAATTAAGAAGAATAAATCTGGGGATGAAGTACATGTGACAAACCCCCGGTGTGAGAAGGCACTGCAGCCTCTGCAGGTCCATTATTTTGTTTATCAAAAATCAATGCAAGAAGATCTTGACCAAATCAAAAGCTTCTCTTTACTTTGGGGCCATTGATTTCAGCAAGGTCAGTTGTCTTTCTCTTGCTGTGCAACCACAGAATGAAAAATTGCAGAATTTACAGAAAATGGAGAGTCATCAGCACATCATCTTGTCAGAGCATGATTTGTCTGGAGACAAGTGACTGTCAGATTTCCTCAGCCTGGGAAGTCAATCTGAGCACTATCTGTCATCTAGTAACTGTGCTAAACTTCCCAGCATCACATCAAGCCAAATATTCAGGATACTATAATGAAGATTAAATATGTGATTTTAAATAAAAAATATTCCAGAGCAAGTGCTTGGATTTTCAAATATTTTAAATTACTGGTTTGAATTGTTTTGCAATTTTATCTCTCATATGAACTAAATCTTTTGATATAATGTAGGCTTGTCTAGTAAATATAGTTGTTTCTCCTCTACATTGTATTTTCCTTGGTTGGCGTTATTACTCACTGGAGTACTTTACTTAGCCTTTTTACTAGCTGACAAGCTAATTAAAAAGATAGTTGAAGTTGCAAATAAAGAAGTAAAAGATTTAGAACTATAAAAAGTAATCTGTATGCTTCTATAAAAGCATCCCTCTGGGGGATATAAAATGACTGCTATGTACAGTCAGGAATAAATGGTAACACAGAAAATCAGAGCTGCAATTTCATCCCCCATTAAGAGATTAAATAATTTTCCTTCGACAGTCATTGCAGTTGAGCTTCAACACAGTTGAAGTTGAGCTTCACACCTGAAGGACAGGATGTCATCCAGAGGGACCAGAACAGGCTCAAGAAGTGGAGCCATGGGAACATCCTGAGGTTTAGTAAGACCAAACACCAGGTGCTGCCATGGGTTAGGGCAGCCCAGGTGTTGGCACAGGCTGGGGGATGGAGAGATTGAGAGCAGCCCTGCTGAGAAGACTTGGGGTGAATGAGAGGCTGGACATGTCCCAGCCATGTGCACTCACAGCCTAGAGCCAAAGGTGTCCTGAGCTGCATCCAAGGCAGGGTGGGCAGTGGGGTAGGGATTGTGTCCCTCTGCTCTGCTCTGCTCTGCTCTGCTCTGGGGTCACCCACCTGGAGCGCTGCATCAGCTCTGGGCCTCCAGCACAGGGAGGACATTCTTGGAGCAAGTGCAGAGGAGGCCACCAAGATTGGAGTGATGGAGTACTTCTCCTGTGAGGAAAGGCTGGGAGAATTTGGTTTGTTCAGTCTGGAAAAGTGAAGGCTTTGGGGTGACCTAATTTCAGCTTTTCAGTGTCTGAAGGGAACCCAGAAGAAAGATGGAGAGAGACTTTTTACAAGAGTATGTAGTGACTGAACAAGGAGGAATTGTTTCAGATTGAAAGAGAATAGGTTTAGGTTGCATATTAGGAAGAAATTCTTTACTCTGAGAGTGGCCAGGCACTGGCACAGGCTGCCCAGAGAAGCTGTGGATGCCCCATTCCTGGAAGTGCTCCAGGCAAGGCTGGAGGGAGCTCTGAGCAACCTGGTTTGGTGAAAAGCATCTCTAACCATGGCAGGGGGCTGGAACTGGATGATCATTAAGACCCCTCATAAGGACATAAAATATGAAAACATGAGAAGTTGTTTTAAATATGTATGTTGACAGTCTGTACAAAGTACAGTAGTATTTTCCTCCCACATTTGGCTTAGCAGGACCATTAGGTCTTTTGGCAGAAGCTGCAGAAATGGTCAGGAGCTCCTGAAATGGGAATTTCATTCTTTTTTTCCAGAGTAGGTTTTCTTGTTTTTTGTAAGATCTTTAAGATCTTACTGTTCCTAAAATACCTGCTTGCTTAGGGGAATTTTAAATGTGAGTCTTCTCACTTGTGTTTATTTATTGAGCCCTTGAGAGAAAGGAGTCTTCTTGTATATCTAACAGAGTACTCTGGATAGATCTATATTTAAAGCAAGCCTACCCACCTGCCTGACAGCCCAGTTCTGTGGAATAATCTTGTTGCTTGGGGTTCATCCAGAGCCCTGGGGGCAACTTGTTCTCTCAACACCCCTGAAGATGCCATTGTACTGGATGCCATTTGCACTGCAGGGTTTAGGGGTCTGACCTTACTCCCTGGGCCTGGGATGGGTTTCCCTGCTGGTTTTCCAGCAGATGGCAATAACCCATAATGGCTGAGAGGGGGGAGCAGGGTCTGAGCAGCCAGAGCTGGGCAGGAGTCACCCCAGCAGCCCTGCAAATCCCTGCTTGTGGAGAGAGGGGAAAGCAGGCAAGAGAGAGCAGGGCAATGAATAATAGATTACTAAAATCTAGCCAGGGAGAAAGTGCATACACAGGAGAGGGGTAGAGTGCATAATTCATCTATAATTGCTTGGAAGGGGATTTTAAATAAAGAAGAGAGCTGGGTTTTGTTTCCCTTTGTTTCTCTTCTGAGTTTTCCAGCAGTGTAGGTGTGTTTTTATTCACCTGCCTTGGCCTTAGGGCTCAAAGGTGACCCAGCTACCATCCTGCCATCTGTCAGGTGATGGGGCTGGTCACACATGAGATGCCAATGTGTGACTGAAGCATGACCTAAAAATTACTGTAGCCTGTAATACTGCAGGCCCAAAGCAGTGAGCGCTGAGGATACACCTTTAAAAAGACTGGGACAAAATGCTGTTACCATCTTGTCAATGGCTATTTCACTGCTCCTGAAAATACCCTGGAGGAATTTCTATCTTGTGATTCATGGTTAATCATCCTGCTCACTTTGCAAGCCATAAAATGTAGTGAGGTTGACTTTTGTCACAGCAAATGAAAACCGGTTTAGCTTTTCTTGTGCTCCTGCAGAATGAACAGGGGAGTGCAGGCTGGCTAACTTGGAGTCTGTAAAGGATGTTTCCCTGGGAATTGAGTATGTTTGTGTCTGAAAGTGATGATTTGATGTGATAACTTACACCCTGGATTTGTCAAGATTAAACACCACAAAATTCTTGTTTGCATTACAGAAAGTCACATAAATATAGACCCATGGTCTCAGAGCTCTGCTTGTGCCAACATTCTGTCTCTGAAAGTAAAAAAAAAATTAAGCTCATCTGGAGAAATAGCTAGTGAGACAACATGTCCTGGTTTCCTAATCACCAGGGGAAGAGATAAAAGGCAGGTCTGCATTTGTGACTGCCCCTGTTCCAGGGTACCTGTGTAAAGTGCCTTTTGTTCTCTCGTCTTGCTACACTTCTTGGCCTCGGTGAAAGACTTTGGCAATAAGCTCCATGTTCTAGTTTGTGTGAAAACCTTTCTCAGTTTCTGCTTTGTAACATTTCAGTATCACTGGATGTTCCCTTCTTTTTTCTTTTCATGAAAAAACGCACTTAGAAACTTTTGATCTGAGTTGTCCTTACCATGATGATATGCTTTATGTCAGAGTTTCCTAGTACTGATCTCTTCCAAAGAGGAATGTTTTCAATGTCTTTAAAAAAAGGCAAATAAAGTGGGAAGAATGGGTAATACTCACTCAGAAAACATGCAGAAAACTACAGAGCTACTCATATAAGAGAAGGCAACACTTCAGTTTTTAATGTCTCCTCGTCTTCTTTTGAGAAGCAAATGCAAAGGGCTGAGGAATGTAATTTTTTGGGTGGGTATCTGATTGAAGGAGCAATAGCTGAACACTTGAAACTGCTAGAAATTAGTAACTTCATTATTTCTTCATTGCTGTATCAGCTGACACGTTTTAAGTTCTGCTCTCCTGGCAGATTCTCAGCCTCCACAGCAATAACCTGTCTCATGATTATTGCTGAATTTGGTGTGTCCCGCACCTAACAAAACACTCAATTTTTTGGCATGCACAGAGCACATGGTCCAGACTACCAGCTCAGTGTTTTTGTTGCTATTCTGTTAAGATGGAGCTGATGCAGTGAATGCCAGAGATCATTTGGTGCCAGATGGACTGGCACAGAAAACTTCACCGTGAGAGACTTGCTCAGAAGTAACTGTCCTGCCCTTTATTTTCTGACCAAGAGATAAGATGATGGTAGATACATACTGTGGTTCTTTTGAGGATAACTTGTGGTTATTAATGCACAAAACAATTTCCATTAAACAGGAGTGGAAATGGGTGGCGCATTTCCCAGCAAATAGTAAATTAACAACAAATTTGGCTTCAGCCATTCAAAAAACTCAGATCTGAATTCATTTGAATGATGCTGCCTAGGGAGAGCAAAGCAAAAGCAATGTCATTGTGTTCCTATCACAGGCTGGGGGAGGGGGACGCCTCCTTTGAACATTCAGGCTTGGCATGAAAAATGCAGGTTCAGTATCTGCTTGGGGGGATTTAAGCCCCCTGTACCAGCTCTTTCTCAGTCCTCCATCACTAACAGCCACACCATTTAGTATTCTGGGGTGCCTGCAATCCTGTTGCTGCTGTTCCACTTAGCATTAATAATTAAATCTTCACTGCAGAGGGACTGAGCTTCAGATATCTTCCATCCTCGAGGAGTGCTCCAGGCTGAGAAGCATTCACACCCTTTGTTTAAATGACTGCTCACATATTTTCCATACACCAAAACTGTGGCAGTCAGAGGGACCGAAGGTGGCCCATTTAGAGTGACTCTTGTGCTTAGGAGGCTAATCTGGAAGAGATTACAAACATTATTTTAAACCCAGTTTCTGCTTCATTTGAACTAAACTACAAGGTCTTTGTTTTGCTATAAAAACTCTCACATTTAAATTTGTTTTGACCCTGGTCATGACCTGGTTTTAATTTTGTTCCCCTCCCCCCCACCCTCCTTGCTTTTTTCGTCTGGGCAGGAAGCCTGAGAACTCTCCCTCCCTTTCCATTAATTGCAAACATAATGCTAACAAAACTCTGAGCCAGTGAACACCTCTCACTTGGCTTTGGAGTTTATTCATCCCTAAGGTAGAGCTATTATTTCATAATTGGAAGCACCTTCGAGGGACTCTTTTATCAGTTTAATAGATACTTACAGCCTACCACTGCTTCCTTGTGAATCTGCCCTGGTGTTAACAGCTTTTACCTTGGCTCAGCTCTTTGCTACTGCTCTGGGGCTCCCCCCTTGCAGGACAGAGTTTCATCCTGACCGAAACCAGCATCCCACACAGTGTCACTGTCATTGGGACAGACAGGTGCTCACCATATTTCTTCCCACGCTGCAGGAAGAGATCATGACCTCAGCTATGCAAAACAGCGGATGCAGAGAACATATTATGTACTGCTAAAGTCATGACCTAGAATGCACGAGGCCTCTAGACCTTCTAATTAGGGACTGAGCTAATTAGAACTGGCTAAAATGCCCATGTAGTGCGTAAGTTTTTATTTCATGGGCTTCCAGAGATTTTAGCCTCTAAAAGGTTAGCATTTAGTAATTTGAAGCCTGACTTTTCAAATGAAGTCTGTGATTCCATGAATCACCATTTTTTGGTGAGAGTTTGGGGATTGCTTTAATGACTTTGATAAGGGTAAGGCGTTTGCATGAACATTTTAGGGAGTGCCAGCTCAGTGAATGGCTGAGGCTGGGGAGAAAGGCATTAGACCACAGCTATGGCAAAGAGGTGCAATGCAGTGTCACAGCCAACACAGCCTTTGATTTTTCCCTTTCTTTATCACAGAGCAATCACAATGGTCAAACCATGATCTACATGAAACATTCCAGGGGATCCTTCTCATCAGCTTGGGATCTAAAACACCGGCTGAGCAAAACCACAAAAATTTCCATTCTTTCTAATGAAATATCTACTTTACCTTTTAACCACATGAAAATAACAAAGACCCAGCCAAGCCCCTTTTATCACTTTCTCCCATGGTTTCCTCTCTAGTGCAAAGCTAGAATGACTCATTTCTGGCTAGGAGCAGGTGAGACAGCAGAGCTAACGTCAGCGTTGACTGTGTCACCTATGGCAGGATTGCCAGGCCAGCCTTCAAGCAATGAAATTCTTTGTGAGTGTTTCTGTTCATTTTTCGATGGAAAGAGGAAGGAAAACCAGCAGAGAAACTTGCAAGAAAGCAAACATAAGACAAAATGTGGACTTGGATTCCTTGAGATATCTCTGTTTGAAGGAGTGACAGGATTGGAAAGGATTTGGGCCCTGAACTCCAGTGACTCCTTGGGAATGGCTATGATATACTGAAATCACTAAGAACTCTGAGCCAGCACATAGTTTCCTTCATACCAGCCCACTCAGGGACTTGAAATAACTTTTTTTGTCAGAAACAAAACACAGAAATGAAAGATAGAAACACAGCTTGTCATGGAAGTGTCATGACCTTCTACCTGACTCCTTCTGCAGTAGCTATTGGCACAGGAGAACTGTATTTTTCTTTTATGAAGCAGAATGAAATTCAGAAGAGTTGGTGCAGGGGCTGTGATGGAACAGAGGAACTGGAGAAGGAAGAATAAAGGTAGCATCTGTACTAGTCAATTAAACACAGTCACAGGTGCTGGAACTTGATCGTCCGCACTGTGAAATTGTGAAAGCAGTCCTCCCCATGGCTTTGGTGAGAGGCTAGCTTGCCATCTCCAACAAATAGGAATTCTTCAATGGGACCATTCCCAGCCAAGCTTTAGACTGTGATTTGCAAGAATGTTTACTCAGTTGAATATCACAGTCACCAGATTAAGCATTTTTCTGAGTCACTGGGATCCACACAGTGAAATCTCTTCCACCAGGATTGCTCTCTAGTTCAGTTTTCTTCAAGAACAACCCCATGGTGACCAGGCAATATCTTTAAGAGAAATTGTCATGCTTATATAACAAAATAATTCGGAGAACATCTGAAATAAAACGTGTGTCTATTTTTCATATGACTGATTTCAGGCAGCTGAAAATTAAAATCTATGTCACTCTTTTTTTTCTCATGCATTTGTCTAATTCTCTATGAACATGAAAACTTTTGGCATTCACCATTTCCAGTGGCAGTGATTTCCACGAAGTACATGAGCAAACTCTAGAGTGCAATTGATCTGATCACATATGGGTGCCTACTTTAAGATGACATGAATTACTCCTCAAAATCCTTTGATTGCAATAAACAGAACTGCACTGAGTCTGAGGGACCTTTGTCGTTTATCTTTGATGTAGACACACACTGAAAGATACCTAAAAAAACAACAACCAACCAAACAAAAAAACCCAACAAAACTTAGGCAGGATGAACCTCTCTGAATTTTTGCCTATGCTTGTTAAACTGAGGGAAAACTTCTCCAGTTTTTGCTGTTCCTCAGAAAAAAACACTCAGTATTAACTAGACAACCTCACATAACTTCACTCTGAGCATCCACTGGGAGCTTTGCTGTGCTTGCATGGGATTAGCAATGTGCAGTTGGAGCTTCCAGTTTCAGAGCACCCACCAGTGACTGGGTTGTTTACCAAGTCACGCCAGACCCTTGCACTGAAGTAAATTCTGAACTTCTGTGATTTGAGGAACCAGAAACTACCCTGTGAATCTTCTCTGAATTTGGTGCAGTATAATAAAATTAACTTCAGCATGAGTAAAATATTTGACACACTAGGTTTTATTTAATTCCTTTTGCAGAGCTATGTATTACTTAGATTCTGCTTATCAGTGGTTGATAAACAACCCTTCCTTTTCATTAGAAAACATACAAGGTACTTAGAAATTAAAGACACTTATGCAGGGCTACCCTTAATTCTCCATGGTATAAATGGACATTTACACTGTGCCTTTGAATATGAGCATTTTTCATTATAGGTTTACAACAACTGATATTACTATTTTAAGGATTAATTGCCTGTTAGCTCAAACCATGGTGAGATCAAGACACAATTAACTGTGCAGAGATGACTAAGATTTAACTTAGGCAAGGCCTTAGGTTAAGATAGCACAAAGAATTGTCCGCCTTCATCTACTGTGGGCTTTAGCTATTCAGTCAGAAAATTATTCATTACTTTTCTCCACTGTGCTCTGACTCAGAGGTATATTTTAGTGCTCTACACAGAAGTGCTCATGAAGAGAAAAGAGATAAACAGTTTAACTACACAGGTAAGCAGGGAGCCAGATCTTGGCAAGAGCAGAATCAAAAGATCAGTTTGACCAAACAAATCTCACTTTGTTCTTTAGTAAGGCTGACAATCAGACAGTTGCAAAGAAATGTCCTTCATTTGCAAACTGAGACTGCAAATACAAACAATAGGTATGTCTGAATTTTTGTTACAGCTTCCACTGGCTGCTCTGAGAGAGATGTGATATTGAAGATCACAAGGGCGATGTGGCTACCACATCTGCTACAGCTGAGTGAAAAAGCATGTGTTGGCCACAGTCCACTCTGCCTAATACAATTTGCAGAAATGATCTGCTGGAAAAATGGAAAAAATTTTACAAATTCCTTGCTGATTTTTCACAGTAAAACAAATCATCTTCTCTGAACTGTAGATAAAAGTTCCTCCTTAAGGCAGAAAATTCCTTTGTAGTGTCATGGTTAAAGAAGTTCTTTACTGAACTCGCGAGAAATCTGGATTGCTTTTTCTATGTTCTTTATTGTTCTCTTGTCAATTGATTTTGCTTATAATGCACTGTTATATAAATAAAAATGGCTCATCTATTAGTTGAGTCAGGAGATGGAGAGTAAATTGACAAGTTCATGCAAAAAGCCTACAGCATCTGCACTTTGTGAAAAAGTACTTTTGTAGTAAAGAGAAAGAACAGAAAGAAGGAATTGATTGTATGTCTACGTGTAGGAGGTGAGAGTATTTTTAGATAGAGGTGAGAGGCTGAAAGCTGTCAAAAAACTGAGTAGGAGCAGAGTACACAGGAGATGCCCCAGGTAATGTGTTTTGTATCAGGCAAGTTGAACCATTGTATAAAATACAATGTATACAAACATATACATTTGTAAGTAGTAAAATAAAAGTAAAAATAAAATAAAAATACATTCTATTTATTTAAAAAAATTTTGCTGAAATAAGTGCATTTGTCTAAATTCAGAATGGTTTCTCTAGAGCATATCACTGCTGAGTTTATAAGACCAAAAAGAGAAAAGGTGTCTAAAAAGGAGTGAAAACGAGGAACCAGCAAAATGAGCAAGGTGGATATTTGCAGTATCTGCCTGTAAGATGTGACAAAGCTTTTTGTATTTGCTTTCTTGGTCATTTCCGAAAGAAAGAATCAACACAGTTCATAATGAGATTATGTTTGGTAAGGAGGGGCAGCAAACAATGAATAAACAACCCAGATTTAATACCAATCACGTTTTCAGCAGCACATTTCTGGTTACCTAACACCAGTTCTGGCACTATGAGTAACAGGATGGCAGCAGCCACTCTCAGATATGCATTTCTAATTAACTGAAACATGACACACATCTAGAATTACTGTGACTGAGGCATAAAAAAATGGACAGCTGAACTTGCAGAGATTTCATGTAGACTCAGAAGAAAAAAACAGAAAAGAAATAAAATGGCAATTTGACCTTCCAAATTAATAGGCTCAGCTTTTTTATACATATAATGCTAATACCTGAGAACTTTGAATCTGAAGAGAAAAAGCACCATTTCCATGTCTAATTTAAAAGCCAGAAATTGATTTTCAGAACTGTGAAGCTTATTTTCTATGGATTTGTGTTTTATCATAGATAGTAACTATCATCTTTTTCTCCACAGTTGCAGCATTTATAATGTCACTTTCTTATGTGGATTCTTCTCCACCTCTACATGGCTGACTGCTTCCACAGACCTTGTGGGAGCTTAACTACCTTTGAGGGAACTCCCTTTTGGCAAACACAGTTAAATTCGGACAAAGGTTTTGAAGGTTTGGCATAATAGAGCAGACACTTCAAACACTGACATTTCATAAGGAATCAGTTTACAAAGAGGGAGATTGATGTCGTTGTGTGCAAGGTATGATACAGAACAGTCAGAACACAATAGATACATGAACTGAGTCCTGTTCTCTCTACCATGGCTCACATGTTCTACATAAAGCAATTACAGTTGGCAGTTCCTTCAATCTGGGATTTGTGAGGTCAATAAATGTACTGGATGTTTATATACATGTAGTCCCATACTGACTATAGCAGCATTCCTATATGTCCAGGAAAAACAAGCCACGGTGAAGGAGCAAAAGTTGTGAACTTTAGCTCCAGTGAAATGGCACAGTAATCCTTCAGAGGCAGAATACGCAACAGATACTAAAATTGGAACTTGGGTTGGATGGTTTATTTGTAATGTGGAATCTTTCATGACTGCATTTGGGCAGGGACTTAAAATTACATATCTTCTGGCATCTTCAGCTCTATTGTGCCTGTTGATCTTATGTGGGACCATTGGTTCAACCCTGACTCAGAGGGAAGAGTGCCTGAGCCTGAATCACTAATGCCATATCCTGCAGCACTCTAGCGAAGCCTTGGCAGTAAGGAAGGATAATTACAATGTGGTTACTGTGACTGATTTTTGAGATGCTTTTATATACACCTCAGGCATGGCAGCAGGTAAAATGCAGTCAGCTTGTTCAGAAGTTCCCAAATGTTCCAAGTATTTTTTTTTTAACCACAAAACTGGGCATACAGATAGAATCTTACTGGACAGAAACATCCAAGATTTACTCTGTATCTTTTTGACATACGTGTAATTTACAAAAGAGTGAGTATGAATAAAAAATTACTGTCCTTTGACACATTTCTTTTGCGTTTTAATGATAGATGATGGACATCTATATACAAGATGTTGTTCACCTTACAATAGAAATGCTGGCGTCTAGTTTTTTTTTTCCAGACTCTGCTGAAGGAGTGGGTGTAACAGTGTTATCAGCCTTACAACACCAACAGAATTTAATAATTCTGTTTTGTGAACAGACAGCCCAAAGTCAAATGATCCTTGGTGTCAAGGAGACATTCTCACAAGTGTTCAGGCTTGAGAAGAAAAAGCTTTTTTTTGGTGCAGTGTTTTTTACTTGCCTTGCCTGTTTGTTGCATAACACATATGAGATTTTAAGGAAATATCAATATTGGAAGTTCAAGATGGATTACAATTCCATATGAAAATATGTCCACATGTTCAGTTAAACCTCCTGATGCTGTTTTCATCTTTTCCTCAATTAAAGTCTGCTTCTCTCTCTCTCCTGAGCACTTCTCAGGCCTTTTCCCATTGCTTGTCCTTCCCTCAGCAAACCTGTTCTTTCCACCTTTTGATGATTTTACTGTCTCCTTCCTCCTTCCGTGTGTTAAAATAGTCAAAGAAGAAGTTAGACCAGCACTACCCTTCACTAGATTAATAGAGTGCAGGCAGTTTACACATCTCCATGCCATTGTTTCAGGCTGTTTGCAGATTCATTCAGATACCTCTGTATCAGTTACAGTCAGTTCATGCTTTCAAGGTTATCTTTGAAACCAAGAGAACTAGATACCGCTTTTTCAAAGAGAAAGATAAGATTACTTACAATTCGAAAATGCTGTGAAGGCCCCCTAAATATTTTCAAACAATGTTTGAAAACTTTTTTTTAAATATAGTACAGATACCAAGCAAGTTAACTCGAAATAAACGTCAAGGACTATTTCTTATTATTTCTCTTTGGGCAACTATTTTTAAAGATGTGGTTTCTTCAGGTATCGTCTATTAAACAGTCGGACTCTGCAGTGAGGAAGGTGCGTGGTTTTTGTTTTCCCTCTGTTGGTTTCAGCAGAGACAGACAGGCCTGGCTATTTCGCAGCACGGCGGTGATCCGGGAGCTGCTGGCCCGGCTCCAGCAGCGGCCGCGGGGCACGGAGCAGCCCGCGCCGGGGTGGGCCGGGCGCAGGACGGGCGGACCGGCCGGTCCAGGGCCGGTCCAGGGCCGATCCCGCGCGGGGCCCGCCCGGCACCGGCACCGCCCCCGGCCCGCCCCCGCGGGCCCGCCCCGGCACGTGACCCGCGGTGACGCCGCCGTGCCCCGGAGCCGCCACTCGCCGGGGCCGGGCGGGAGCGGAGCGGGAGCCGCCGCAGCCGGAGCGGGAGCGGGGCCCGGGCCGGCAGGTGGGTGGCTGCGCCGCGCCCTCGGCCCGCGGGGGAGGGCGCGGGAGGGCGAGCGCGGCGACGAGCGCGGCGCTGCCGCCGCCGGGACGCTCGGGCAGGGCTGGGTGGCCCCGCGGGGGTGCGTCCGTGCCCGGGCCGGCGCGCGGGGCCGGAGCCCCCCGGTACCGCCCTCCCGGCCTCCCTCCCTGTCCTGGGGCGCCTCGCGGAGCGGCCCCGCGCCCGCGGGGGGTCCGGGCGGCGCCGCCCCGCGCTGCCCCCGGCGGCGGCGGCTCCTCCGCTCCGCGGGCGGCGCCGGCAGCTCCGAGCCGGCGGCGCCGGGAGGCAGCTCCGCACCTGGGCGCTCCCGCGGGCCGCGCTGCCGGGGCCGGGCCGCCCGCGCTGCCGAGTGCGAGCGGCGCCCGCTCACCTGCGGGAGACAAAGGGAGGCAGCGCCGGCCCCGCCGCCCTTGCCGGGCGCCCCCGGCGGGCCGGGGGATCGGCTCTGCCGCCCTTGTGTGAACTTGAGCGCGGCACCTCGGGCTGGCCGGGCCGGGCGGGTCGGGGCGGCCGTGCCGCGCTATTTATAGCCAGTGCTCTCCGTCAACAACTTAACAAAAGCCCGCACCGAGGAGCGAGCGGGGCTGGGAGGGGGCGGGGGGGCTGCAGCGGCGCTGAAAAGTTGTCTTGACACTTGTTTAAAATGCATCGCTTATTCAGTGCTCTGAGTCACGGGCAATTATTAAATGGTTGCTTATTATGCCTCTAGCGTTTAAAGACGTGTGAGCTCCGGGTAGGTAGTTTACTTGCAAGTAGTGCTCGATTTCTAGCTGTGTTTGAGGAAAGAGTGAAGGGCTAAGCTTGTTCTCATAGGGCTTGTCAGTTGCCTGTGTTTTGGTTATAGATGTTGTTTCTCTATTTGTATGCAAGTTTTGCATGCTCTAAATGCACGCTTCGCAGAGGATGGCTCTCACAGGCAGCGGTCAGGACTGGTCTGCATGCAAATACTGGCTGAGGAGTCAGGTGTGCTGGACAAGCAGTGCTGCCCCTTGGGAAGAAAGGTATGAATAGGGTCAAGTCTGACAAGGGAGCAGTCTCCCAGGCTGTGGTCATGCAGATACAGACTGAACCCCTATGAAATCTGCCCAGGGAGAAGCAGAATTATGGAATCTATTGACGTGTAGCCACGGTATCTCATCTGGCCTGAACTGTTAAGAATTTATCTTAATTTAGCCTTCATAATTGAGTTTATTTCTGTATCAGAACTGCGGAAGGGTTCATTTCAGTAGTGGGTGAAGTTTGATGCTGAAAATGGAAAAAGATTACACAAGTCAACTGCTGCCGCTTTGTAGGACACTGCGAACAAGGTCACACAAAGAAATTTAAGGCGATCTGTTAATACTCAGTGGCATTTTTAACAACTTATCATCTGCTTGCATTAAAAAGTAACAATTCCCTTTCCCCAGTAAAGGGTTTTTTTTTTTCCCTAGAGGAAAATAGAAGAAATAGCAAAAAAGTATTTTGGGTTATTTCCCAAGACTCAGTTATCTGAAGATTCCACAGTCCTGGAAGATGAGAAGTAAATGCTCTGTGCCTGATAATTTCAAAAGAGAGAGTGGGGGGGGAGTATTGAATTCCAGGATAATGCTGAAGGTAGAGGTGATCTTATCTCATACATGAGCATACTCTGTGTGCATCATGTATGATCAAATTTATGATTCTGTGTCTTAGGACCGTGTTTCTCTCAAGCATTTGCACGGACTTCAGTCGAGAGAGCATCATTCTGTAGTTAAGACTGGATGCTGTAAGGACGTGAGGATGCAGCTGCAGGGTTTAGGTTTGCTCCAGGAAAGGCTCAGCTCTGAGCCGACCTACAGCTCTCCGAACCCTGCCCGAGGGTGATGGGAGCTGTCACCTCGTTTTGTGGGGACGCGCATGAAAACCTAGCTAGAGGCAAGTGTTGGCATGGCTGGAACCCCTGGTGCTGCTGTGACCCGCTTGCGGGGAGAGCTGCCCGGAGCCCCGGGGCTGGGAGGAGCCGATCGGGCCGGGCCGGTGCCAGGAGCGCAGAACAGATCGGGCAGGGCCGGTGCTGGGAGCAGCAGAACCGATCAGACAGGACAGGGCCGGTACCGGTACCGGAGTGGCAGGACCGGTCCGGTGCCGAGAGCAGCAGAACCAGCCCATCGGGCAGGGCCGGTGCCGGTCAGGTGCCAGAGCCGCAGAACCCTCGGGCAGGGCCGGTACTGGAGCCGCAGAACCATCGGTCCGGTATCGGAGCAGCAGAACCCTCGGGCAGGGCCGGTACTGGAGCAGCAGAACCCTCGGGCAGGGCCGGTACTGGAGCCGCAGAACCATCGGTCCGGTGCCGGTACCGGAGCAGCAGAGCCCTGGGCAGGGCCGGGGCCGGGCCGGGCAGGGGCGCGCCCGCGGGCGGAGCGGTGGGGAAGGGAGGAGCTGACCTGCGAAGAGCCGGGGTTGCCAGCCTTAGTCAGCCTTAGCTGAGTAAGAGATGGGAACGGTTCCATGGGCAGCCGGAGTCCGAAGGGATCTCTGTGCTGCGGTGCCGAGGGAAAGCCCTGCTCGCCGTGGCAGGAATGCTCCGTGAAATGGTTTGTGTGTCCACGTAAGGATGTGACCCACCTTACATCACCTATCAGTAACGACTGGGGTTTTCTTCACTAGGGGAAAAACAAAGTCTGAGTCTGGTTTTTGGTGTTCATGAGTAGCTTTTCTTAATGAGGCCATTTGTTATTAATCTCTCAATCAGATATTGAGACTTTATTTTATTTGTTTAAGGTATGAGAGCTTACAGATGTTCTCTGTGGAAGTAAATGATTTTTCATATTTATCATCCTCTAATTAGAGTAATTTAACCTTCTTTACCAACATGGGTGCCATCCAGCACGACAGGTAAATGGTAAGGAATAAAAAACACTGTGAGGTTACAAGGACTGACCAGGCACATCACTTCATTTGTTGACTAGGAGCACAGTGAAGTCAGCAGTCCAAGTGCCAGTGCTGTGCATTCACACCTACATTGCTGTGAACCCCTTATAGCAGAGATTTGACCCAGGCACCCATGGTTTTAAACTGTGTTCTCTGAGACTGCTTCATGAAAGGGCACTGCAGTTGTGTCCTGGGCTGTGCACAGGGTACAGGCAGTCTGCCTTTTGTGACACAAGAGCTACATTAAGAAAATTAAGGCAAAATGAAAATTAATGCATTTGAATCTGTGAAATCAAGGCCATGGTAGTTATTTGCTGATCTACAGGGCTAATTCCCCACTATACCTATTTCTTGCTTTTTTGGGTTGAAGAGGAGAATTAGAGCCTTGCTCAATCCTGATGATGTGATCTGTTTGTAAAACTGTTTTAGTGTTCTGGCTGAACACAGGCTGTCTCTCTTTAATCATATGTTCAACATTATCAAATGTTTGCTATTTACTTGGTAATTTTGCAACTTGGATGAAGGACCAAAAATTGTGCTGCTTATTTTTGTTGTTTCTTTTTTGTTGTTATTTTTTGGAAAGGGGTTAGGCTGCAAAATTTACTTCAAAAGTGGGTAGAGCTATTTTTGTAGCAGTTCTGTTTTATTTTACTTGTATTATTCTTTTTTATTTTAAGATAACATGCTACCTGTTGAACCTTTCTGTCTTGAAAAAACGTTAAGTGTGCATTCTAGTCATAGTCATATGGAAGAGGAATGAAAAATCCAAGCTTCTAAACGCTTGCTAGCCCTGTGGGAAGCCAGGGGCTTATGTTCTCTCTTTGGTTTCTGTGTGGGAGAAAGAGACTCTGGATGGATCCTTCTCCTCTGGTTCAGCTTTTTGAGGTAACAGAGCTTTGAGGTAGACTGCAGCTTGGTAAGACTTGCATTTGTCTGCTGTCTGACCTGGAAGCCACGAAAGGGGTTGGTAGCAGCTTTGAAGGAGTCAGGTTTGTTAAGAAGAAAAAAACAGTATTTGCATGGCAGAGCTTCCAAAACTAGGAACAGAGTGGGAATGGCTGCAATTTGTTCATGTTTACCTTCTGCTGCTGTTGCTAAACAACTGCAGAACTGCACTTAAAAACACCTATTTGTGTAGAATAGCTGGTAAGCAAGTTGTTTTGTACCGAGGCTGTAAATAGACTTTGAATGTCAATGTACCATTTTATGGTAGAAAGTAAACACCAGAATCCTGGCTTTTTTTCCCTACTGCTTTGTGTTCCTATTGTCAGCTTCGTTCTGTCAAGTTCCTTCTTCTGTCTGTTCCTTCTGTCAAGTCTATGATAAAATTATTAATCTGACTTTGATTCTCTTTGAAACCTTGAAAACAGTGGTGGCTTCCTAGTTATGGAAGGAAGTGCTTCTTGGAAGTAAGGGAAGATGGGCTGTGGGAGAGAGACACAGATAAAAGATGGGCACTTCTGTCCTGGTGTAGTGCTTTAGCTCTTTTCCTTCTCTTTACCAAAGCTTTTTACTTTGTCTCTGAGTTATGTGGCAAATGTACTTCTTTCAAGGCTCAGATCAAATAAATGGCAAAAGAAAATTGAACAATCCTTAGTGGTTTCTGCTTTAGAACTCCCTGGAAGTTCTTTTCTGTTGTTATTTCTGTCCTTAGTCCTGTTTAGCATTTGAGTTCACTCTACGTGTGTGTGCCTGCATGGAATTGCATTAGTTCCACTCTGTGGCAGGGTAAAGGCTACAAATCTCATCACAAAGTCTTAACTTGCAGAGTTGCAAGTTTTTACATAACTTTTCTCATTCGTGAAACATGCATTTAAAAATAAAATGATGTGTGTTTGTTAATCTCTGTGAGATTAAATATGGCAGCATTTTACTTGAATTCTCCTGTGTTCTGTGTGAATGATGGAGATCTTACTTGCTTTGATTTTTCAAGATTAAAAATTCTACCTTTCATGTTAATTTGCTATATTGTATTCAGTGCAAGTTGGCAAGACTAATGCTTACCCACCCATGAATTTGGACATTGATGCTACATGATTAAATAGAGACAATTTGTTTGTGGGTGTGGATGCAATGGTACTTGTCTGCATTATAAAGACGCTGAAAAGTACTTCTCTGAATTTTCATGTATTATTAATTATTTAATTACTCATTTTGGTTCATGGTCCTGTTCTGTCACTCTTGAGGTTTTTGTTTGCCTTTTAAGGTAAATAATCTTCTTTGGAATATTTTGATTAAAACCAGTGTTAAAACAGAGTTTCACAAATAAATGAAGCCTATATGTAAGCAAGAGATTGAATCAAATCAGCCCCCCACCAAATCCCCAATGATCAATCTATGATATTCAGTAATAGAAACAATTGCTAATTAATGAAGCTAATGAGCCACTTGATAGCAGGGGGCTTGTGTGACTAGTACAGTTAAATCAGTGACCTAAGTTGTTGTACTGATTTTCTATTTCAACACTGAGAAAGATATCTGAAAATACGTCATTTTTCCATCCATTAGTCTGAGGTTGACATGAATTGAATGGGCAGGATTTAAAAAAAACCTATTTTTCTCCAAAGTGCTCTTAAATAGCCACTTGATTACATATGCTGTTTTTTTTCTTACAGCTCTGAACATTAACAGGAGAATAACACTGAAACAGAATGTCGCTTACCTTTTGTCTGAAAAGGTGAAATCTTTTCAGATAGAAATGGCTGATAAGGGTGGGAAGATGCTCCCAGGACAATTATACATTCAAGTGGAATATGACTACGAGTATGAGGCCAAGGACAAGAAAATTGTGATCAAGCAAGGGGAGAAATACATCTTAGTGAAAAAGACTAATGATGATTGGTGGCAAGTCAAAAGAGATGAAAATTCCAAACCCTTTTATGTGCCAGCACAGTATGTGAAGGAAATACCCCGGAAAGCACTGATGCCACCTGTGAAGCAGGCAAGCATGCTGCCAAATAACACCTTGAAGTTGACACATGGATTACAGAGATCAACAGAAAATGTGAATAAGTCACCAGAGCTTTCTAGTTTTGGAAAATCTTCTCCAGTTCAAGTGTCTTGCTTAGTTCGAGATGCCAATCAAAATCTGGGACCGAACAATAGCCCCTGTCAGACTTTTGGTTTGAGTCTGGACCTTACCCAGAACAATGGAAAACTTAACAATGAGTTGCAATCTCCCAAGGTTTCCAATCAGTTTAGAACCATTTCCATGGGCCATTTCCCATGCCCAGAATTCTTGGAAATAGAGAAGACCAGCTTTTTGCATGAACAGTCTTGTGATTCAGCAGGAGAAGGCTCAGAAAAAATTCACCAAGATTCAGAGTCCGGAGATGAACTCAGTAGTAGTTCCACAGAACAAGTGCAGGTAAGCTAAAAAATGGCCCTCAGACCATGTCTGATTTGTTCTCTTTGTTATTGCCATAATTGTCTGCTACTGTTTTGAGACTTACTCCCCCAAAAATTCCACCATTTAAAATAAAAATGTCTTTTCTCAGCATGAAATTGTTACTAAAATCAAAACAGTTGATGTGTTTAGTCCTTGCAGAATTACTGTGCTATGGGAATTGATTCCATTTACGTTATTCTGTGATTTAAAGAACAATACTGCTTCCATAGTAAGATTGGTTTAATATGACACTCAACTTGGGTTGTATTTTCTTTCAGAGTAAGGGAGCCTACTGCTGTAACTTCTCATGAGCTGGCTTGTTGAAATAATAGTGCTAGTTACTCTGTTTTTCTGAAGTGTGTATAGATAACGTAAGAACTGTAAATTAATGCCTTAGTGGGTTTAGTTACACTTCAGATTTACATGCAGTTTAATTTCTGGCTTGATCATTTTATTTGCAGACTGCTTTAATGAGTCAGCCCTGCCAATTCTGCTTCTCACAACTTTACTCTGGATTAAAACACTAAACATGTGAGTTTGTTAATTAGTATGGAAGAATCTCAGGAATGATGTACTCCTACTTCAGGCTAAAACTGAGCATTGACGGCCTTTGTCCTTGGCAAAGCAGTTTCTCTCGCTTCTTAATTTTTTTTTGAACAGGCATCCCCCGCCCCCATCAAAAGATTAGAACTCTGACTTAATCAGGTCACTTCTAGTACGGGTAACCAAGTTAATTAGTCTATTGTAATCCAGGTTTGCTCTTAAACCAGTGATGTATGTGTGCATGCACATAGTTATATATTTATATATGTATGTGTGTGTGTAGATAATTCCCCCAGCTCACACTTGCCTCCCCCATCTTTCTGTAGGGACATGTTAAATAATTTTAAATTCTGTTAAAAGCTCCCTACTCTGTTTTTGCTTGGATAAAAACTGATTGTTACAGTAAATCCCACTTGCCAGCATGTGTTCAGAGTACCAGAGGATCTCAAATCAAACCTGATGCTGACTTCAGATATGAAAAGTTTTACCACTGAGAGCTGTGAATCAGTACTTTGCTAATAGGAAACGATGAAGACAAAGCTGCTTAGGAACGAGTCAGTATGGGAAGATTGATTACATGAATTACAGAGTCTTGAACTGTATGTATATTTATTGACATACTCAGAATCGGTAGCTTTTCAATATCCTACTGTATTGTTGACCTCATTCTTGATATTCAGAGTGTCTATACTTATGGGACATTGTGTCTCTAATATTTGAAAATTTGTTTGACTTCATCACCCCTCCCTCAAATAGTATGGAATGAATAGGATTACTGAATTAAATTTCTTTCCTTCAGTGATGTCTTTGTTATGCAGTGTGAGAATCCCTGAGCTTTCTTGCACTTTCTTTACAGCACTGCCCTAGCTCAGTGTAGTTGGTATGAACCACTTAGAACTTGTCATGATAAAGTGATTACTGGATATTTTTTTGAAGCGTGTGTTGGCATGTCACTGCCATATTAATCAATTGCCAAACAAATTATGAAAATACCAAGGAATGTTTAGAAAGTATATCCTGCTTTAAATAGTTTACCACATTAAAATTTATATTACATGGTAGGAGAGTTCCTTCTTCTGTGTTGACTATAATTTGATGCATTTCCTTCTCTAAAGCAGATGGAATTAATATTACATGGGTGTCTTTTGTCAATAATAAATATATGGCCTGCAGCTCAGTTTCCACTGGACTTTGTGCCTCTTGATGCAGTGACATTTAATCTTTTCACCATTCTCCCCTCTCCCCCCTCCCCACTATACATTATTCAATGCTACAAATGATTTATAAATTTGTATTTGAGCAGGGCAGAAATGCATGTATTGTAGACTCTGTGTTGGGGAGGTCTGAAGGGAGATAGTTTTCACTGTGTTTAAGAATAACAAATGCTAAAAATGCCACGTTTTGGCTGCGGAAAATGCTTGGCAGGTTAATGTTACTGAACAACTTACCATTATGAGAATCTTGGGGAACAAGAGTATGGGTGCTCGGTGTGCCTTGCAGTTTGCCTTATTTTGTAACTTAATCTCATCCTGTGTAATCGGCAGCTCTTTAAATACAATGAAAATGTTTGACATTTAGTAGCCGTGGGGATTAAAGCAGTGGTAGAACTGATGTCACGGTTAGCTCAGTCTAGATGTTCAGAGTGCCAGCCTTCTCACTGGAACAGCTTGGCAGTTTTTTAGAATTCTTTCAATAATGAGCATTGTTTGGTAGAAATCAGCTGTGCAGAAATTAATGGCTCAGAAAGCTGTTTTTATTGCTCTTAGTCTGTAGAGAGAACATCAAGTTCCTGGCTTTCACGCACAAAACAGGATTTCACTTCACAAGACTGACTGCTTCTCCCTCCCCTGCCTGCTGTGGAGTTCAGTTTTGTGCAGTCTGCATTATAATAAACTCTAAGCTACAGGTGTTTTCCCTTAAATTTGTAAGATTAGCAGCTAGAATTACCTTAATAGTACCTTCATATAAGTTAAGTTTCTGATGGTGTTGAGGTGATTGTATTCAGCTTTAGCCTGACCATCATTGTGTTCTCACTGCCCTTGAGTACAAATGAGATACAGAGGAATGCTTCTCTTGTGAGATCTTTCTAAGAAGTGGTTACATTATTCTCTGAAGATTATCTTCCTCCTCCTCTTTCCCTGTAGTGAAGTGTGGGTTCTGCAGCTGTACAGTCTTGAAGTTGTAGGCCTGCTGGCTGTGGAAATACTGGAAGATCCAGAGCCTCCAAAGTGGTGCATAAAGGAAGGATTTTTTAGCAGGTGAAATATGTGAACGGAAGGACAGAGAGGTGGCTGTGTGAGCAGAAGTATTTGCTAATGAAGATGTAGCAAAGGGTCTGGTCAAGAGAAACATCAGGACTGGATAATGAACATTCTTGACATTTTATGCAAAGAAATTACAACTGTTGTTGCCACTCTGGTGGATAAGGCATTGTAAGAACCATATGTTAGCTTATGGACTTGAACTGTAGGAAGGCTGGAGGTAATTAGAGGAAGTAGAGCTTGAGAGGAAACAAGCTTCAATTTAACCAGATTTAAATCTCTGGTGTTGACAGTGACTGCAGGTCGAATTGGAACTGAATGAAATGGTTTGAATGAATGCACAGCTGGGTGTAAGAATCATTGAGACAATGGTGGCACTCAAAGCTGTGAGAATCAATGAAGTTAAAGAAAATTTTAGGAAAATGGTGTCAGGTGTGATGTCCTGGTCCCAAGGAAAGGGCGGAAACACTCCTCAGGGAGGCCAAAGATGTGGGGAAGAAGGAAAGTTCTGAGAGTGATTCTTTAGCAGATATGGACAGTACTTGAAAGAAGCAGATGGGATGTCTGAGCAGTATGCAGTAGAAGAGAGACCTGAGTAATTGTTCTGAAGATTAAAAAAAAAAAAAAGAGGGCTTACATGTTCAGGCATGCCTAAACAGGCAGGGAAAGCTGAAGCAAAAGAAGACATGGAAAGTGGCCTTTAAAAATCACCCTGGGCAATGCTTGCTTTCCTAACAGGTTTTGAGAGAGAAGCTGTGCAGACAGGGAGAGAGTTGGGTACATTCAGAGATCATGTCAAGAATATTTAGGTGTTATCTGTGAGGATGATGCTTTGGAATAAAATCATTACAGACAGAAATTAAAATCTGCTTTTGGCGATGCTAATGCATGACCTGTGGGAAATAACTTTGTTTCTGATGCATGTTACCTCCTCTTTTGTCATAGGAGACATTGAATTTATTTAAGAGTAAATACATGGCGCTATCTTAATGTCACTTTTTATGCTTATTAAAAGTTACTTTTAGCAGCAGGTTGGTTTTAATCATTATAAATATAGACAGTGACCTATTTGCAAAGATGGTTCTGTCTTTCATCCTCTTTAGTAATTGACTATTGCATAAACTGTGAAGCACTAAAGGGGATTACCACTAGGATGGCTGTTTTGCTTTGATTCATTCTGAGCAGTAAAGATCTTAAAGAGCTCTTTCTGTCTTGCCTTTGCAATTTCTGTGGAATTGCAGTAACTTTTTAGTCATGGAAAAAGGATATTTTGTGTTTCTGTGGATGTCAGGGCATATCTTCTGGAGATCTTGGCATTCTTGACTTCGTCACTTAGTTGAAAGACTGGTGGCAAATCATTAGTGTTACACTGCCTTGCTGGTCAAGTGTTAAACCTCTGAAATAAATGGCTATCACTGTTTTGTGGAGCACAGAATCAGTTTGCTTCTATGATAAGAAATTTCATGCTGTTTTTTTTATTTAATTCATTTGTCCAAGAGATGAGTACTTTGGCAGTATGAAGGAAACATGCAATAATTTTTTCCTTAATGAAACTGAACATGTTTACAGATTCGTGGTGGTATGTATAATGTAATAGTTTGAATTATGTTTTAAGTACCATCCTTTAATCTCTTAACTTCTTAAAACCAGCATTTGTTATTCTAATGATGTTAAATGCTGAAATGCACACATTATAATGAGGTGAAGAATAACTTTCAATGACAAGGAACCAAAAGCTTTATAATTTAAGGAGTTTTATAAAACATTAATTTTAATATTTTTTTTCTGTAATTTCAGTAGCTGCTGCTAAAACTTTGTAAACAGCTTGAAATGCTTGCTAAGTTGCATTAATAATGCAAAAGTTCTGGGGATAATACTGGAGAATATTTCTCCTGGTTTTTTTGTATGTAGTTGTATGTGGTTTTTTTTCCCTACAGTGTCAACAGATCTGGATAGTTTCACTTTACAGTGATGCTGTTTGTGATCAGCTCAGTCCCTGTAGTTTTAATATGTGAGTCAGGATGCAGATAGTTCTCCATGTCGGTCCAGATGAATAATTCTGGATTTAGGTGCCCTAAAATGAGCAGCCCTTGTGTGCCACTAACACTGCCTATATCCCACAGCCCATATTCCACAGCTCCTCTGAACATCCCTGCTGCAAATTAGATTGACCTTCCTTAAAAAATTAAACAGCAAGCACAAGTGTTATCTGTGTGAGGCAGTTGTCAGAAAATCGTGACCTATGAGACAAGTTGGTTTTAGTTGACTGGCTTGTTCTAATACTAGTGTTGGAAAGCTCAGCTGAGTAAACTGCAGATCTACTTGGTATATGACAGTTTTGGTTGTGCTTTCAGAATTGAAACAAACATCTAGTGCACTGTTAAAATTCTGCAAGAGCACTCTTGCACCGCTATTTAGTCTAATTTCATGCAGAAAATAATGAAATGGAACTTTGAAGGCACTGATTTGGATGAATAAACCTGTGCCTTTTATCCTGGTAGAGTTAGTTCCTAGCTTGAATGAAGCTCAAACTGCACTGCTTAAGGGGTAATAATCATAATATGCAATTGATTTTTCTGTTTTTATGTAGAAAAGTGTAATTTCTGGTGTGCAGTGTGTGAGTTTTGGTGCATGCTGTCTCACCTGCCTTTTCTTTTGAATTCATGCCAAGTCTAGCCTCAGCAGGGTGATGACAATCTTCAGGGGTGGTGGAGTAAATGCTTAAACAGGAAAGCAGCCCTAGGAAAAGGAATAGATGTTTTGTCTCACTGCTGCCCAAGTTGAAAGCAGCTGGAGATGCTGGGAATTTGCTTTTTCTCGTTGGCAGTGCTTCTGTCATTTGAAGTAGGGAACCACCAGACAGAGAAAAGATTGTCATAGGTAAATCTCTGCTTGAGACTGTTTTGAGAATATTTGATCATATCTTGTTCTCTCACATAACTGGGTACACACAATTGCTTTTGCTATGTCCTTACCTGGTTATGATCTAGGCAGTTGTTTAATGTTGCAGTGCTTGCCTATAGAACAAAGCTGCTGTTATTCTGTAGAACCCTAAAGAAAGTATCATTTGTTTCACAGCAGTGTGACAAAACATCAGGGAACGTATGACTCTGTAGAATAAAATGCAAAATGCTTTTTTCCTTTTTTTTTTTTTTTAGGCAGCTCTCTGGAATAGTAGGCATTTGTGCTTTTAAAAAAAAGAAAGCAAAATCTGTGCATATCTAGTACCCCAACAGCTGATATGTCTCTGACGTGCCTTGCCAGGTATGTTTGATTTAAAAACCATAGAGGCAAATGGGTTTTGCCTTTATGTGGAGTTTGTTCTCCAGCTAAGGACAATACTTTTGGACAAAACAGTCTTTCAGGATAGGAAGAACTGAGGATTTTCAAATGAATTCTGTGATTGTGAGTAACTGGACAACATGCTGTTGTCAATTTTGAATTTAGCCTGTCTTAAAAGGACTTCTGCCTGAGTTACTGGGAAAGACAGTAGACTTCTAGTAGTTTATAGTTGTATTCTGGTAGATATGAAAGTGCTAGGTTAGTGCAGAGAGGCATTCAAGCAAGCATAGAGAATGTCAGTAGTAGGAAATGGCGCAAAATGAAAATACAGAATGCAAATTTCATGATGTTTCTGTATTCTAAATAACATGCATTTGCTGGCCTCTCTCATCTTGAAGAGGAGGTAATAGTGCTGAAAACAGTGTAGAAGAGGTGAAAGGCACAAGCAGAAACATGGAACAGTTCCCTGAAGGTTTTGCAAAAATCTTACTTGAGAGTGGGTGCACATTTAGTGTTACATGCAAGTTAGTGTTGCATGCTAACTTCGAGGCTGTTTGTTGCTGAAATGTCTGAGGGATTGTTGAGAAATAAAAGGCAGCCTTAATTTTAGTATATTTTCCCCTCTATCTTTTGATACTTGGTCCTGTCTTTGTAAACTCTTTTGACAGGTATTTGGAGCTTGTGTACAATGATGCTGTGAAGACTGGCATAGGTGTTTGGAGTCTGTATTTTAATTCATTCTAGTTTTCCATCTGATAAGTTTTGTAAATGAAAGTTAAAAGTTGAGGAGCTGTCTGAATGAATTTAGGTTATTGCTTATGTTGAGTTTTGATGTTAAATTATCTGGCTTTGCCTTCTGCTTATAATCAAAATCATGATTAGAAACTTGGACTCCTATTTTAAATCTGAAATTATGTATTACATTTTGAATTTAAATAACATAGTTTTAATTATTCCCTTTTAAAATGGTTTACCTAAGGCTTCTGAATGATCTTCAGATCATCTAGTTGAATTAAGTAACTTCCTTGTATTTTGTTTAAATGCAGTGCTGAAGAGCAGAGTTTTATCTGTTTTCTGCTGGTGTGTAGTATACACAGTCTTTTGCTTTTGTGGATTGTTGTTCAGCTGAATCATTTTGCTATTCTAGTCACCACCTGGCTCCACAAATATTTATTTCCAGTGCTGCAGGGAGGTGGTGGTTCTGGCCCAGGCAGTGTTGTGATGAGTGTGTCAGAACCCTGTAAGTAACTCCTTTATGGCAGCCTGAATAGGCACAGTCTGGTGCAAAGTCAGCAGATCTGAAGGACTCTGGGACACACTTGCCTTTTACTGTCACTGATGTGATGGGACTCAAGCAACAAGTGTGCTTATGCAATACTGTAATAATATGTTATGTCTGATAAAAACAAAAATACATTAAACAAACTTTCTGGACTCTCAACTGGTTGTTCAACATGTCTAGTAATATTGCATGCACATTTATTTTCTAGAGAGCTTGAAAGATCACCAGGATATTGTTTGGAAAAGATTCATGGTGCCACAGAAACGTCACAGTGTTTGACATAACTATTGTTTGTCTCTTAAGTATTTAGCGGAAGCGTTTTCTTGCACTAAAGTGTTGCAACAGTAAATGAGGTTCTTGAGTGAATTTGATTTGTCTGCTTTTCCTGTTGAAATGGAATACCCTCGTCCTCCCAGCCCCCAACACTGAAGATTTATCAACATGCTTGGCACTACCCATATCAATTCTTGGTTATGGGCATCCAACTGGAAAAGCTAATAGATGTTTGTCATGCATAACTGCATTGTGCTTTAGGCACAGGGGCTATGTATGTGTGTGGGTACATATTTATATACCTGTGTTCTCTGCATATATGAGATATAAAAAACACAGGAGCTGTTCTGTTCCTCGATAGCACTTTGATCTTAATTTGCACCTCATATAGTGTGGCTACCAACTTCAGGCTTCCTCAGGACAGCTTCAGGAGATGTACTCACCAGTGCTGTCTTTTCTGTCATCCAGGGAAGTCCATTTGTCCTGCTGTGGCTTTGTTGTGTTCATCCCTCTGCAGGTGCTGCACTCTGACTTGTAATGGCATTTTCATGCTGCCCCGAGGCTCTGTTCTTTTCCTGCTGCAGTGTGTGTTACTCCATGCTGCTCATGCCCACGAGCCATGCCAGAGGACTGCGATGCTTCTTCCCAGGAGAGCTTTTCACAGCCAGGCTCTGTGCCTGCCTCGTCCGCATGGGCTGGAGAAGAGGCAGCGTGGTCCTGGTGGTCACACAGCGCTGTCCTCTGTCCCTCTGCCCATCTCATCCTCTCACTGAGCTCGCTCCTGCCTGCAGCAGCTCCTCATCATTTGCCCACTGCAGCCTCCTGAGTGAAAGCTACAGCCTTCATTTAGCCTCACAGGTTTCATTCTTGCCTTTGCCAGCCTGAAGGGTGATGCTTATGTGCCTGCCTGAGGAGACACACAGGGCGAGCCAAGTTAAACTTGAGATAGTTTTTATTCTTCCATGCTTCAGTCTCAAAGAGAGACCTGTCTCAGTGTTTCACGAGGTTGGTGGTGAACCACCAACGTGTAAATTTTACTTTTAAGTTTTGTTTGCTTTTATATATATATATAAAAATGTGTAAAACTTTTATATATGTAAAAAATTGCATGCATTTTTGCTTTTTGCTAGTTCATGAGTTACTACTGTAACTATCAGTTCAGCAAAACTTAAATATGTACTTGGTCTTGTGGGTTTCTTTATTTTTTCTTTTATGGAAAAACCAGAAAAATCCAAATCCCAAGTGCTGTGCTGAAAATCTAGATGTAAACTCTGTTCTTCTTCTTTGCTTTGTTTTGTAAATCTTTAAAGCCTCAGCAGATTGTGTCCAGACTTAAGGTGTGATGATTCCCTGTACAGCATTTGTGAGGGCTGTAAACCAGCTCTTTCCAGCTGCTGCACATCTTTGGTGTGCTGTTTATTAAAACAATTGAAGTGAACATTGTGCTAAGATGGTGCTACACTGACAAATTCTTTCTTGTAATCAATTTTCTGTAAAAAAAAAAAAAAAAAAGTAGCTTGAAGGGATGTATTTAAATTCTACACCCATAGCTGGTCTCAGGAATTGTCTGCTTATCCCGCTGTCACATCATTACTGTCTGTCCATAAACTGCTGCTTTGCTTCTCAATGTATTATGTTAAGTGGTGATTTGAGTCCTGAGCCAGCCTCTCTGTTCTTCTTGGTATGGCTGGATCTGCTTGACTGCAGCCTCAGAATTGTAAAGTAAATAAAATTCTACAAATACTGAGTCTTTTTATATCTTCTTAACTGCTATCTGAAACAAAAATCACTGGTTTAATATTCATCGAAGTAAAGTGGTAGTTGCAGATTTACTTTAACATTTTCATGTTGAAACACGAAATTCAATGACAAAGGTATACTTCCTTTTCTAGATACTGATTTACAGAAAAAGCTGTTATTGAAAATGAAAGACATTCTTGCTAGTGTTAGGAAAATAAAGGGGAAGAAAAACTGCAGAAATGCATGGCTGAGTGTTTCATGCTTTCTGTCCTTACACTGGGTGCCAACAAACTGTCTGCAAGTAGAGAGAAATAGACTGAGAAATACAGTCAAAGAACAAATACTTCTATTTTCAGTAGTTGTAGAGAGGAAAAAAAGATGCAACCTGGTTGAGATTCCCATGAGAATTTTATTGTTTTCATTCTGCTGTAAGCAGTACATATAGTCTATTGGTGAGTATTTCTGGGATTTTGAGAAATCTGTACAATTGTTACTTGGCTTTAGCATTTTCAAAACCCTCAAAAGTGATATTAAAAAAATCTCCAACTTCTTTAAGTTAGGCACAGTGGATTGGATATATTTTTTAGAATGCTCCTTCTGCTATTCAGTGTACTTTTGCAAAATTGAATCCCAGTGTTAAAACTGGAGTGATCATAGCCTGTTCTAGCTCAGTTAAAGTTGAAAATTAAAAATATCTTGGCACCATGGCATAATTATGTACAGGCTTCTTTTTGTGTGGTCTTAAACAGCTACTGAGGAAAATATTCCTGCTCTACTCAAAATCTGGAACACCTCATATAAACATATAAATGTGCTAACTGATAGCACTTATTTTGCTCATCCTGTTGTGTCTTTCAACACAAAATTTTAAACTTGAGTCTTGACCTAATGTTCTCTGCATGACTTCTCTGGCATGAGACTTGGCTTTCTACTTTATCCTTCATTAGCAGAAAGAAATGTTATACGTGATGTAATAGGAGGTGTTCTTTGTCCTAAGTCATTAAAATACATGAGATTGAGGGGGTTCAAGCAGCCCTGACAAAACTTCAGAGTTTTGCTTGTGTGCTCTAGCACGTCCATTGTCTTGAGAACAGAGGCAGTGTCTTGGGAATTCAGAAGGCCTTGTGACATTTTGTCTTAATTCTTTGTATCCCTCTCTCCTCCAGTATAAGTGACAGATGCCTGTATGTGTCGGATTTTTTTATGGTTTATTTAGAAATTGCAACATGCAAACTGAACAGCTGAGTACTTATGTATACTGGAGGTGACAATATGTAAAGAGTTTGTTAAGACCCCAACTTTATAATGGGAATTTAATTTTAAAATACTTCTTTAATGGAGCTGTGAACTTCATTTCTGCAAGTACCATATTCAGAGGTATTTTTCCTCATCAGAGAAACACAAAACACATGCAAAGTATTGGAAAAAACAGAAATATGTTCATTTTAATGTTAAGCTTTTTTACAATAAAGTATCTATTGCTTTTTGCCTTAAGGTTTGTTTGCTTCAGGCAGGCTGGTGAATGTCCCATTCCAATGTACTGGGAGACTGGGAGGATTCCAAAGAAATGCAGTGTCTTAAAATACCAAAGACTCCTTTGAAAATGGAATTGTAATCTCTTCTCTCAAAATGACTTTGTCTTGCACCTTGTAAAAAAAGTCTTGCTGTCTGTCATAGAACCCACTAATTATATTCAGTGTTACACAGTAAACATGTGAGGACACTGGATCTGAATACAGATTTAATAAAGGATGGTCTAATAGAGGGACTAGTGGGTTTTAAGGATAGGAAAGTCTAATATGTTGACTGTTATTTGAAATCTACCAATGAAACAATGAAATTTTAGATTATCTATTTTAATAGTAAGATAAATGAGTAAGTGGGAGAATGATGTCTGAACTTTAACCATTTAAAAGATTATTTGTTAGCTGAAATTGTTCAAAAATATGTTAAAAAATTTGAATGATGTGGGGAAAGTGGCTTTTGTACAATCTCTAAGCTTCAGTCTTTATTGAGGGAAGGTTATATGCAGAAAGAAGCCCATGAAAAGCCACCAAAACCATATCAAACAGCTTCTTGGTCTGAATCTTCTTCACATTGAAGGGTCTTCTCATTTATGCATTATGCTAAGAATTTCAATAAAGGCATGATTTATAAATTGACTTTTTTAAAAATGGATACTTGTAACTTCTTGCAGCTACTAGATGGGTTTTGTCATGGTATGCCAGCCAGTATGGCCCAGAGCTCATGGCAAAAGGGGGCATAAAACTTCAGTTTCTGCTCAAGTAGTGAATCTATGTGCTAAAATGGAAAGTATGTGTTCTTAGCAGAGTTTAGCAGTTTAAGATCTCCCTGCATTCCTCGGAGGGGATTTATGGCTGCAAGGCTCATCCTGAAGCTTGAGGTTTTGTTACGATTGCTGTACTGCTTCTGTGCCAGATTGTTTGCCCTTCCTCTAATCCCCCATTTCAGTGGCAATCTGAAATGCACAGCTCTAATGCTTCCAGTGAGTGTTATTTAAGAGATACAGCTAATCACCCTCCCTACTCAATTACTGCTCTTGTGAAGACAAAAGCATTTGGAGTAATGTTAGCCTAAAGCCTATTCAGGCACTTAAATTTTCCCAATAAGCTTTATATCTTTAATACAGCTGTTGTACTGGATGTGTCTGAACACAGCATGTGAACAGTCACCAAGCAGAACAAGCTGTGACACTGGCAGCAGGGTTGCAGAAGGCTCTCTGGCCAGTGAACTGATCAGCTTCAGCACTGTTACTCTGCAAACCCTCGTGGGACCTGGAACCCAGAGCTCCTACAATGCCTGCAGCTGCATAATTCACCTTTTTATATGAGCTCAATGGAAATCTCGCTGGAAAACAACACAGAAATCAACAGCAAACTATTAGTGTATCCAGTGGTTCTAAATACATTAAACATTAATTAATTGTTCTCTTGGAGAGTCCCAGGAAGTTCATCTTCCATTGCACCTGTGTTTTCTGCAGATGAACACCAGCTTTCTGTCATCCTGCAAGAGCAGCTTCATGTGCTGAGCGCTGCTGTATACTCAAGCATACATACACAACCTTTAAAGCATTTTTTCCCCCGACAGCTTGGCAGATAGTGCTGCCATACTTTTTTATACTTGTAGTTTCAATGAGAATGTTCTCTAAAGGCTGGTGGCTCCAGCTGATCCGCTGAGTGCTGAGCATGGAATTATAATTCAGCAGCACGGGGGAGGGCTGTGCTCACTGTGGCACAGGCACTGCTTGCTGCCTGTTGCTTAATCAGCATGAAACTATTAGCAAATTCTTGCCATCTCAGCTATAATGTACTGCTAATAGGTTTGCTTTATTGCATAGGACAGTCAAAAAAGCCTGGAATGTTTTAGTAATTTTGAGTAAGCATAGCATTCCTCTTAATGAAGTTTGACAGCGCTTTCAGAACTCCCTCACACTGTATAACAAGAGTACCATTACACATTCCTATGTACTAAGTGCTGGTAATTTATTTCTGTCTTTTCTAATGCAACTTTTCTTACATGAAAGCTTTTACATTAGAATTTAAAATTATGTTACTTTACAAAATAGATTGCTGGCAACAAAAGCATCTGCATATTATTAGTCCATTTAAACAAACTCTCTAAATTTAGTTGTCAGAAGACTTTGTAAATCCTACTTCAGTGAAAAAAAAAAATCACAGAAATTATTTGTGGTTTTAAAAATTAAGTTAGGTTAAGTCTCACTCCCCAGTATTTTGGAACATGCTTTGCAGTCCGGAGCATGCAGTGCATGGGGGGAGTGTATGTGCTGGTGTGGGCTCTTTCACTTGGCTCGTCAGGAGTAAGTTCCAGAGAGGGTTGGTGCCAAATATCTGAATCTGACTGTTTCTTTTTCCTCCCTGTCTTTTGTTAGGAGCATTAATTTTTTTAGGGCAGTTTACTTAGTCCTTCATTTTACTGATAAAATGGAATGAATCTCTGACACCTAGGGCTTGGGGTGATTTTTAGTTTTTCATGTCAGCAGTGAAAAATGTTGTTGCGTGGCAGAAGGAATCAGATTAATTTTGCTTTCAGTAAGTTGTGAATTTGTCTTACAATCATGGGAGAAGCGAGAAGGGTCACTGTGTTTTCCCACTCCCCAGTGTGGTACCAGACAGTCAGCCCAGGCAGTCTGCATAATGGCCAGGGATGTGACAAAGAACTCTGCTTCCTATTTTTATTGCAGGGTCTGGTTCACTTGCAGCTGCTCTCACTCTTTTCTCTTACTTCTGAGCTTCTTATCTCATTCCTGGAACCCAGTATTCAAAAAGGGTTTTTATGGTCTTAATCCAGCAGTGCTGCTCATGGTCAGAATGGCTCTACTTTGAACGCAGTGCCATCCCTGGGAAAAACAGATGCAATCTTGATGATCAGTTCATCTTTAGCAGACCCTCTGAATTGGTATAACTGTGACAGCAGGCTTTGGGAGATAGAGTCTACTTCAAGCATCACAATATTCGATCCCCTTCCCACACACACCTCCTTCTCCTTTCTGGCAGGCTGTACCTCTTTGTTTCAGCTCTACGAAAGAGTTCTTTTATCCTCAAACTTTGTTTGAGAAGGACCTGCAAACAAGGAGGGGGATTTCTGTTAAAAAATTATTTGCAGTAGATGTTCATACTTGTCTGAGTGAATGAAATCCACTCAGAAAACTGGAGTAAGACTTTTTGTATGTGTTCCTGTTACTTACACAGCTGGCATCTACAGCAAACAGCATTTTGTTGAATAGGTAGTACCAAGCCTTTTAATTGCTCAGCAGTCCATGTGGAACATAAGGGACCACTGAACATAATCTGACACCTGTTTTGCAATGCAGACCAGTGGACATCATGCAATGATTTCCTGTGTGAAACCTGTGACTGGGTTTAAGGGGTATTGTTGTAAGAGGAGAGATGCTCAGATTTGGCTTTGGAGGGTGGATATCTGTGCTGAGCTTCTGGGGAATTGTTGATTTGCCCATTCATTATTATTCTTTGAATATTATGGCATACACTCTTTGTCTCCCCCTTTTTTTAAAGTGTCTAGACCACGTGACACACCGTCTTAATCCCTTCACCAATTGTTTTATGTGAGACAGAATAGACATGGCACTATAGGCACTATGAATTGATGCTATTTTGTGGTTCTTTCTTAGTTACTGTAGCATACAATCGAGGGAATTTTTTTTATCCTCATGGCCATGCAGAAGTTATGTTTGAACTGTGAAAATTATGATTAACTGCTTCTGAACAGATGAATAGTGGATTTTAGATTGCACTGCCTTTACTCAGAAGCATAAAGAAGTTAAGCAAAAGCCCCAAAGCTCAGTTAATTTAGTTTGCTGGACCTCTGTTTTGTATTACAAAATGCAGCTTGTTTCATCATTTGCTTATTTGCAACTTCTCAGGAAAGAAAAATGACTTTAAGTTTCCTGTCAGTGCTGCAGCTGTGAAAGTGAACCAGGGGGAAATGGCCACAGGTCTCAGTAAAACTACTCTGAATTAAATGTGTGGTTTGCCAGCTCATAACATTTTGGAGTTGTTTTTGCAAATTATACATGGGAATTGACTTACGAGCTGCAGTTCTGAGGATGGTGAAGTAGATAATTCACAGTCAGGGGAGAAGTACAGTTGAAGCACAACTTATTCCCACATTTCAGGATATTGCCATAGGTGACTTAAATTCTGTGCTGGAAAGCTTTTTAGTGTAGACATGATTTTACTGCCTTTTTGATCATGGAACTGGGTTTGTCCATTGTTGAACTTGCTTGTTCAAAAAAAAAAGTACTACTCCCACAAAGTATAGCACTGTGTATATTTTCCTGTCTGGTTTATTTTGCATCTTGCTTGTTATTTGTGGTTAACCATTTCAGTGAACTGGACAAGATCACTACAGGGTTGACATGACTGAAAATAGTCGTGTGTCCCTATTTTCTTCTGAAAACTCAACCCTCAGATTTGTGGAAATGCCTGAAATTGGAAAGATGACTAGACCCAGAGGTAGTTTCTTGTTTTATCCCTGCCGGTTTTGCTACAGATTGAAGAAAATTATCCTTAAATTTTTCTTTTTGGGAAAGGTGCGCAGCGGGAGGGGAGAGAAAATTGCCTCTTTCCTTACTGGTATGATTTTATAACTTATTTTGAGTATTGAGATACCCAGGTGTTTTGCAGAAGAGAGGGGAATATAGAATATTTCCTTGCTTAAATTGATTCAAGGTATTCCCACCATTCCTGACCCTGGTTTTTCTACTAAAAATTAATATTAATAATATTTTTAAACTTTTTAAGAAGCTGTGAGGAAAGTGTTTTATGTTCCATGTGTAAAGTATTGCATGTATTAGATTTCATGTTAAAACAGTTTTTCTTAAAATGCTGACAAAAACATGCTCCTCAGAATTCAATTTTTTCATTTCAAGAGTAGAAGTTAAGCTAGTAAACAAAATATCTTTCTCTTTTCACTCTTATCTTTCATCCTACTGTGTGTTCTGTACTCTGAGGTTACAGGAAAAGCTGTCCTTAGTCATCTTAAAAATATTTATTATTATCTGCCTGAGTTACTTGGGGTACTTATTTCCTTCTTTGATGCCATGAGGCCTCTTCTAGTTCAGTTTTGTAGTGCTCTGATCACCATGGTACTGTATTGTACTTTCTTACAGGCTGCTGATTGTTCTTAAGAACAAACAAGGACTTAAACCCAACATTTCAGTTGTGCATATTTGTACAATAAATCAGCTTTTTACTGTATACTTTTAACAGCTTCTTCATTTGCTTCAAACTTCAGGTACGAGTGTGCTGCTTTTCAGGATGGGGGTTACAGATTTGTAATGAAGCCTTGTTTACAGAGCCTTGTGGAAATAAGGAAAATAGAGAACAACCCTGTTGTGGTTCTTTCTCACTGCATAGGGGCAGAAACAAGAATACCAGAAGTGCTATTGAAGGTTGTGCACTTAAACTTTCAAGGAAAGTTCCCTATTTTCCTGATCAGGCTGTTGCAAAATTAAGTTCCTTGTTTGCTCCATATGTAAGTTTTTTTCCCCTCTTTCAACCTAGCCTTTTTTTTCCCCATCCCTGGGAGAAATAGACAGTTTTTACTTATTATTGTTTCTATAACTGTTTCTGTTTTAGATACTTGAAGATAATTCCTTCTCTCAGCCACCTCTGGAATTTAATCAGGCATCTGAACCTCCTTAAGGACCAGTGGAGAGGTTTTGAAAGAGAAGGTCCTGCTCTCCTGTCACCCAAGTCAGACACTTCAGAGGTGTCTCTGGCTGACCTTGCGGTGACCTGCAAACACCTAAGGAGTTTAAATATGGGAGGCTTTTTGTTTGTTTGTGGGGTTTTTGTTTGTTTTGTTTTTGAAGTCTCAACTTTATTGCCATTCTGGTTTTTTTTTCCATCAAGGGTGCAGAGGGCAAGAGAGATTGGGTTACTCCTTTTGGTAGCTGGTGGCCAGTAGACCAGCATAGCTAGGTCTTTAAAATGTATCAATAATCTTTGGTTTTCTGAAACATATAAATTGGTGATTTTTCTTGTTTTCTAAGCTTTGAGTTGTTGCCTGAGTCCATTGAACTATGTGCTTTATTGATTTGATTGCATGCACTGAATTAGCAAAAGCAGAAGTCTCAGTGTGGCTTTCTGCCTTCCTGCATGAAGGAATTCTTCTCTTGTGTGCATGGGTAGTTAGGGTAACTAACTCATTTAAAGTTACTTTGGCAAGTTACTTTTCTCTTGGCCTACCTTTCTGTGAAGATTAGTTTTTTTCAAAAGGAAGAAGTGAAATAAAGTTGGATTTTTTTTTTAATAGTAGACATTTTGATGTGTTAGAAATGATAGCTTTTAAAAAATTTGCCTGAAGTTAGAAACATGGACCTTGTGTGTACAGATTTAAAAATATTCTGAGATCATTATTTCCCTAATCCAATTTTGTTTTATATTAGAATATGAACACATTACTTGATGAAGATTTTACAGCTTTTATCATAATTTTTCTAGACTTTGGGTGTAATTTGTGTTTTGGTTTGTAAAGGTACAGAGTTAGCATGACGGTATGTAAAATGTGGTTCTTCAAATAATATATTTTGAAATTGTTTAGCCAGTCATGATCCCTAGAACATGGATTTTTAGCTGTTCCTGTTTATAAATTGAGCACACTTGTTTCCCAGGATTTCAATACAATGTTTGTGGAAGTCAATGTGAATAGCTACAGCTACATTGGCTGTTTCTGAAGTGTATTCCCAAGTGGGCAGTGTAATCAAGGAAATTGCCCTCTGGAGTTTTGGGGCACATGAGAGGTGTAGTGATGTCAATGGTAATTGCAGGTAATAAACTCAGGGAGTGCTTGGAGAGGCAGATGTGGAGGTTAACAGGGTGAAAAGTGACTGGAGCCTACCAGTTATGCAACAGAGTGTATTATATATTAGTCAGGCAAACTAACAGATGCCATTCTAATATCTGCTTTGATACTTTGCTTCCTAGGCCAGTGTTCTTCACTGGGATTTTCCACCTTAATTAATCCCATAAGATATTTCCAGAATGTCAGTAAATGTGCTCATACATCAGCTTTGCTCATACTGTTTGAATACTTGTGATGTTCTGCAGCTGTGTATGTTATTAAAAACTTCTGAGTGTTGCAGTTCATAAACTCAAGAAGATATTTTGAAATTATTCTGACACCTAACCAAGAAATACAACCATAGAAAACGCTTGCCAGCTTGGCTGCCACCAGCAATACTTGGTGAAGCAGAGTTTCACACAAGTGAAATCTGCTTTTGCAGCAGAGTAAAAGGACAGCAGCTGTAAACTGAGTGGGAGTTCTGAATTTTCTTGTCAAGTGTTTGGAATGAAATACCCTTTCTAACAGAACACATATTTGATGACTGCTCTGTTTTAGAGCCATCTCTTGCAAATTGTTATTTTCTTTTCTTTTTTTTTTAAAGAATCCCCGACTGTCTGTTGTGAAAGTGAACCATTATAATACATGTGTAGAGTTACTTAATTCTTAATTGTTCTGTTTTTTGACTTCTCTTTCTAATAGGAGAATGTTATAGTTTTTTGCTCCTACTGAATGATGAGGTTTTGGTAACTTGTGTGGCACTATTTAGACTTCATTCTGTGTATTCATATGGTTCTCAAGCTATCTTTTAGGTTTTTGAGCTTGCTCAGTTCTACAACTTCAGTAACTTGGGAATTTTATCAGAAGTGGTGTTTACTTTCCCATCTGCACTTTCCATGGGTTCCTGGCTTTACACTGCTTTGTGTAAGCATTGGACCCTCAAAAGTACACTTAAAGGCTATGGGATCTGTATTTTAAAAATGTAAGGTGTAGAAAGAAATGCTGTTCAGTTTGAAGTGACTGTAGTGGAAACTTTTCCATGACCTTTAGGCTATTATGAATTCAAATAATACCATTCTACACTGTTCCCACAATAATATTTCATAGGAGCCAATTTCTTAGATGTGCTGTGTTGCTGTAATGGATACAACATATAAGTATTCCATGAAGATTTTAATAATTTACCTTTAAGAATACTTTTACCTCTCTGAGGCAAATGAGATGTACAGCTATACATTAAACCAGTTAAAAGAGTAGATACTTTGGTAAGTGAGGAGTCTCCACTACTTCTGAAACTTGAAGAGATTATTCTGCTGTAACAGTTCTAAAACAACTGAACAGCTTGTTGTGCGCTTGTGACACTTGCTATCTGAAAAGCAGTACCTATTGGACTGTTACAGGATAATTTTCCACTGGAGAAAGCAAGCTAGGCTTTTCTTGTGTTTTCTTAGTGTAGCATTTTAGTTTTTATACAATACTTTCTTGAGAGACATCACAGATGATTCCCATCAGCTTTATTATTCACAAATCTGCATTCAGATATGTACTGTGGGCTTCACAGAGCTCAGTAATTGACAGCAATTGAGCTAAAATGCAGAAAAAATTTGAAATTAACTTCCATAAAAGTGGAGGAAAAATAAATGTGTAAATCTCCTGCTGTATGCCATATCCAGGTTGTTAAAGACATGGACTACATTTCTGAATTAGGTTACAGATAACTTTATTATGAGTGTTGAAAGTATCAGCATTTGATCTGATGAACAGGGGGAGAAAGGAGTGAAGGAAATTTACTGTCTGACTTTTGAACATTGTCAAATTTGGCCCCTCTTTCCTAACTGGGGTAAGCATGCTGTGTAAGCATGTATGACGTAAAGTACTTCATATGGTATTGAAATTTTCTGCTACAGGAAAAACAGCTTTGTCTATATCCTTGGACAAAAGCTTTTTTATGGAAAGAAGAAGCTAGATTGTGCAAGTGGCAAAGTACAAGTACGATAAACACTGTCATCTTTGTGCATGTTTGACAAAGGATCCCATTGTAAGATCTTATTTCCGTTTTTTAAAATATTTGACATCACTGTTGCTGTCCTTCAGTATACTTTCTTTTACTGCTATAAACTTCCTATGTTCATATGTAATAGTTTGCTCATGCAGTGAGCAACTGCAGGAATGTGAATGGGAAATTTGCAGAGTATGAAGTGGAAAAAAATGGTTTCCCATCAATTTTCTTTGATCAGTCATTTATGATGGATGATCTGGGAGAGGTCTCTGGTTCTCTAAGATCCATCCAAGTGCTCCCTCCTGTCACAGGCTGCGTCCTGCTGCTGCAGCCAGTTTCCATTCCTGTTCCCCAGTGCTTGTGAATGTGGCAGAAGCAGCCACCTTTCGCTTTCTGTAATGCAGGATTTTGCAATACAATTAAATAAATCATTATCTTGATGAGTATGAAAATAATTTAAGTCACTTCTTTTGGGCTGCAAAGGGAAGGGAATGTATTTGGTTTGCGGGTCTTTTTACTATGCACCTAGATACTGGTACATTACAGTAGTACTAGGTAAAGATTTATATTTTCATCAAACATAGGGATTTATTTTTTTTTTTGGTATTATGAGAGGGCTAAAACAGAAGGGAATTTACATGGCTGAAATAACACAACCACATTCTGGCAACTCTGATGTCCTAAGACTCTGTTTCATAATCTGGTTTCATTAAGCAGAATATTAATAGAAATATTTGTAATAAAAATAATTGTATATGCAACTATCTGCAGTAATAGAAAGTAATATATCAGCCTGTAGTTCAGTGTAAGTAAAATACAAAATTTCCAGAAAGATAAAATTAGCAAAGGTGAAACATGCTTAATTTAAGTGTTTCCAGTCTAATCGAAACTTATTGACTCGCCTTAAAAGAATTACTTTGAATCTGTCTGCTTTTTAAATGGGACACTTTTAAGTGTTGTATGGCCTTTATTAGGCAGATATATGTGAATGATTTGTATGGGATGATTTATTTCTGTATTGCTTTGCAATGTTATTTTTTTCTTATCACTTTATAATGGCAAATCAACTGAACACAAGAACGCCAATGCACTTAAATAATACTTGCATTACTGTGGATTGTCTGAAATTTATAATTAGCTGTTAACAGCTTTTTAATGTTTACTCTCATATTTTGTTTTATATGTTCTTTAGAGTGTGAATTACTCAGCCTGTGTTGGAGAAGGTTAGAGTATAAGAAATTGTTTCAGTTCCCATTTAAATTTGGTTTGTTAAATTAGCTTTCTCTATTCACCTCTGAGGTAGTAGAGGACGCACTGAAAAGTTTCCCCTGTGGGTTTTTGAGTATAAATTGTAAATATGCCTGTATCTGTTAGAAAGAAAGCAGAGACCAGCACGTGTCCGTAAAAATATAAACCAAAGGCAGAAAGAGGAGAGAAAAGACGAGCTAATTATTCCAGTTGAAGTTGTCACTTTATGAAAATGAAACTGTAGAGTTTTTGAGATTTCTTTTGTATCATTCCTGTTGAATAGAGCGGGTATTGAAGTCCCAGGCCTTCCTAAAAGGACAGTGGGAATTCCTTGGCAAGAGGCTCAGTTGTTGAGGGAGCTGGGATGCTTCATTCCCAGTCTCAGGATGCTGTGGGGTTTTCCTGTTCTCCTTTCTTCAGCTTGCTGCTGCAGAGGCAATATTCCCTTGCTTTCCTTCAATAAAATGCTCCTCTTTTGCATGAGTATGGACAGTCTGTTGTTTGTAACTTCATAAGGAGTATTGAGATTTGCCTTTTTTTTTTTTTTTTTTTTTTTTTTTGGGCTCTTCATTTTTAGCAGCTACTTAGAGCAATCTGAATGCTGCAACTGAAATGAGAGCATTTATATTCAGGTTCATAACATTAAGAGAAGCTGCAAACAGAGGCACCACAGTGAAAGCAATTTGATGTGTGGTAGGTCATGTTTTGCAGGCTAGCATTGCAGGCATTCTTTAAGCAATTGTTATGTCCTCGAAGTTTTTGTCTTGAATTTAAGTTCTATAAAAGGAAAAAGTTAATTACCAGTTACAAGCAAACTTTGTTTTCTGGCTTTTTGTTGCTGGCATACTGTGCTACTTCACAAGGTACTTTTCACTACCAAAATGTGTAGGTTTGCTTTCTCTTTGCACTGAGTTCAGGTTTCCAGAGGCCTGATAACGTATCTGTGGCCTTTGTTAAAAATGTTGACTGTTCATTCATGAATGATTAACAGGTTGCCTTTTTTTTTTTTTAAAGGCCCATATCTGCTTCCTACTGTGCCAGTGTAGAAACTGTGTTCTGAAAGTGCTGTGTGTGCAGTCTCTGTTTGAAGAGTGTTGTGTGTTGATCCTGGAAACTTGGTCCTGCCTGCATGAAACTCTTTTCCTTATCAATTAGCAAGGATCTCTAGTGTGAGCAGACTTTTCTGAGAGACTGAGGTTAAATGTGGCAGATTTCTGCAGTATTTTACAGGACATTAATGAGCTCTGGGAGAGGCCCTTATGTTCTTGAAGTTGCCAGAGTGCCTAATGGGCTGTGCAATTTTCATTCATGTTGTAGTGTCATAGAAGTATTTCTGCTTTCTAATTTTCCTACATCACTTTTACAGCAGGAGTCCTTCACTGTTCTTAGCAAGAGAAAACAACATGAACAAGTCTGAAATCCATATCAAACAGCAAATGAATGTTGAAATGTTTGGAGTAGAAGGCATTTAGTGTGTGCATGCATGGGCGTGTTGAAGGACATGTTCTTGCAATTCTGATAGTGAGAAGACAGAGAGTCTCTTTGGGAAGATTTAATTCCTTGTTTATGAGCATTTAGAGTTCGATAGTGCAAAAAAGAAGCGCCTCAGGGAGGGAAGTTCTCATTGGAAGTCCTAGCATGTATTTAAATCTCCCTTAACTGTGTATGTCTGGTTTGGGGCATACAGCCATGGAAGTGATCAGGAGCTGTTTTGATCTAGGTAATGCTTTATCTATACATATTAATATATTGTCAGTGAGTAATGATTTTGATAAATGAATGTTAAATTAATCTGCTTTTTTGGCTTGAAATTATTCAATTTTTTTGCAGAACCCAGTTGTGAGCTCACAGAATGGTCATCTGAAAGGAAAAGGGAGGTGGTGCAGTGCCTGGGAGCTCTACAGGGACATCCACTGTGACCTCCTTTGCGGGACTCTCTGGGGTGGGGTGAGGGGGATTGACTTTCCTGGCAACACTGGCATTGGCATGTACACTAATTAATGTTAATTAGTTAATTTCAGAAACATTTAACTTTCTAAAACCTGCTTTTTCTTATCAATAAATAAGATACTGAAAAAATTAGCCTTGGTAAGGTTGAGTGCTGTTGAACTGAGCAAAATCCTAGACACAACAACATACCTCATCACATGGCTCAGGGTATGAGGAAGTTTGGTTGTGTGCTACAAGGTGATTAAAAATAGCTCCTGATAACAAAGTCATATCCCTCAAAGAAGTGCTTATGAGCTAAGCTGTGTGTTACAGTCAGATTGGTGGCTTTGCATTTTCTTAGTGCGTCACTGAAAGCAGTCATTTCCAGACGTCTTTCAAAAATCTTGCAGTTCTCCATGAAAAATCTGTCAGAAGAGAAAACACCATGGAGTGAAAGTGGCTGGAGGGCTGGCTTGGCTGGACAGCTAGATGTCTTGTTTGTTGCTCAGGAGAAAAGTTCTGTCTTCTTGAAAACCAGAAATTGGTATATTGACTTTGGAAGCACTGAGCATTCATAAGAAAACCCCTCATTTACACTTTGATGTCTTGTTGCTCTTTCAAACATGCCTTGTACACTGCCTAGCTGGCAGGGCTTTGCTGTGAGTTCCCAGTATTGGCTGAGCACATCCCTGTCCTGCAGCTTCATCTGGAGTTGTGCTGGTTATAATGCTGAAATGGTTGGAGACCTCAGTGTGAAGCCTCTGAGCCATATTCCTGTGTGTTGCTTGAGAAAATATTCCAAAGCAAAAAATACACCAAGCATTCTCTGTTGCAGGCTTTCTATTTGAAAAACACTTTTATTAGTACAGAGAACTGTTCTTTTAATGATGGCACTTAATTGTCTTAATTAAAAGAAAAAAATAGCTGTTAAGTGTGGGCCAGACAGCAAAGCTGCCTTATTGCTTTGTGTGCGGGAGGAATTTCAGGAGGAGGTGAGAGTTGTGCAAGCCCCTGTGGCAGCAGCCAGGGTGTTTGGTGGTGCCACTTCCTTAAAAGAGAGGAAGGAGCTGGAGGTTTGTGTGTTGTGTGGTGTCATTTCAGTGCCAAACCCCGTGGGTTAATGGCAGGATGGTTTATGCAGCTGGGAGATGCAGCTCTGCAGGCTCTCGGGACACCAAGGCAGAAATGATGCTCTTCAGTGAGGAGGCATCAAGATTCCTGCCCCAATTCCCCAGGGAATTGGTTCATCCCTGAAGACCCTAGGGTGATCTTCATGCACAGTAGTGTCCTCACAAAAAAAAAAAAAGAAAAAAAAAAAAAAAAGAAAAGAAGAAAAAAAGCAGCATGTGTGACTTAGATAGTCGAAAAATATCCTTTTACTATTCATCAAGTTTTGTAACAGATTTTTCCTTTGATTCAGGTATAGGAGGATACTGATTGCTTTTGGCTTTCACTTTTTGCCAGTGCTGCATTTTTTTTTGTTTTCAGCACTTGTGGTTTGCCTTAGCTGTACTGTACTTGCTGTATCTGGTGGTGTCTCTTTTAAAGGCACGCAGAACAAGTCCATGCCCGTTACAATCTCGTGAAGTTCCTCTCTAGCTGTTTCCCCCTTTGGTTGTGGATATTGCCCATATTAGGTTCTCCCTATGGTGCAATCAGTTTATATCTGATTGTGTGGTATGATATGCTGTCTTGCCTGAGCAAACCCTGATAATTTATGATTAGATGTGGCCTAGATTAGCATCTTATGATTTTAATGTTTGAAAGTACATTATAAAAGGTCTTTTATGCAATACAGTAGCAACAGGAGGCACAAGGACTTGCCTACAGCAAAACTGCCCAATTAAAACCAAGAGGTTGGTATAAATTGTGAAGTTTTTCCTTTAGACTACCTAAATATTGTGCCTTAAAATACAGAAATGGCAGTGCATTACCAGAAAACTCTTTAATTTAGTTTGATAATTAGCTGCTTTCACAGTCTCATAATCACAGCACATACTCTTACACTCTGCATGGTATGTTTGTATTAGAGTTTAAAAATTGAACGTCTGAAGCTTTATTTCTCTCCTAAACACTGTAGGGGCTCATTTGGAGTTGCTTGAGGTTTCAGTAACTTCTGTGGTCTTTTAACCATAATTTCTGCTGTCACATAAGCAAACTATTTATCAATAATCAATTGTCATTAGTGTTTTGTTTTCTTGTAGGTATTTTTTGTTCTGCTTTTGTGCATGTATGTGAACAAAATCAGGTGGATAAGAATCTTAATTTCTACAAGAAGAGAGGGGTAATTGAAGCACTTGGTGATGTTGCCTAAAGTATTTTCCAATAAGCACGTTTGAAGAGGCATACAGGTGAACTGTCCAAGTGTTTTTCAGAATTTCTTAGTCACAGCATTGTGCTCATCTTTCTGACTGAGCTGCCTGTTTAGACCTTGCTGAGAATGCAGAAGTGCTGCTTTACATTCACCATCATTGTATCAACAGCAAGCTGGAAAGGTTGGAGAACAATCTTTGCCTAATAAGTGGCATCTCAGAAATGCTATGTATTGTCCTCAACAAAATCACTTTACTTACAGTTTCTGAGCAATACTTGAACTGTAAAGCTAAAGTTTTTCAGCAAGGCATGGCAAGCATATAACTTTTTGATGATGATTCCAGTGTATTTCAAATCCACTGTAAGACATAATTATCAGCTGTCATCTGGAGAAATGCTGAAAAATTGGTTCAGTATTAAATAAATATAGGTTGTGATATCTACCTGAGAATTAAGAATCTAATGTTCTTACACTTCAGCATTTTATGGCTGTCCTTTGTGCTTTTGTACGTAACAGCAAAAAAGGAGTTTGTTGGTTTGTTTTACCACTGTATTCTGATTTGTAAGGGAGCATTCAAAAATTCATTTGCTCGTTAACAGTGCATTTCTTCTCTCAATAGCCAACTACTCCACCAAGCCAAGGGAGGCCTGATTCACCAGTTTATGCTAATTTACAAGAACTGAAAATATCTCAATCTGCACTTCCACCACTACCTACAAGCGCTCCAGTCCAAATAAATGGGGAATGGGAAACCCATAAAGATACGACAGGACGCTGTTATTACTACAACAGAGGATCACAGGAGCGAACCTGGAAACCTCCGCGGTGGGCCCGGGATGCAAGCATTAATAAAGGGGATTCCCAGAGCCATGCAGATCATGAGGTAGTTCCTTCTGAGATCAAAAGCAATGAGATTGTAATGCATATGAATGCTGTTTTGCTGTGGAATTTGGTATCTCTTAGTTTCAAGGTGTCAAGAACTGTCTGTCTTTTTGGTTATGTGTCTAGGTATGAAGTAGTCAACAGTTTCACTCTTGAATTGCTTTTTGTGTACAGGAATGTGTACATGACCTGTGTGGAATAGTAGCAACTTGTAAAAATGCTGTACAAACAGTCCCATAGCAGATATTGCTACTTTTGACCAGGTTACATTGAGGCCCTAAATGTATTCTTTAGGTATATCAATGGATTTTTTTAATTGTGTAAAAGTTTTACTTTTGCAAAGCCTTTTGGTAAAGCTTTGCTGCTGACCTTGAGACAGTTGAGGCTTACCATGAAGTTATTTATGTTAAAAGATGATTTAGACTAATATTTGAGGTGCAAATTTATTCTGTGCAGCCAGTTGCTAGAGAATGTCTGATCATGGGGTATGTTTATCTGAACTGCAGTGGTTCAGATGAAGCAAAGTAATTGGGAGATGGATATTACTGTTTAGATGTGCTTAAAATATTTTTCTTGTGTCCAGATAGTACTGAGGTTAACCAGTTTCCTGATGGAAAGAAAAAGCAAATATTTATCAAGAAATCTTCTACATACTTCACTTCTGTATACCCTTTTCAAATATATATATACTCATATCTATAGTTTTGGTGGATTTTCTCCTGTGCAAACTGTATATAGTGTCTCTGTATATCCTATATATCTATATATATCTAAGCTATAAAATCAGATTTTAATTTTAAAATTGAATTATGGACTGCTCAAAAATTTTTGATTGCTGGAAGCCTGTCACAGAAGTCTACCTCTAGAGAGGTATTAACAGGAGCAGCAGAGAAAGGGAAATGGAAACCTTTCATTTCCTTCACAGCAAATGGCAGCAGCAGGCAGACGATGGAATGTTTATGCCTGTCCCTTTGGTATCTCTGGTGATAGTCTCTTAATTTATCACTGACTGTCCTTTTGCTGGATAAGACTGGTTTTAGTCTGGATAAGCTGATTGCTTTTTTGAGTAGTGGTTCTCCTTGTCGTAGTGATGGTTTTCTCATTGTTGCAGTTCTTCCTTCTTTTCATGGAAGGACTTGCAAGAATTCTTTCTCCCTCCCCATCTGCAAGCAATCCCTCTGACTTTTACTCATACATTTGTACCATCACTTCACCACATGGTTGCATCTTCAGAATGCTTGATTTATAATTTTATTTTTTTTAATTGCCCATAGCTTCTTTCATCTGAGTTCTGTTTATTTGTGATGCTTCGGTTTATCACAATTTGGCCATCAGACATTTTTTGTCCGTCAAGTTTTCAGTCTTTGTGAGACCAGTGGATGATACATATTTTGATTTTTAACTAGACTCTTAAGTCTGTATTTCCAGTAGCATAATCTCCTTAGGTAATTTGTGTCGTGACAGGGTTATCAAAATATGAGTCCAGGGAAAGGTACATGTTGCATGATCATGTCAATCCACTTACCAGCTGTCATGTGTTGATTTTGAAACTGCCTTTCCCCCCACTCCTCTTTCCTTTCTTTCCTTTTCTGTTCTGCATTTGGGAACATGCTTCACACTCCACTGTCCGTGTTACTTTTTGGAGCCTCTGGGTACTTAATCCAATATAAAATAAAGATTGAGTTCCAACGTTAAGCTCAGTTAAATGTAGGGCATCTCAAATTTTGTCTGATTAGGAAAAGTTAGAGCTAACGTATCTTAATAATTATAAATTGGCTTTTATGCTAGTCTGAGTTATGCTCTTTTAATAATAAAAGAGTACATGCAGAAGGATTAAATGCTAGTTTCTACTGATTTGTCCTCAGAGGAGCTTGTGTTGTATTAGGAAGCAAAATGGAAGGTGATGCAAAAATGAGAACTGAGAGATCACGTATTCTAATATGTGAATAATATATGAAACATGACATAGTTTATAGTTGGTCTTTGAACTTTGTGATTAGGAAATCAAATTTTATTGGATAGTTAAAAAGGGGCAGAATTGCACCTTATTTGCCAAAGTAACTGGTCACAGACATGGCACAAAGAAAACAGTTGTGGTTCATGACAGTTAAATGGATGTTATTTGTTACAAGGATGGCATGTGGGGAAGCAGTGAAATCCTGTGTACAGGGCCTATAAGAAAATGTGTAAGATTTTGGAAGTACAGATAAAATGTAGTAGAGGCAGTGACTTGTTAATGTGTCTGAGGAAGGAGTGCTTAACAGTAACTAGGAGAAATTTGTCAAGTGAGGTGATTTAATTAGGTTGAACTGTAAAAGGAATGAGATGTCACAATATCGGAGAAGACAAACTCTTAATACCTAGATAGGTCATAATGTGAAGTAGACATCCACAAATTACCCAACAGCTGTAGAAAAAGCATCGTGTTTTAATTGAATTTCAAAACTAGATTTAAATCATGTCCAGAATGTGATTTCATTCCATGTTTTTTGTTTCAATGTAAACAAACAGTAATAAAGGGATGGCAGCTTCCTTAATTAGTGTTCTTCCTGGTTATTTTTACTGTCACAAGTAGTAGTAATGTTAAAAGCTAGAAAGATTAAGTGATAGAAGAGAGACAGATAGCTGTTCCTGTTAATTGCATGGTACTAACTGGTCTCTGCCCCCAGGAATTTTCTATGTAAATGGAAAAAAGAATGACAATAGAAGCAATGATGTGGGGGACCTTTTCTATAATTCTCTTTAATGTCATAGCTAGTTCTTACAAGGTGCAAGGTTGGGCAAATGTCTGCTTAAGATGGCTTTATTTTAGAGTGAGGTAGTGTAACTGGGGATGAGACTTAAGACAAAGCATGGACAAAATGAGAAAAACATACAAGCAGTTAATGCTGAAAAAGTGTTGAAAGTGAAATGGAAAGCTGTGGAAGGTGATTTAGCCAGTGTTCTGTAAACCCTGTTGATGCAGCTTTAGCAGCTGTTCCTGACAGCTGGGGGACAAGGAGTGCCTTGGCTTGGTAAAATTTGTAACAACTCAGGAATTTTGTTGAAGTTAGGGCCTGCAAATGTGCAGGATGTGAGTTCAGCCCTGCAGTATCTAAACTATTATTATATGGATGCCATGCATATAGACACATTAACAGTCATTCCTGCAGCACAACAGTGGTTTTACCAGGAGGATTTTCATTTTCAGTCATCTGTTCCCTTTACCTGTGTATGGTGTTTCTTCAGTATCAGGAGTTACTTGGAGAATATATTATTGGGTCATAATCTCTGTAGATAGTAATAATAAAAATGTCCAAAGTCTTCTACATTGATTTGGCATATGTCAGTACAATTAATATTTAACTATTAAAGCCAAGTAAACTTAAGTATGTGTATACAGTATAGTTACCCTGTGAAACAGCAGTCCAAATGGGTGCCAATAGCACCCTTGGCAACTCTTCAGTCTTAATTTTGCAAGTGTAAAAATGGAACTGAACACTCCCCCCACCCTGCTCTCTCTGTTCTCCTCCCCTCCTCACAGTGGTTAGGAGTTAGCACACAAGAATTTTCCATTGCCCCACTTGCAGGAGCATTGGTTAATCCTTAGTTTATATACTTGCATTCTGTATTTTTTCATGTTCCTTAATTTATGGCCTAAAAACTTCCTGTGGGTTTTCCCGTGCTTGGTAAGCTGGGTCATGTCAGTTGAGGGAATTTGTCACAGAAGTGGTAAAGTAGTCAGAAAAGTAACACGTAAAACCTACATAGAAATCATTTGAATATGTCACTAAACATACCGTCTTTAAATACATTGATTTTTAAAAACTGGGGATTTTGTGATAATTGAATATTTTTTGTAAGACCTAATTTTTCTGAGAGAGGTTTTTTCATATTCAAAATTGAAATTGTGTCTCTCTCCTGCCTTGCATTTTTTTTCAAAACCCTAATGCCAGTGTTATTGAACCATAGTATTTTCCTCCTGTAGTTTCTGAGTAGCAGGGTGTCTTAAATCTTATGCCTTCTGCTAGCTGAGGATCCAAGTCACTGTGAAGGGAAATCTGCATAGAATTCCTCAGGAGACCACAGCATAGAGATGATGTAGGAGATGAAAGGAGGGAGATTCTTTTTTTTTTTTAATGCATGGAGTGGATGCTTAGATTAAGACTACAGTGTGTTAGCAAGGGGATGAACAAGGTTTATGGGGGAGCAGAAATTGTTCGATATGTGTGTAAAATCTTTTCTTTGAGTTACACATCAAACTTGTTCCTAGTATAATAATTTATTTCTACCTTCAGGAAACAATTTTTCACCTCAGCTAGCTGTGCCTGGTAGAAATTCTTGCTTTTGCAATGCTCTTTGTCATGTGCATCAGAGTTGGAAGGAAGAGAGTGGAAATTCATGGTATTTTGAGACGCATTGGACAAATACTGTAAAATGCTGACATCTAAGAAGGTGGAACTGCTGTGTTTCCAGATGTATTTGAGAAAAGAAGAAGGATCTAGGTATAAAATTTGGGATGGTGGTAGATAACTGAGGTAGCAGGGCTCTCAGGTTTCTTTAAGGCAATGCAGATTAGTAAAGCCAACTCTCTTCATCAGTAATGTAAATTTACAGGAATAAAATTTGGATAGGCAAAACCCCTGGAGTTTAAATCTGAGTAGTGAAATCTGGTATAGTGGAAATAAAAAAAAATGTATCAGAAAAAGCTTTCAGTTGTTCTAAAAATACTTTGAATTATCTGCACTGTAAAAATGCATCTCATTCTCTCATATAAAGTATAAAAATGTGAACTCCCTGATTTCATTACTATTCTCTTTCTAGTTAAATAATCTTTGATCTTTCAGATTTTAAAGCGCTTTCATTCTCAAAACTGCCTTATATGTTTCTGACTACTTGTAGCATCTTTCATCAGAAGAAAACGACCACAGTTCTTGTTACAGCCAGTCAGATAGTCAGTATGGTTCTCCTCCAAAGGGGTGGTCAGAAGAGTTGGATGAACATGGTCAAACCTTATATACCAATGACTATACTAATGAAAAGGTACTTTTTCCTTCTTCTCATCATGTGTTCTGAATCTTTTCCACTAAGTCACTTCTAGAAATGAAACCTGCATTTCCAAAAGTAAAGTGCATACCTCAGCAGTTTCTCCTTTTGTTTTTTTAAGTATGCACAAAGCTTTAGCAAATGATTTTTTTTTCCTTATCTATTTTTTTGTTTCTTAGAGGTTTTATTTCCAGTTTTGTATCAGATTATATTCAATAAACATTGCATGTATGTTTTTTTTCAGTTCTGCCCTCCCCCTTGCTCTTGTTTATACTTTGGGAATGAACTTTATACCAAGAAGTTTTTCTTACTCTCTTTTAAGAGCTGCTCTTGTCTACATAGACCTTCAAGTTAAGGTGTTTTTAAACTGAATGTAATGCTGTTTTATCACTTTCATGATTTCCTTTATTAGAGATTTTCACTACTGCTTTCAGATGTAGACAAACTTGTTAATTGAACTACAGCTGTATCAGCAGATTCATGCCCTTTTCTTGCTATCTAATTGCTACTGGCTACTTACTGTGATTGTGGGCATGCCATAAAGCTTCTCCCACTTAGGATAAATGACAGCATTTGCTTATGTTTGTAAAGCAGTTCATATTTCTAATTGTTCATTGAATTTGCATTTTGATTTTTTTAACTTCTGAAGTGTTTGCTGAAACTGAACTTTGTTTATCATATAGCATCACCTATTCTTGAGTTGAATTAGGCAAGTTTTATTTGCAAGAATTTTCTAAATTGTTGGATTTTTTGTCAGTTTTAGAGTTTTATCCTCTTTAATCTGTTTCTGACAAACATCTGTAAAGCACATTCCTATGTTTTAGCAAATATGCAGCCTTCTTTTTTAATTGCACTGGGATTGATAAAAAACAGCCTTTCCTACCACAACCAGTTATAGAAAGGCAATCTTGTGAAACCTGCTTGAGCCAAGAGCCTTGCTGTCAGGGTTTCTGTATTTTTCTGCAATCATCTTGTTGATTTTTGGTTCATTACAATTATTTTCTTTCTGCATGACCAGTCCCAGTTGTCATGGGTTTGCTTCTTGGACTGTGGAAGGTGCTTGTAGAGGTTGCAGAAATCGTATTGTCTTCTTCATGATTTCTCTAGGGACTGCATTTCATGTTTCCATTGGTTTTAAAAAAGTTGTTCAGCAAGTGCATGTATTTCTCAAATTATCAGCAGCTGCTGGTTGAGCTGCTTGTTTGTAATTTTATGTGTAAGATCCTGATGCAGATCTGATGGAAAAATTGTGCCTTCTTTAAACTGACAATATAATGTTGATAATAATGAGATATGGCATCTTAAAAAAAAAAGTATTTATCACAATCTCTTGTAGGATATTGCAGGACTTCTTTTCTGAGGAGTTACAGAAGAAAAATATCAGGATGCTGAAAACTGTTGCTCTCATTGGTTAGCTAATGGAGGTTGTGCATTAGACACGGCTGAAGTTGATGGCACTTAATTTTTAATTAACTTTAAATCTCAGGTCTCAGAGATTTACTGTTGTGATTGTCACTCTGATTATGTTTTCTATCATCACATTTCTTTCTACAGTGGATAAAACACGCAGATGAACAAGGTAGACCATACTACTACAGTGCTGATGGTTCCAGGTCAGAGTGGGAGTTACCTAAGGTGAGTGACCTAAAAAAGAAACTTAAACAATTGGGCCTTTCCCCTCTTCCTGAATATGTGTTCTATCAGGCCTTTAATGTGAGGTTAACCACCAGACAACTCAGATATTGCTCTTTGTTATTTTTTGCATTTGCATTTGGAATTTATATTCATTAAGAAAAAAAAAATTTACTTAAGGACATGAAAAATGGATGTATGTAGCTATTCAGACGTCAAAGGAGATCTGGTGTCTTTGCTGAACTGAGCAAAGGTTTTATACAGGGCTGCAGAATAGTATCTGATTTTGCCGTGGTAAAGAAAACCTGTAAAGGAAAAAGAGAAATCTTTACTGTAAAACTGTAGTCTATTTTTAGTACTCTCCAAAGTGCTTATACAAAGTGTTGGAAAAAAAAGTTTCAGCAGAGTTGTGTTGTATCTTTGAGGATGACACAGTTTCACCAGATGTGTGTTCTGGTATTTATTAATTATGTAGTGAAAATAGAAATTTGTAGGGAAGTGACAGATCTAGAGACACAGGGTAATTTGAGGACTATCTAATACTATTTAATTCTCATATTCACCTCACAAAACTAGGGCATTTGTCATATGGATGTTGTTATGTATGTCTTCCCTGCTATTTGTTCAATACTATATAATAAGGTGTGACCATTAAAGAAATTGCTTCACACAAAAATGTGTGCATAAATGTAGGAAAAAGTGTGTTTTTCCATTATTGTTTTGTCAGTAAAAAAATCAGTGTCTTGAGCCACTTCCACTTAGAAAGGAGCAACCTTAACAGGTACTGCTTTCATAATACTTGTGAAAAAGTATTTACATTGAAAACTCTGAATGAAGTTATATACTTGGCTGTTTTGTTATGTCAGTAGAAGAATGTGCATCTGAATCACTGAAGAGTTGAGTTAGATTTGGGAATTCTCCTGTGTTAGTCTGATGTGTTAGATAAATTTTATTACATGGCTCTATGTAACAATATAATCTGTGCCTGTTGGTTTTAAAAGCTGTTTAGCTTTTGATTAGTTATTGGATTTATTAGAAGTCTGAAAATCTGATAGACCAGGTTTCACCAGAAGTAATTATTACTTCAATATGTATAATTGAAATATTTTTGGGGAATAATAATCATGAGTACTTCATTCTGTGACTTCTGCTGTGCAGAAAGTTTTGACTTCGAAGAGATTGTGTTTCACAAAAATAGATTGAGTTTGGATTTGAAGTAAATAGCAACTTGCCTTTAATCCAATTAGAATAAGTCACAAAGGTAATCCAGAACCATTACCTGAGGCACATTAGGATGCATAAAGGAGTAGGTTCTAGTATTTGTTTAATAATGCATGTTATTGTAGTGATTCTAAACAAAGCCTGAGTTCTGTTGTATTAGTAGCCACTTCCAAAATGAAACATAGCCTTTGGTTTGTAATCTGTGATCTGAAAGTGTTAGAAATTTTCCTTGAAAATTATTTCTCATGATCTGTTTGGGTAGAATGTGCTTTTTAATTCCTTCTTGAAACTAGCAAATCCTGGCTGGCAGCAAATATAAGGCTGACAGAAGAAAATGAGGAATTGACTCTTAGATTCATGATCCAAGAATCTCTGTGTTTTCAGAAATCCTTGGATTTTAACTTTAAATTCTGTGGAACAGATGAAATATTTCAACAAAAGATTTGGCTAGTTTATGTAACTATATATTTGAAGATGTTGTGCTTGTAAGTAATTAAATATGATTGGAGATTAGTCTCTCAAAGATCTTGCTGAAGCTGGTTCTAAAGTACTTAAAACAAATGAATTAGACCACAAAACTACGTTGAAGATAAATAATCTATTTTCAAAATTGACTTTGAGTAGTGAGAGAAAACCAATGAAACCATTTCAGCATTGTAACACCTGCTTAAATGAAAAGTAAGTTAATAGGAAAAATTCTACTCTTGCTCAGTTTTGGTTTGGTTTTTTCCCCCAGTGCATTTAGCACAAATATTGCCTTCCAAATCCTGTGAAGTGATGTAATAGCACGGTCATGTAATGCTATTAAACCAGAAAAAGAATAGAATCTTTTTGTTAGATGGTTCTTAATATTCTGGATTTCATTACAACTAAGAATATTTCAGAGATTTCTGGAAATAGCACACTAGCTGAGCTAATACTGTGACATTAGAAATCTTTGGAGTAATAGAATTAGCTATAAATGTGCACGTGCTTGGGAATAACACACTGTTCTTGTACATGTGTTAAAAACTGTGAGGGTATATGTTGGGAAGGGAGGACAGTTACAAAACAAATTACTTTAGACAGTCTCACAGAAAGCCCTCCAGTCATGTGAATTTAAATAACATCTAGGAATAGCTGGATGCCTCTGGCTAAAAATGATGTTTCAGATGGAGTAGCTTTGACAACTGCTGAAAAGTCTATTAAGGCTCATGATGAGTGTGACCCAGCTTTCTGCAATGGAAGGGAAGAACATACTGAATTAATCTTTAAAATGGATAATAATATTTTAATCATAGTTTCTGCTAGATGATGCCAGACTGAGATTTCTGCATTCTGCTGTATTCAGTTTTTGATTCTTGACAATTATAAAAGAAAACCCAAACCAACCAAACCAACCGAGCAACAAAAATCCCCAACAAGCAAGCAATCAGAAGTCAATTTAGATGACTATAATGAAATATGTTTATTTCCTGTGTAGTGAAAGAATACTGTCGAAATTCAGGTTAAGAAGGGCTACAACCCCATTCCAGAAACCTAGTTTTCTAATAGGAGTTTCATGACTTAAGCAAATGAGAAGTCTCTAGTAAGGGTGAGGGGAATTAAGCTCATCTCAGGAATAGGAACTCCCTAATTTCTGGAGTTTCAAAAACAGTTAACCTATCAAAATAAAAAAAAAAAAAGGTATGAAATCTATCTAATAAATAGATGAGATCAATCAAATGAGTTAGAGGGAACAACCTAATAAAAAGTAGAGATTAAAAATCTCTCAGATTCTCAAAATGCATTCCTGAGCCAACACCTGGCATAAGAGCAAGCTCACTCATCCAAGAGTAGCCTTTGGAAAAAAAATGTGTGTACTGTAAGCCTCTGGAGTGAACTCATTTTTAGTGTTAATATTTACAGACTGTGATATTGCAGTTGCATGTGTTTTTCTCACAAGTTCCTGCAGCATAAGCTCTCCTTGCTGCATCTCAGAGGAAGCAGTAGCTGGAAGAGCTTCATTTTTGGCAGTGTTAATGAACCAGAAAGCTGTGGGAGCATGATAGCTGAAAAAATTACAGTAAAACAGGTTGTAGGTAATGTCAGGAACATCAAATGGTAAAAGAAATGCAATCAAATGGTAAAAGAAAATAAATATGAGAATATGTAAATAAAGCTTGCTTGTCGTATGGTAAATTTGTTTTGTTCTGAGCTGTGCTGCTGGATTTGAGGTTACCTTGTGTTTTGGCATTTGAGTCTCCTGCCAGTCAATGCACTAGGCAATTTCATTAGCAGTAGTGACATTCCTGTCCTAAAATTTGGGATTGGCTGGTGAAAGTTGAGACAGCCTCAGTTGGTGTGATAACAAGTTGTTAAAAAAACAAACCCTGAGTTAAGTATGAGAAGGCAGTCAGGGTTTTTTTTCATTTCTCTGTAATATATGTATTCCTACTCACAAAACCTGGTCTGATGTTCCTCCTTTGTCCTGGGGTTTAGTGGCTCCCACCTCCCTCAGCTTTTGCTTGGGCACAGAGAGGGACCTGTGGCCGTCAGCAAGGGCTTGGGGCTGCTCATCAAAGACCCTGAGGATTGGAACGGGAAGCAATGGATGTCCAAGGCAGCAAAGTGAACGAAGCAGGATATCCAGAGGTGTCTTTCAGTCACTGGGACGTTGGAGCTAGAGCTGCTTGTCCCAGTGGTTTCATTCTGCTGGATTCTGTTCCTTCCATGTGGTCTCCAACTGCTGCCACCCTGACATTCTGTGTCAGAGAGTGAGGACTCTTCATTGCCTAGAGAAAGGAAGGGAATGAAATCCCTTAAAAGGACAAAAATAATCCTTTTTTATTTATTTATGGAGGTTTAAGAAAAATGTGTCACTGACTTAGTTGATAAGAAAAGCAAAAGCTGTAACATAGGTGCTGCATCTATCACAACAACAAAAAAGCCAAGGACAGTAGAAGCACTGGAAAGTTGTTTTGTTCTGAGGCAGCTTTAATTTTTTTAAAGAAGGTTCTATTTCAGACAGTCTGTTGGGACAACTGTAAATAATATATATGAGGTGCTAAATGGTCCTAGGATAGCACAATCTTTTTAAATGCTGCTGTTTTGTTCTTTGACTGGAGTAAGGTAAAATGCTTCACTTTAGGTTTTTACCAACTTGAATATTGCTTGCTTCCCAGTCTTTTTCTCCCTTAGCCCACCCAGTTCCTTTGTCTGGCTGAAGATGTTGCTAACACAAACCAAGAAAAATCTTTTTTTTCTGTTTCCTAAAGCTGACAGATCTGTGCCGTCTCTGAAGAATGGGGACAACTGCTACAAATAACTTGGAGGTGTTATATTTGTTTCAGCCACAATTAGGGTAGGATAGAGCCTTGAGCCATGCCATGTATCAGTTTAAAATTAAATGGAAATCACTCAGCCAGCTGAGAAGGTTAGAAAATTTTATACTGAAGCAAAGAAAGCCTTTAAGTAGGTGGAGAAGGCACAGAACAAATTCAGCAGTGAAAAGAATACTGTGTGACCTAAATTTACACCACTGCTGTCCTTGAACTGCAGCAAGAACTGTTAAAAAAAATCCCCATTTTGCTTGGTGTGTGCAGTCAGAGAATGAATGATTTCCTCATGTGCCCCCTGTGTGATAAGAGATGCTCCCAATGAAATGGGGAACAAGCTGGGGTGATGTGCCAGAGAGGGGTTGGTGTAATAGGACAAACTTGAGTTTGTAGAGGATTTCCAAGGAGCAGTAGTGTGCAAGTTTGGAGTTTAGAAAGCTTTAGAGTTAGGAAAATAACAATGCACCCTAAGAGGATGCTGTTATGCTACATGGTGTAGCAGGGGCTGTCCCACCAGGCAATTTGAATAGGTCAGTTTTATTGCAGAGGACAGACCTTGCTTGATCTGTCTTCAAGATTACACCATATCTTAGGCATGGAAGCCCTGCTTATTGTTATGTAAAAACAAGATTTTGTTTGAGGGAAGGCAAACCCAGCCTAGTTTCTGGTCAAATGGTAAATACTGCAAATGCAGGAGGAGAGAGAGCAGCTCCTCTGCAGGTCAGAATGCAGCAGAAAGGGAACCAGACCTGAAGCTGTTCTGCAAGGCTGTGTGAACTGAGGTTGGCTGGGGGCAGAGTGAAGAGGAGCAGGGTGGTGTCATCCAACCAGGCAACCCTTCCAGCTCGGGCCACCCGCCCTGGCCAGGGGACTTTGCCTGGTCTAGAGGATGGACAATGCTGGACAATGCAGAGTAGGAAGAGGTGTCTCTGTCTCCCTCTGATTCTTTTTGGAGATCTCAGACCAGTTCATGTATTTTAAAAGTGGAGACTTGTCTTGAGCCCAGGAACACAAAACTTATTTTCACATCACCCTTCCCCCCAGTGTGCTTTGCTATTTATAATGAATAAAACAAAGAAAAAAACCTCATAGACATCTGAGAAAAAAAAAGATTTACTTGAAGCTTCTATTGTGAGAAAATGGGGCAAAAATGTCAAATGTTCCCATTAAAGACTTGTCAGTTTACTAACACTGTTGTATCACCAATGCAAATTATTTAAGCTGCTAAGATACATAGAGCTCAGTGTTCCTGAGTTTTTAGCAGTGTTTTGTTGATGGGCTCCATATACTGTTGTACTTGTTAAATATGTTTAGTAAAACTTGAATTTCATGTTGCAGTTCCTTTCTCCTTCAAGCTGGGGCTGTTAGAGAAGTTAATTCCTGATTGCTTGTGATAGTATTAAAGGCACCGTTTAAATATAGATCACCTGTGCCCACATCCTAACTTTTAAAATGTACTTAAATTCAAGATAAATTACTTGAAAATACATACTTGTTTATTCAATTCCTTGAGTTACTCAAGGAAAGTGCCTGGAAGATTTCCATAAATAATGTATACCAGTGTCAGTAATGTGTACATCTATTTCTGAAATAAACAGTTCTGTTTCATAGCAAGAAATGTGTTGCCCACCTAAATGGGTTAGAGCTGCTGCAAGGAATGCTGTTTGTTGCAGCCTTTGTGATTTAGACATAGTTTTGTTGGAAATTTTAGATTTTAGTTTTAATGCTACCAGGCAGTTTAGCTGCACGTTGCTCAGCATGCTGCCATGGTTTGGGTTTGGGAGCAGCAGCAGAGTGGATGTTTCCTTAACAAGAAAGCAAGGCAGGACTGGGGTCTTTCCAGCATGTATCATGGCTCAGCTTTTGATTTAACAAGGAGACAAACTGAGAGTTGCTTGAACCTCAGCACTGTGGGGAAGCAGTTGTCATGTGAGTGGAAATGTGAAATGTGCTGAAGCCAGTACCAAGGCAGGCTCGAAGTGACTTTCTGCAGTGATAGCCAATATGTTTCTGTCTGTACATGAACTACTGAATTTTATTATCAGTACTGCAACATCCATTCACTTGGGAGTGTTTTGCTAGTCTTGTGCATATTAAAATAATGTAACAAAATAATGAAGTTATTTACCTGTTGGCTTATTGGAGCATTAATTCTGTTCATAGTAAAATAGAAAGCTAACTCAAGCATCGTGAGTGCTATAGCAGTAGCTGTGCTGGTTCTTTATATGGGCAATAAATATAATTGTTATTATGCAGTTTTGGTTAGATTTAGTTGTTTAGGTTAAATCTTGCCATGCCTTGTTGGTATGTGCAGGTGTAGGTTACTCTGTCATTGAACACCCGAGGCTCTGAGCTTGTAGCAGGAATCAGTGGCAAAACTGTAGAACTCGGTGTCTTTGCAAAGATTATTTCTTTGGCCTTCTCAGATTAAAGGGGTACTTCCCTTTTCTTTGTTATTTCTTACCTAGTGGATTCTAGAGCTTTACGTGACTCCACAAATGCTGTCCTAATTTTCTAATCTATGTGCAGATTTTAGTCTTTAGATACTAACTAAAAAGATTGAGATTTTAATAAATTAGTTAAAACCTCCATACACTGGTGTTGTCTTTTCTTGTTTGTATTTTCAGTACAATGCTTTGAAATATTTTTAGATTTTTTTTATAATTTATTGATGTATTGTGATCATGTAAAATGGCAACACAATTAATGAAAAATATGCTGCAATTGTGAGGTCTAGTTAAATGCGGTATCCTTCTTATGACCCTCACATTTTCTCAGCCAGTTTGCATGCTCTTGAGTTACTGGAAAACCTGTGTTATGATGAATATGGTCTCTCTGTGGTTGTTACAGCTCTGCTAAGTCTTAAAATTATTTTCTGCTAAATACTTACGTTTCATGCTTGCAGAATGTGTATATTCATATGTGGTACGTACATTCCACACCAGCAAATTATTTCCTAGACATCCCAAATCTTTGGGTCAGAGAGAGTCATACCAGGCAGTCATAACAATCTAAATATCTTAATGCAGGATAATAGATTTTCTTTTTCTTACACAAGAGCTGGGCAGGTGCTGTAGTACTGTCAATGCAATATGAAGAGTGAATGTTTAAATCTTGTCTTTCCTGTAATTCCTTGGTGCCTCTCAATACCCTGTTGGGTTGCAAAATCAGCAGCATGCATAAGAAATCAAACATCTCTCTGCTAATTGAGAGTATTATCCCAACACGCCAGCCTTAGTTACTGCTTCAGAGAGGACTACAGGAGAAAGGAGCAATTCTGAAGACTAAATGTAAAATAAAACCAAGGCTGTTTTCACATCTTGGGTGGTGACATCAGGAGTCTGAAAGCTTGCACTATTTAGGCATATGAGTGGTATGTCCACGTCTTGTTTGCATTAATTAGAATCAACTTACAATTTTATTTTTTTTTTTCTTCAGTATAATGCTTCACCACAGCAACAGAGAGATATAATAAAGAGTAGGAGTCTGGACAGAAGGCTACAGGAACCAATAGTTTTAACAAAATGGAGGCACAGCACAATTGTGCTGGACACCAACGACAAGGTAGGAACAAGTTATCAGCATGTTGAAATTCCTCTTGTTTCTGATGTTTGATGTGTTTAATGTGCTAGAAGTGACTGTGCCTGAATTTCTGAAATTTCTAACAAGAAAAGCTGTTTTCTGCCTGTTCTTAGGGCATATTCTTGGTAGTCTTTTTGGGCTGTACAGTAACAGATGCTGTTTAAGCCAGCAAGAATACAGAGCCTCTCCCTTGCTCTCCCTCTGCTTTGACCTTTTCCCTTGCATTTCCTGTGCTGGGCCATTCTGCCTGTGGATGAGGAGAGCTGATGTGAGCTGAGCAGGGAGGAACTGAAACAACTGCTCTATGGTGGTTTCTGTAACTTCCCTGAAGTCCATCCCAAGATTCATGGAAAATGAAATTACTTGGTAGTGCTGAAATCTTAGCACAAACTTCTCAGAACATAATACCAAGAAATGGCATTGTAAGCTCCCGTTTCCTAAAATTCAGGGAAAAAAGATTAATGAATGCAGATTTGAAAATCTAAGGAGAAGCCTATGAATGGCCTTGTGCAATCACAGATGTCAAAACCAAACTTAAATGGACAAAACGCAGTAGCTGTAATGACAATGGATCTGCTGCCGAGAACGTTGCTTGCTCGACCTCTTGTTTCCATTTTAATGGACTTGCTTGCCATGAGTTGACTTAGCTCTTCAGAGCGGGATGTATTGGATTTGATCTTGAGCTTTTGAGTTGTCAGTTTGGGATATATCATGTGTGGTGTTGAGGAGGCAGTGGCTGTGCTTGGTGGAGACTTTGCACCTCGTGGCGTTAATTCAGCTCGAACGATTCTGAGATGCCGCTGCTGCTCCTTTCCCCTCCTCCTCCTCCTCTTCCTCTGCCTCATGCATCCTTCTGTCCTCAGTGTGCTGTGGCACTCCATGAGACACAGCCTAGATAAATCAAAGCTGAGTGGACACTTCTAGCCTCATGTGCAGTTCATGCTTCACAGGTATGAGCAATTTTGCTGGAGATAGCTTGAAGTTCTGGCTTTGCTTTTAAAGGAAGACTTAACTTTTTATTTTTTGGCATAAGATACACTGCTGTTTTGGAAAGAACTTTATGTAGTGGTACACTGAATGAAGAAGCTTTTGTAAAACACTGAATAATTGAATAATAGCTGTTTGCATTTCTTCAAGGCTCAGTGTTCACATATTGAGAAGTTAAACCTAGTGAAGCAAACATGAAAATGCACAAATGTTTTGGGTAAAAACCAAAAGAAACTCTATTTGAGCTGCATTTGGGAAGTCTTAAGTCAGCAGCCTAAAGTTCCTTCAACAGTTTCCAAACATGTAGGCAGCATGTGTTTTTTATTGGTGAGGAGAAAATAGTTTATATGAGGCGCAACATTAATGCTTTGAGAAAATTTAAAATGTGTAGTGGAGCAATAAACTAATGTTTTATGGAAAGACAAGTAATTTTTAGTGCATTAATGCAGCTGTTTTATTACCACTAGCAGGCACACTGTTAATATATTCTGCTTTAAATTAGTATGTGGAAAGGGAAAGTTTCATTACCTCAAATACTGGATTTCTTGTTCCAGAGTTGCTTTTGCTGTATAAAAGCGATATCAAATTCAGAATGAAATAGAAGGGAAAGCAACTGGTATTTGTCTGGATGGGCGCACGAACACCAATCTTTATTTTTAGCTGTCTCCTGCTTTCTGTTTATTTTGCTTATTTATTTTTTCCTGGAAAAGCAGTGGAACTCAGTTGTATGAAAATAGGGCAGTCAAAAGAGTACTTGGAATGTGTCAGAGTGAAAGTATGGGTTGCCAGGGCTCATGAGTGTGGCATATATCTGGATATAGCCATCAGCTAAAAAATTTGATAAGTACAGGAAAATATACCTTCCTGGGAGGGACAGTTGATTTTCTTAATTAGAACAACTTTTTTTTCTTTGCAGACATCTGAAAATATGAAACATTTAGGCTGTTCTACTTAGGAGTGCTAAAGTTCTCTCTTATTATGCTACTGAAAGAACTAGTGGGCCACTTCTCTAGGTAGATTTGCAAGCGAATTTTAAAGCACAAGTGTGCAGAATGCTATGTAATGCTGCAAAAGCAAACTGGGTTTAGGAGAGCTATCAAGGGATTTAAAAAGAGAGAGGGGGAGAAATGTGTTAACAGTAACAGAGAACAAGTGATGCTTTTCTTCCATTTGAAATTCTTTACCAGAATTTTTACGCAGTGTGTTTGTGCAAAGCAACCATTACTTCAGAGGAAATGCACATGCCTTTTTTTTTCTCTCCAGATGGGCAATTTTTCTTATTTTCAGAGATTTAGTATTTTATTTTGGTCTGTAGTTAACAATTCAACAAAAAGTCCCAAATATCTAGAGATTTTCAGTGTTTGATTATAAGGACATTAATGATCATGACTCACAAAAATTAATAAAGTTGGTATATGTTTTTCTACATATATACATTTTTAATGCTAATCTTGTATTTACTAACCACAAAGAAATGTATTCTTTAAAATCTTATTATTTCTGTATGGTATGTTGTAATAAGCCATTATTTCAAGTATACATCATAATTTGATAGCAATGTCATACAAACAATCTACCCCTTTTCTTGAAGCTGATGCAGCATGTATTAACATCTTTTTTTCAAATGATTACGTACTAATTAACCCAGTTTGAGTGTTGTCTGTAAACCTTGTTAAGAGCACTGTTTAGTAAGCAAGTTTAGAATGTAACTGTCTGAGAATGCTATGAATGCTTAAAAGAAGTACTTTTCTAATCTATGAGTGTGTAAAAAGAAAGAGAGGAAGCACCTTTAGGTGAAAAAAAAAAAGAATTGTATGAAAGATTACAGTACCTGTTGACATTAACTGTTTGAATTTTATAGGAATCATCAACTGCTTCTAAGGCCAGTTTTCCTGAAAATGAATCATCTCCTTCTTCACCGAAGCATCAAGCCACAGTCAGTATGCCAAGTGTTTAAACAGATAAATAGATGTTTTAGAAACTGAGCTATTTGTGATTGGAGAATTGAGGGCAAGCCTTTTTGGTCTTGGGAAAAATAATGGGATAAAACTATTTGAAGCTTTGCATTTTAAAAGGAATGCTATACATCCAGCTCTGCTTTCGGGAAAAAAAAAAGTGAATGTCCATGGTTTAAATGCAATTCAGTGATAGTAAATTACATTAAAAATTCACTGTGAGCAAGTTGTGCCAAATTATGTAGAACTCAGTTTGCTTCCTGTGACAGTGACATCTTACATAGCTTCTTGAAAGGTAAAACCAGAAAATTCACCCTCTTCACAGAATCCATCACTGTTAGTCACTAATAGTTGATATCTCTAATTCTGTCTTGTGTTTCAGTCTTCTTAAAGAGACATGGAGGACCTGGCATAAATAAACTGTCCTTTGGATTTAGTAGAGTAACTTCTGGGAGAAAAAATCTAAGCTTGCTAAACAGCTTCCCGCCCCCCTCCCCCCAGTTTATATTTCACTTGTGATAATTCGTTTTTAAACAGTGGGAAATGGATAAAAAACTTGTTTATTTATTTATTTATTTATTTATTTTGGACCTGTACTACATTAGCATTGAAATAAGCAACTTGGTCAGTTTTACCAGCCTCTTGGTAGGTACTCAGGGCATTAAAGGCACAACTTCTCCTGTTTCTTTCTTGCTTTGTGTGCAGGGGAATAGTTCTCTGGCTTAGTTGTGATAATCCATTCTCACAATACTTCAAACAGTTTTTCACAATAAAATATACATTGTTTATTAAGCAAGCATAGCTGATAGCCTGACACAAGAGCAATTATTTCTGCACATGATCTAATTTCTTTAAAATGGTTCAGATATTGAATTTTTGAAATTGTATTTTGTGGAAGAGCTCACTCCTGATTTAGATAATAGAAGAAACATCTGTATTTTCTTTAGCTGTTCCCTAGGACTAAAATATCCCAAAGAAAGCTGGTAAATTTTTTGAGAATTTTGATCCTTAACCTGCTTTCCTCTTCTTTTCCCTGATTCCATTAATTTTCCCGTTAGTACCCCCTAGTGTTGCTGTTGAGTAGGGCAGTACAATACTTTGAATAATTCTCGGAACATCCCCACTGGTTCCACTGTGAGTAATTGATTAAAACCGTGATTTATTTTGGGAATTGAGCACAGGTTGCTGAGTCACTGTGAAAATTGGTATAGGCTGTTCTTGTTAAAAGGGTGCAGTGCATGGGACTGCTGTTCCATGGTCCACATGGATTACAAATGGACTAGTCTAAAGAATGGGAAAATTCATTTGTTTGGCCTTTTGGAGAGTGGATGAGGGAAAGGACTCATTTCTTCTGTTGAAAATACCAGTTTATCTGTCACTGGTTTGGAAAAGCATTTCAGCCCAGTGAAGATATTAAACTGAGTAAGAGCAGCTATTACCTTGGAGTGGAATAATGTCTGATCCACCAGCTAAACACCTTTGTCCTTGATAATGTGTCTTTTCTGTATTTTATGTACTGGGCCTGAAACATGTAGGTAGAAAAAGGGATCTGTGTCTCTGATAAGAGTGTTGTCCATGGTATCCCAGCAAAAAAAAAGTTCTTAAAAATTGTATTGTGCAGTTATGGTCCAGTTAAATTTGAGTTTTAGAGGAAAATTCTGAGGAGCGTTTATCTTCTATTTTCATTGGATCTAGAATTGAGGTCATTTTTTTGATGATAAAACTAATTTGGATCCATTCCCTAGTTGATTGTTTCAACTAATAGCTTATTTCATACATTAGGAACTGTTAGAAGCTGTTACTGAAAAGGAATTGATAAAAAATAATTTAGCATTCTTTTAGCACCACTGGCTGGTAGGACAATGCTGGGATGTCAGAAGAAAATGGTAGCTTTTGATACCTCATCTTAAGATGATGGTTTAAGTGAATCTTTTTATCCTAGAATGCTTTTTTGAACATTCCTTCATTTTATTATTTTTACACAGAAACTAGAGATATTCACCCCAAATATTTGAAACTTGCAAACAGCCTTTTTGTTCAGCAGTGTTATTTTCCCACCAATCACTGACTGGTCTTCAAATTTTTTTGTAGGCATACTAATATAGATGGTTTTCATCAACTAGACATAACTAAGTAGTTTAAAATTCTACTATTTTCCATGGGGATAGGAAAAAAGAGGACATCAAAGAAATGCTTCACTCTTCTGTTTTTAACATGAATATTTAATTTTTTATGCACTTCAACCATGTTTTATTTAAAATATGAAATGATATTAAAATTAATAGGAAGAATTCGTATGGGAATTTAGGCTGTTTTTTCGTCAGCCACCTCCTTTTTTAGTAAAGGACTATTGTGCTATTATACAAATCATTATAAATTTACTTTCATAATTTTCACTGTTTACTATCACAAATTATTTCATTTGGCTTGTCCAAAGAACCCTGGTCTTGATGAAGGAAAGCTTTTTACCCTCTGAATGGTAATAAGTACTTTCCCAGAGGAATTTTGATTTTGCTGATCTTTGAATATTTGAATATGCTTAAAGACAGTTTCTTGAAGTTAAAACATGAGCAAAGATGGCTCATTTCCAGAAATGGATTATTTGGGGATTGAATGTGATTTTGATAGAAGCAGATTTTCTTTTGTATTTCTTATGTCTTACTCTTATCTTACAGGGTCAAGAAAAGTATGGGTTATTAAATGTGACAAAAATTACAGAAAATGGGAAGAAAGTTCGGTAAGTCTTGGACTTGAAAAGTGCATGTGCTGAGGATTTAGGAAAGGTCTTTTGTATTAGGATAGCATACTGGGGTTTGGAATTTCTTGCTTTTTGTCAGAATTTGCCTTAGAGGTTTTCCTGTGTGACACAGCTTAACCCTACCCCATGTGCTTGTCCCAGTGAGCTAAAGAGAATGGACTGCAGAAAGCCAGAGGCTCATATATCAGAGCTTCACACATTGATGACAGACAGCTTTTTAGGATGAGATTGATTGATTGATTGATTGATTGACTTAAGAGCAAATCTGTAAAGGTTGTTGTGTGTCTTGTTCCTTGGATAAAATTGGTTTAAGAGGAGCTTTCAGACTTTCACTTGATGTCTTTTATCTTCCAAGGAGTGTACATCCATGTGCTCCCTAATTCTTCCTTCACTGTGCTTGTGAAGGGTTTGGAGCAGTGTATTGCCCAATGTCAGTCTCCTGTAGGTGATGAGTGACCTCATTTGCAACTTTTCTCTGTGTCCCAGGCAGCAATTTGCACTATAAATCGTGATGTGTAATCAGGTGGTGCTGTCTAACTGCATTTCTGATGTGTTGCAAAGCATCAATGGCAAATACTGCAGAGGTGTGGCACATCCTCAGAGTTAATTTAGATTTTCTTCTTGCCTTTTTTCTCCCCTTTTTTTTTTTCTTTTTTGTTTAATCTTTTATATCTAAGATGTTATATCTAGATCAGTGTTTCCCCAGACTTGTGATACATGAAGCATGCTTGTTCTGAGGATTAAATGGCTAATAAACAGCTGTTATTGTAGACCCACCCTGACCTAGTGCAGCTGGGCAGCATATCTGACCTCCAGTTTGGTTCCTCAGAGCTGCTCCTAAGAGTTTGGTAGGGCTGGGTAAACAGTAACTTGTGTAAGCTGCTGCTGGAACAGTGTGCTGTCATCATTTACATTGCATCTGCTGGAATCGTTGATCTGGATTGTTGCACTGCTGAACAGAAAGATGCAACCTGGCCTTCCTGTCACTCTGAGAGCTGCTTGAGTAATAATGCATGTTTGGAAATGGGAATAGATATTCAGGGCTTGTCAACACCTTTTTTTAAAACCACGTCAGGAGGACGGGTCTGCTGGCATAACATCAAATAGTCAGACAAGTGAAACTACTCGTTCTTTCTCTTAATTTTTTAGATGTGTAGCAAATACTTTACTGCCAATATAAATGAGCTTATTACATAAATATGGGACAGTTGCATCTCAGATCAATGAATTTCAGATTTATGCAGTAGTTTGGCATGATCTGTTAAGTACACAGTGAGCTGAGCGTTCCAGATTAGCTCTTTGAAATTATAATTGCATGGTGTTTCTCTTGGTGACTGCTTCTACTACTAATTAGCTTTGTTTGATTTAGACTGTGATGGTCAGGCTGGAATTGTTAACATATGTTCCCTTCTACAAATATGATAGCAATTAAGACTTACTGGTGCCACTAATGACTATATATGTGCTTAACTATATTAACATACAGGTCAACAGCAATGATCGACAGTTTAAATATCTGCTTTCAGTGTCAATTTATTTTATGTTTGTTTACAATTATTTGCAGAAAGAATTGGATGTCATCATGGGCAGTGTTACAAGGGTCATCACTGCTGTTCACTAAAACCCAAGGAAGTGGAACTGGCTGGGTAAGCCCAGGAACAACCCCCACCCTCATTGAAGTATTAGTCATGTAAAGCACAATCAACTGAAGTCCTCTTATTTACAGGGCCTAAATACCTATATATACACTGGTTATATGTATGTGTGTATGTATGTTTGACAGGCAAAACAATATTCAGGTGCTCCTTAAGGCTTGAAGTTATTTCTCCAGACCAGATATTTTTGTGTTCTTTACTAATGTGTTTGGGTAAACAGTTTGTGTGTTTTACCATCCTTGGTTCATTTTTCATGAACTCCAGGTAATTTTCAATGCAATACATGTAATGAGGAAAATAGTTTGACACGTGGCTTCTTGCATTGCCCTATTTGAGCAATGCAGTGTTGTTGTCTTATGATTTAGTCTTTGTCTTGCTGGATTCCCTATTTTGTTTTAGATCTTCATAGTGTATGACAAGTACTTGTACTTACTTTGTTGTCTGATGAAGACCAAAAGAGAAACATCATGCTGAGGATGATGATTATTCAATTTATCACCTCTAGTGTAATAGCATTATGATTAAATTTACTCTATTTATCCAGCTGCATTAGTAGATGTAGAAATGGCTCTTTATCTGCAGCTTACATAGCCTCATTTGGAGGTCTGACATAAAACTGTGTGGATCTCCTGTAATAACTAAAGACAGGCCAGAGCCAGTTTTTGTTATTTCCATGTATTGTCATGTGAATTCCAGCAAAATTGCCTCTTACAGATCTGTGCTGTCTTGCTGTGCTTTACTGATCTTTCTACTTGGCTCACGTTCTCTTGCTGTGCTTCATTATGGGCAGTCAATTGGAATTGACAATTCCTTTCTATAGTGTTTAGTTTGTTCCAGACCTATATTTTTGTACCATTCTGTAGAAGGGGTGGTTGAAAAAAAACAAATGAGGATGGATAAATAAAGTTTGGAGTAGAAGAGAATGAAAAAGGTAAAGTTGGGCAAGATGGTCAAGCAGAGGGAAAAGAAAGGAAGGAAAAACAATAAAGATGAAAGGCATGAGAGAAGGTAAATTCCACTGTATGGCAGGAAGTGGATTTTGGTGACTTCTGTGGTTGACTTTTGCAGCCAAGGATCCAAAAAGTGTGTTAGTTTTACAGATATTAATATGCATGTTGCAAAGTAAAAGTTTTGCCTAGGTAACTAGTCAAGTTCCAAAATCTCATTTGCAGCTACTAATACTCTTAATTCAGGTGTGGCTGTAAATCAACAGAACTGTCTTTTTCAGCTGTGTGTTGTATGCTAAACTGTTCGTAAATATATGATAATGTTATAAATTATGTGTGCCCAAATTAATTATCCATAAAATATAAGCAATAAGAAGAGATGCATGATTTATGGACACTAGTGTAAGTCATGTTGTGCCAGATAGAATGATTTAAAAATAAATGAAAATCTTAACAAATAAATTTTAAAATAAAAATGTATAAATTCTTTTGATAATTTAAGTGGACCAGAAGTCCCATAGTCTGAATATTTCTGTGAGACACTACCAACTGTTTGTACTGTCAAACGCTGGAGTAGGGTCAGCAAAATAAATATCAACAGTACAAACAGAATAAAATGAAGCTGGAAATACTAAGTGAGAATCTCTGTCAAGGACTTAATGTTTTGCACCTGCATAATCATAGCTGACGTTATAGATATGTAACTGAGTGTTCAGCTCACACTCTTCTTGGTCTCTGTAGGAAATTATTTTTTCTTTAGGTACTTAAAATTCCACCTCACTTCTCACATTTGTTCTGTGTCCATATTTTAATAAGGTGAAGTCAAGTCTAGCAGTTTGACATACAATGAGAATTGCATTTCTTCTTCATCTTATAAGAAGAATATTTAGCGTGATTGATATAACCATATCTTCTTTTTTTGTGCATTGTTTTTTGACTTCATCACTTTTCTTCCTTTTTCTCATCAAGTCATTTTGCCAAGGGGGCTCAATTCCTGAGCTCTTGCTCTCGCTGCTTTCTTCTTGGAAAAATGCTCTCAGTCATCGACCTGCTGTCACCTATGTAAACTCTGCCCAAGTTTCAGCTATCAGTGTATGTGTTCTTGTTGCATGCCTCTTGTCACTGTAAGGCTATTTACCACTAATCCTGAAAGTAAACTTGAATTTTTCCAAGAGTTAGTTTTGACACTTCATATAATCACCCATGTATCTTGTTTGCTGTTTTTGAAAGTCATCCAAGGCACAAATTAACACAAGTTTATTGCAATAATCCTGTAATTGTTCCACTGGAACAAAGTAGAAAGCCTATCTGGTTCATTGGTGCTAGAATTATAATCCCAAATTTGCCTTCTATTTGAACCTTTAGCGCCTTGACTAATAAGCAGCATGGTATGCTGACTTTTTTAACAGATATTTTGTCTGATTCTTTCTAACATAACTAATTTAGAATCTTTGTATGGTGTCTATGATACCTTTGATACAATGGTGTACATGTTTGATAATTCTAGCTTTAATTGGAATACCAAAAATGTAAATGTTATGTGTGAAGAGGTGAAAGGAAAGGAGCACAAGAATGTTCTGGCTATAATCCACATACAGAAAGCTGATGGAAATTTGTAGGATTTTTTATGTAATTTAAGCATCTGTAGTTATGTTTTGAAAATGCCAAGTGCAGAAGAGCTGCCTATCAAAAATTCATAAATTAACCTTGTGTTAAAATGATGCAACGGACATTTTCTTGTTTGTGAAATCATTTGCTCTGTATGTGGAAGCCTGGAACACATAATTGGTGAACAGTTTGATAACCTTGTAAAAGGCTACTTTTTATAAGGAGATCTGTAATTTTTTTAAAGTTTTTTTCACTCAGTTTTTGGTGTGAATAAGATGTATTAGCTATTGTCAAAGTGAGAGGGCTTCATAAAGCAAAGAAAATGGTAAGTGCTTGGAAGGATTCATCTGTCAGCTTTGTGTAATAGGCAGATGTTCTCAGTAACAAGTACAGTGGTGGCAAACCCAGCCTGTAAACTTCCCAAACATCAAGGAAATAGATACTGTTCAAGATTCATCTGAGCAAACTCTTGTTTATGTTACACAACTGTGATTTTAGCCAAGGACGTTTAGTGTACATTATTACAGTTTATCAGTTTTGCACTGCTGATTATACAGGAGCTCAGATGCTTTTGTGGAAACTTTTTGGAATGCAAATGCTCTTATGAGTCTGGTTTAAAAACAATCCATCATTTTGCTGTCATGATAAAGAATTATTATTTTTTCTTAAGTTGTAGTTTTGAAACTCCCCTCCCAGCCAAAAAGATGCATGTCTCCACGGCTTTCTTTCCACAGTCCATCCATGGATGAGGAGGTCTTGGTATGAAAACATCCTACTCAACACTAACTAGAAACAGAATTACAAGAAAGCTAGGTCTTCCCATAAATCACTGCACATAAATCCCATAAATCACTTCCAGTTATTTCCAAAGAATGCTAGAATAGATCACAGTACAGACTGTGTGGTTTGTCCCTGTGCAGGCTTCCAGGACTTGGAGAAAGTCCTGAAAAGATTGAAAAGGCCTTCTCTTTATTAACATCAGTATAAATCTTCAGGGCTGTCCTTAAGCTGCGCTGCATCTATTCTATCTAAAGCAAAGAAAACACTCTATTCTTTCCAGAAAGTTACCTTTCCCATATAACCAGCATAAGTACATCCCATGACATGTTTTTTGTCTAAAAAAAGGTGTCAGAAGTGGCTGTAGGACAGCTTCATATCTAGGGCAGCTGAGAGCATCATGTGCAGACCTCTCCCTCTTTGTGTCTTACACTGCTGTCCTTTCCAGAATTCCCAGACAGCTCAAAAGAGAAATCCAGTAAGAGTAAGGTGTCTGTTCAGTAAGAGCTGGATTTCTCCTGACTGGTGCTGACTAGGTAGCACTGTTTTGAGAAGGCAGACTGAATGTCCGTGTGCAGCAGATGCAAAAGGAAAGGCTGTTTTTTTTAACCCATGTCAGCAATGGCTGGTTTTTTTTAACCCATGTCAGCAGAACGTGCTGGCTTCGGGAGGATTCATTTGCCTTCAGCAACCTTTGTGTGCAGGCTGTGGAAGCAGCCATGTGCAGCACTTGCTCCTGAAAGCTTTAAGGAGGGAAATGGCAACTGGCATCTCATTTTCAGTGACCCAGGAGCAGAAAAGAGCCTTGACAAGAAAGCTCAAAGGAGAGGCTGCATGGTAAACTTAAAGTGTCCTTGAATAAAAAGGTTGTGACGAGTATGTAATGCGCTGGTACTTAGGAAGAGCTTTGCAGCGTAGCTGGATTATTTGCCTGGGTTTCCCCATCCTTGGATCTCACACAGCACTGTGGCCACCATTTGAGTGAAGAAGTGGTGAAAGACTTCTTTTTTTTCACTTTTAGCTTTAGTTTCTGCTTTTTTCTGTACTTCTCTGAAATGCTGAGGGGAGTCAGGCCAACAAGATGGGTAGAGTGTAAAGCTGTAGAAGGTAATGCTGTAATCTGTCAGGTGTGGATTCAGCAGGCTAATGTAGTGGAGGGCTTTTCTTTTGGTCAGAACAGCACTGACAGGTAACATTTTTTTCTTGTTTTGTGTTGATGTTACCTGTAGCAAGTCGTGTCCTGTGATTCTCAGCATCATGTGGGTCATGATTCTAACTAATCACCCTCCTGTCCCCAGCGCTGTAGAGGACTTTGGCACTTGTTTTCTGTTCTCTCCAGTGCCAAACTCTATAAATTGATTTAATTTTTTTTCCAACACGCAGCAAGATTGATCTAGACTGCCAGGAAGTGCGTGTCTGGGACACTTTGGATGTGTGTGCAGCAGTTATGTGACTTTCTCTTGAACAACCAGCTGCTGCAGGAGCCAAAATGGCCCAGAGATTGTTCCTGTGGGCTCTGCTGCTGAGCTGGGCTTCTCTCAAAAGCTCTGCTGTAATTAATAAGCAATGTTCTTGGGTGAGGTATCTGAGAATTAAGTTAGAAAGTGGAAGGTGGTGGGGATTGTTTTCCCAAGTGCTAATTGGCATAGGGTAAATTAGAAGTACAGCCCTATTCTGATATTTCATAGGTAAAATACAGAAGTTAAGATGCTACTTTCCATTCAACTCTTCATTGCCCTTAGGACTCTAGGCATGGAGATTTTCCAGTGGTAAACAGCCTTTCTGAAGCACAATTAGTATTAATTAACATCCATGCTGGGAGTTTAATCAGAAGCAGCAGATTAGTCCTGTTTTCTGAACCATCTTTTCTCCCCTCGGATATAGCTGTTCTTGTACAGGCTGGAAAGTTCTGTTTGCAGTGAGGAGCTTGTCCTGGGGCTGAGGTGCCCCAGAGCTGTCACAGGAGCAGCATTCACACATCAAAGACTTCGTGAAGAAATAAGGAAAGAGCCTTTCTGGGGGAGCAGATGCTACAAGCTTTCCCTGGAACTACAGCTTGAAATTTCTGAGCTATAACTGAGTGACTTCCAGCTTTCCCTGTTCCATATTTTACTCATGTCATTCACAGTTAGAGCTTTTTGTTTGTGTGGGCCACTGGATTGGTTTCCTTGAGGAATTATATTTCAAAGCTATGTGGTGTAGGTTGAAATCATAGTGAAAGTACTTTATTATTAAAAATTCTGATACCTAGTATAAATGTGGGAGGTAAGAATAGCTCCCTGAGGTTTTCCTCCAACCTGTTTGAAGGGTTACTTGTGGGATATTTGCTTTTTGTTTAGTAAGCATACAGTTATGTTTACTTGGTAGGACAGGCTTCACTAAAAGCATTGGGGAGTAAGTGTTTTAAAAAAATTTTAAGTAGATAAATGTACAAACTGAGAGTGTTCTTTCAGTGTGGAAGGATGTGATTCCTGTCCAGCAAGCCTAATGATTCTAGTTTGATTTTTTGGTTTTATATACAATCACTGATTAGGTGGCAGAATGTTTGGGGGCGTTTTGTTCAGTTACTCATTAGCTGGTTTTGTTTAAAGCTTGGGACTATCTTGACTAAAATCGAGCTACAAACAAATGTTGTATGGACTTACGCCATTTGTGATAGGAAAAAAAGCTCTGCTGGAATTTGACTGGCATTTTAGTTCACAAAATTTTGAGAGCTTTAAGTTGAACAGCTTGTAATGGACATGGCTTAAAGATTGTTCTTTGGAAGGTTTTTTGTTTTCCTGGTGTCATGCTGGTTGACTGGTAGCAAAGTACTGTCTCTGGTTTAAGTTGTATAAACTGTAAATAATACATGTTATATTTAAAAGATTGCAAGTCTGTCAAGAGTTTCCTCAGGTTTAATTTTATCATTATCGTTCCTAATTTTTTCCAGAAGTTTGGTGTTAATCAATCTAAGCCCGAATTTACAGTGGATCTCAAGGGGGCTTTGATTGACTGGGCCTCGAAGGACAAATCCAGCAAGAAGAATGTTATTGAGGTAAAATATTTTATTTAAATGCACTTCAATTACTGATGTAAGAAATTTTCTTTAAATTTGAAATCAAAAACTCATAAAACTGAGTTTTATCCACTTCTACCTGCTTAAATATAGCTGTTATCCTAGTACCTGCAGGAAATGTCAGTTTTTAATATGTCTGTGTGGGATATGCTTTTCAGTTTTAAGCAGTCTGTTAATAGCTGTTCTCACTCGTGAATGCTCTTGAGTGGCTGTGTATTAGCTAACAGTTTTGCCAGTGAGAAGTTTAATTTGATTAAGGTAATTTTACTTTTGAACTGTAGTGTGTTTATCAATTCTGATGATATCTGTTTTTATTTCTTTAAAGCTAAAAACTCGCCAAGGTACTGAGCTCTTAATTCAATCAGATAATGACAGCTTTATTAATGAATGGTATAAAGTTCTTAACTACACCATCAATAATCAGGTATGTATTTAAATCTTGATGGTTCTGTTTTCACGATGATATTACTTAGTAAAGTTGATATAACAAATTCTAAAGCTTCATGTGCATCTTCATTTACTGATTTTCTTGTGAGCAGGCAGGAGTTTGAGGATATGGCAGTTCTAGGGGATAGTGAGTGAAATGTAATTAACAGTGGCAAAGGAAGAAAGATGGTCCACTGGCTTCAGATCCAGGAGGTGTGGGCTGGCGTCCATCCCAGAAATGAACTTACTTCTGTGCCCAAATACTTGTTCTCTCTCAGTGACCTGACAGGTTCTGCAAAAGAAGGAAAGAAAGGGGGAGGATGGCCAAGGGACAACTTCATGACATACATTTGTTAGCATTTGATACTGCTCTTCACTCATTATGGCTGCACTGAAGTGCAAATTAGAAGCCCTGGCAAAATACTGTATTGTCTCTTCTTATCTGACAGCATAATGCCAAGTATTTAATTACCAGAGGAGTGCTCAAGCATTTGCTTTTGATACTGCCAAACAAGATTAACTATTTTTCAATCAGAAGTTGGAGGAGGTCTTGGAGAAAATCAAGTTTACTTCATGTGTATACTTACTTTTTAATAGTTCCAGGCTTGGCTGCTGTCCATACGCTCCAGTTTTGCTGCTTTCAGTGCCAGTCAGTGGCTTTAATTTTTCTTAGCTCTGATAGTGCTTTTCACATATGGGTGTTTTCCACCAAAACATGGCAGGCTAATATGAATGGTTCAGTTCTTTCTGGGTGCTCATGATTTAGGCTCCTAATCTTCTGCTGTCTCCCAGTATGGAAATGTCATGGCCCTTAATAACCAGGCAAGGCAGTGTCACCTAGGGACACCCTTCTCCTGTCTGCCCTGTGTCACACAACTGAGGCCACTTCTTCCTGCTTGAAGATGAGTGAAGATGGAAAGGCTGAGATATGCTGAGATGTGAGCGAGGTATTAGGTGTTAGGTCGAGGAAATGAATGGTGAAAAAGGAGAATTTATCATCACTCAGGAGGAAATGGTGATGTATACTGCTGGGAGCTGGTAGTCAAGAGACCCAAGACTGCAAGACATAACAAAGTGTATTGATTATTTGAAGCACTGAAGCTTTGGGTGCAAAAATCCATCAGATCTAAATCCAACTTTTAATTTTGGAAAGTTATGGTAATACCAGCTGTGATCTTTTTCCCATGGCCTATTGCTAGCATGACAAGATCTTCCTCAAAAGAAAGGGCAGATGAGGTTCTGTTGTCTTTGCCCCCTCAGGATGCTGTTGTGGCAATATCCTGTACAAGAGAAACAGCTACCTGCACAGGATATAGCTGCTCTTTTTTAAATAGAGAAATTTCCAAGTTATTACTTTAGACTTGTTGCATGGTACAAACTAGATCCCAGGTGACTTTTTTCCAGGTCATTTAATAGTTTTAACTCCTAAAAAGTTTTGAGACCTCTTGAAGAGTGGCAGAGGATCCTTAATGGAGACATTATTTGGGCAGTTGAATATATTGATCTTTGATAAGTAAAAAGGCTATCCAAAGCTTTTGAAAAGGAACAGGAATGAAGGTGATTAAAGGTAACACTGCCCTACAGGTTAAAGTGCAGCATGAAGTCATGCTGCTGCTCAGTGCTCTGGAGTGCACAGCCCTGCCTCATTTCTGCAGTTTCCTTCCTTGTAAAAGAAGGCACTCTGCAGTCAGATTTTGGCAACTGCGTGGCAGTCCAGTTCACTTCAGTTGAAGTGAAGGAAGACATGCACAGTGCGAGAAGGGAATATGTTGTACTGAACTGAGGAAGTTTCTTTCCCTGTTTCCTGGTATATCTGCAGACCTGCATGTAGCATGGACTGCAGGTAAGATCAGCAGACTGGTATCTGCCTCCACACTTCAGCATGATCTGTGTTTTCACTTGACAATGTTTAATTAGAATATGCTATTATAGCAGGAACACAGGGCAAGAATTTCAGGCACTGGTACACTTATTTTTCAGAGTGAATTCTGTGCATGTTTTGACAGTAGTGAGATTTTCCAACTGATAGTTCTATTTTCTACTTTAAAAATTTACTTATAGAGAAAAAAAATTGGGTGAATGCTCTAGAAGTTTTTTTCTGCTCTGTCAGTCAGGCATTTCTGTGGCAGACCATTAAATAGCTGATGTTTGTCTATTGGATTTGGAAAATATGCCCAACCAAAAATCACTTCTGTTGTTTATTGGTTAATACAATGAAGTGTTATCATGAAAGGCTGGTTGTACTTTGTTCACTGTCCAGAAACATTTTTTATTGAGTCATGATGAAATAGTGTTTCTCAAAGTTACTCACTCTGCCAATGAGAGTGATGTTGTCTCTGAAGATGTTTAACATCTAGAGTTCAGAAAAGAACAAAATGAATGTCGTTATAGGGGGACAAACTGTGTCTTGTAGAACTGTCTGCAGGAAATGTGTGTGTTAATGTTGTGTTTTCTGAGCTGGAAAACTGAGCACTGCATACCTCTTCTTAAATCCCACAGGTAATAGAGTCTGATGAAGCATTGGATGATGAGGTACCAGATTCACCTGGAGTGGAAAAACAAGACAAAGAAAAAGAAAATAAAGATTCTAAGAAACTTCGTTGTGAGTTGAAAATTTTCCATTAATTGATACTAGCAGTGTCAGTTTTCATTTTCTGCCTCTTCAGTATTATGTGTAAATAGGGAAGAAAAGGACAGCTGAAAATGAAACTACTGAAGTTTGGAAACAATCTTAATATAGTTCATTTGACATCTTGATGCCACTTGGTAAATTTTCTTTCATGTTTTATTAATCAAACTTTTAAAAAGGAAGCAGAAGAAAAGAAATGTGAAATCTCTTTAGCTCCTGTTGTATGACACTCTTAAAACAGGGGAAAATAAACAGTGGTGAAATGAATTCTTTTCAAGGTGTTGCCAAATGCACAGAAATAGTATCTGACTTTGATAAATAGTTTTGAATAAGAATTCTTTTGTCATTTTACTGATTGGAATTGTGTTTTATCTGTGGCACAGCATCTGTAAATATTTGCACTATTAACTTGGGCTGCAATTTTGCTAAGTTGCTGCTGATGTATTGGCTGTTTAGAGAAACGAAACATTTTTAATTACACCTTCAGTATTTTGGAGCTAAATGTCTTGTAGACACAGGAATTAACTTCCTCTGCACAGAAATACATTAATCAGCCTGACTGTTTTGTGTCTTTTCCTTCTAGGCCCTATAGGTAATTTTCAAAAAAGTATTTATTTCTTTTAAAATAGTTAACCTGATGAGAGGTAGGGCTGGTTTTGAAACATAGCTGCATTTTTAAATTCCATATCGATTCCATATGTAAGCTACCATTTAGTTGGTTTTGCAGGTTTTTAGTGGCAGGGCTGTCTCTTGGGAGTTTGAAAAATGGATGTCAATTACAGGAAGCTCCAGAAAGTTATGGAAAAAATTAGGGATGCATTGCAAATTCGAATAGCTTGTTGAGTGTTCTGGAGTGTAATCGTTTTTTCCTTTTATTGTTGGTTTCTTGGCTGATAAGTGCAGTGTTGGTTCTGTGGGTAGTAATGTTAAATGTGTTTCTTTTTTCAGCAGTGAAAGCACCCAGCAATATAGATTCCACAGATCAGAAAAAGACCAAAACAAAGCTCAAGAAGTTTCTTACACGGCGCCCTACATTGCAAGCTGTCCGTGAAAAAGGCTACATTAAGGGTAAATGAACCTTTTTAACAAAGGACGTAATTTGAAAAGCTGAATTTAGTAGTTCATGTGTAAAATGGGGTTAAAATGGTCTAGTTTCAGAATAAAATACATATGTATAGTTGGTTTAACAAAAGTCTTGGCTGTATAGTGGAACTGGTGATTGCTGTACTTCTGAGTGCTGTTACTGGCCATTAACCTGCTTGGGGATGCCCTCTCCTTCAGCTCATTGCTGGCCAAGCTGCAGTGAAAACAGGGGGCCAGGAGCACGTTTGGACTTGGACTCTAGCTAAGAAGCACTGCATTCCACCCCTGTGAGCTGGAAATCCAGATATCTAACCCTCCTTTGTGCAAACAGGGGAAAGAACAGCCCTCTGGGTACAAAGCTGAGTGCATGTGCTCACCTGTTTCACAAGGGTGTTTTAGTCCATGTGGAACCAGACAATCATGTGCCATATCATAAGAAATGAAATATTTAGGAAAACCGGATGAGGTTACAGGAGTCTTAACTTAAACATCTTTTTTTCCAAAACCTTTTTGAATGTATGTATTGTTTTAATTGTTTCATGAAGAGCGTTACAGATACTCTTGAATCAAAGTTATGAAAGATTTCTTTTTGTCACACTTGTAGAAATTTGAGAGAACAGTATTTGCACAGGTTTAAGTTAATGTGTTTGTGTAAATTATTGACTTGGTACTCATTGTAAAACTTTATTTATTTATTTATTTATTTGTATGCTTTAGCAGGACTTGTAGGTGGTGCTCTACTAGGGTCAAAATAGCATATGGGTAGGCAAATACCAGATCAAATCCTACTGTGATTTGCCTCACCGCATACTTTAACAGGTGTGCTTCTGTTGCATGTGGAGTTTGATATAGTTGTGTATCTGCAAATATAATTTACTTGTAAATGATGGAAATTTTCTTTGGAATAAGGAAGCATTATTCCCAGACTTTGACATTTTGCTCTGCTTTACAATTTAGTATTCATGTCATGGCTCAGTGACGTAACTTCTGACATTGGCAACAGTGAACACTAAGCCAAGTTTAATTTGTACATGTGCGTGCTGATGACTGGATTTTTAATAAAGGCGTTAAGGAATGAAGAGTTTGGTTTTTATTTAAAAGCATGGTGTAAGTTTTTAAAGTTGGATTTACAGCTTTACATTTATTGTGTGAATGAAGAATACAGAAGTCTTCATTTAAAAGCCCAGTGTATTTTTGTGGCTGCTGCAGACCAAGCTTAGTAAATGGAAAGCTTGGCAAATCCAGTATGAGCAGAAAAATTAGTGAAAAGTTCTGGAAGAAAAAATCCACTTGAAACAGCATGCACTAAGTGGAGAAGGAAGTGTGTTAAAGTTTTGTTACATGGAAAATTAAAAGTACAGAAATTACTTTTAAGATGTGAAGAAAAAATACTACTCCTGTATATGTTGAAATTAGTAAAGTCAAAGGCAATTGTAGCAAATTACTTTGTTACATGCTACTGTTTTCTTCTGCTACCTAATCTGCATTGCTTTACCTGCCACAGCTGCATGCTAGCCTGGCTTTCTGCTGCGTGGGCTTTTTCAATCCTTTGCTACTGATTCTGCTTATAAAGCTCGCTGCGTGAGTAGCTGCCACAGCACTGAGGTGGTGTGGACCACTGGCCTTGCCATATCCTGCTAATAATGCCATTAAATGCCCATTTTCATACTGTACAATTGGTTTGGTGTGCTGTTTGGAATTCCCAAAGCAGTAGTCAAGATGCAAGAGTTGTTTATCTGCTGAAATTATTGAACATGAAAAATGGGCTGGATGCTGTGCATGATGCAAATGCAAGAGCAGTCTTTTTTGCAGAAGCACTGAAGTAAGATACACCAGATTCTGGGAAGATGGCCCTTATGTACCTAATTTAACAGAGTAAACAAACCAACACCCCTTCCCTTTAAGAGTGGGATCTTTGCTTCTCTTTCTCAAGACCCCATGTCACCTTCATGCCTCTGAACAGAAAAGGCCGTCTATTACTTGGGCATCTTTGATGAAAGCCATAGAAATGGATCTCTCAAAGATTTTGGTGATAACAATCTGAGCAAGAAGAATTAAGATGTTGCTAAAGTTCACTGACATGGCAAGATTCTCCTCTCAGTCCAAGCTGATTTTCATTTTTGTTCCACTTTATGGTGGAAAGTACTCTCCCTGGATTGTGTAGTTTTGAAAATAAGACTCAGATTTACCGTTGCCCATAAATATCTGTATTTAGATTCTGACCTTGCAGCCAGGTTGCCTATGCATGTTCAGACTTGCATCCATTTAGAGCTCTGAGGCAAAAGTCTGTCATTTACAAATTTATGTCAGAACTTAAAAATGTCAGAAGACTCTATGTTAAAGTAAATTATGGTATAATGCTGTGTTAAACAGTGGGTGCACTGAAGGTTGATGTTTTGCAGGATTTCTTCCCAAGCAATGCCAAAAGCTTTCACTCCAGTTAAAGTTCATTATCTCTTCGAATTTTGAACAAGGATTGCAATAAATGCACGTTGAACTTGGGACAGGAGTGTAACAGGACACATGTGAATCCATTAAATTTCTTACAGCATTATTGGCAAAATGACTCTTAAAAGTTTCACCTGATGGATTTAAATTATTTCAGTAGCAGAACTTCCTTTCTTGAAGGCTCATGTTTGTATAGCTGCTGACTCTCTTCCTACTGGGAGCTTTTTCCTCGCTGGGAGCTACTGAGAACTCTTTTCAAAACTTTCCCATTTCCTCTCCAAAGCTGCGACAATTGTATCCAGTAGACTTTGCCCTTTGTAGAGGTTTGTTTTAACCTGAACTAGTTCTGTCACTAGAGTCCTGTTCCACTGTAAATCAGTCTCTTTACTTGGTTCCAGATCAAGTTTTTGGTTCAAATCTCACCAGCTTGTGTCAAAGAGAAAACAGCACGGTGCCAAAGTTCGTGAAGCTGTGCATTGAGCATGTTGAGGAACATGGTATGGTTGAATTTTTTTATTTACAAATCTCTCTAGCTCACCACTCTTAATGTTGAAAATTTTAATCTTAAAATACTGTTGGTTTATTTGGGGAAAATAATCTGAAATTTGTATCTGGAGTTAGCATTGGGTTTTCAAGAGTGAGGACATCCGAAGTGGGGAGAGGGGAGGAAATCTTACATCTGGGAAACTGATCTGCTTCAGTGTATTTCAAGCTGAGGAGAAGGCAGGACAGCCTCCTGGCAGCAAGGCTCCAATTGAAGAGGGATTACAAGGAGTAGTAGAAGAGCTCAGCTCATCAAGGTTTTTCTTTCTTTCAGATTAAAAGTGAGACTATGGAAATGCAACTGTTCATTTTGGGAAGGTTTAAGCATGCTAACAATCACTTCTATTAAAACTTCCTTGAAATGAACTTTTAGGGAAAAGTTTTGCTCCTGCTCTGTGTATGCACTGACTGCCTGAAGACCAGTCTGTTGGTTTGATGCCCTTCAGTCAGTTACACAAACTGCTAAATTTTATGCGATTCTGGAGATTATCAGTGTCCACATACTGACTCAGTTATTGTTTGCTTTCATTGAAAATATGCATTTCCTACCTAATAACTGAGGACACTTTTTTTGAAAGCTACATCTGACATTCTGGGTTGTCTACTGTAAAGCACATCTTCACATTTTTGTTTAAAATTTGTCAATTTGTGACTCCTGAGGTGGCTGTAGTCTCTGTGGGTTTTCTTGCCTGTTTCTTGCTGTTGTCCTTGCCTTTTCTCTTGGAAAACATGACTGAGAGGGGATTACGGCATCTCCATAATCATCATTCAGATATTTACCAGTCCTTTAATCTGAGAACATTCTCTTGAGTATCAGGGTAAGTGTTACAGGGTAATACATGTGAATTCCAAGGCATCTTCCATGAGAACTTCATTTAGCCTGTAGTCCTCTTTGTCAATGCTTCTATCTTATGGCCTGGCAGGGGAGAAAAACTGCTTCCATTCCATTACTGCAGTTTGACAGACTGCCACCTTGCTTGTGGCAGCAGGCTTCATTCCATTTGTGATCTGAAGATTGTGAGAAAGGGGTTATTTTGCTTTGTTCCTTTTTTTGTTCCTTTTTTTTTGTTGTTGTTTCTTTTTTTATTTTAAAGGCAGGACTGCAGTGGAGATAGTGAAGTTTTCCTTTTTTAAATACCTAAGGGGAAGCTGACAGAAATGAACAGCTTTTTTTTCCTACCTCTCCAACTCTTCTTCCTTCTACCAATACACTTCAAATCAGTTCTTTCTGTAAAGGAATGACTAGTGGATTATGGGGAAAAGGGATATGTCAGATGGTGCTGGTAACTGTGCTGTGTTGCATCAGACAACTCCTTGAGGAGCTACAGGGACTTGCAGGTATTCTGGCAACACTCACCCTCTCAGTGGCACTGACTCACCTGCTGCATCCAAGTGGCTTTTCAGATAAATTTTTTACCTCCTAATCACTGCTGAGTAGCTGCAGTAGCAACCACAGAGACACAGTTTTCTTCTTTTCTGGTTGATTGTGCAATCCAGTGAGGCAAGGGCTGCCCAGTTTAGTTCTGTAGGCTATTGGGTAGCTCTGAGTGTGCATGTACATCCTTTGCCAGGTAAACCTGGTCACTTGACAACTTTGAGATGCTCTCTGTGCATGACTTGATTGGATTTTTCTTAACCATGCATTAAAAATTGAACATTGTATCCACAAAATACCTGGATATTGCATGTTGTACTCCCATGTATTCCCTGCCCACCCACATTAAGAGCATCTTAAACGAGACATCTGATCTCTTTGGGGAAACTTGGAGCTGTTGCCTCATTACTACTTGAATAGGAAGTTTTAGAGATTACTTTGAGCTTGATGCTGCCAAACTTGTCAGCAAATTAAATCTTTTCTGTCTTACATGCCCTGCTGCCCATCAAAACAAGCTAGTTTAGCTTACTATTTCTTTGTTACAAGGTGGGTTTCCTTTGCTTTTAATTTTGCTGAGTAGACCTGTACATATGTAAGGTATTAAAATGGCTTTATCCCTTTGTTTCAGGATTAGATATTGATGGTTTATACAGAGTTAGTGGCAATCTTGCAGTGATACAGAAGCTGAGATTTGCAGTCAATCATGGTAAGCTTCCTCCAATTATATTACAATGGCATATATTTTCGAATTCTTGAAGTTCATAGAAAGCTAAAGAAAAAGATTTCTCTGTAACTGAAGTATGTCATGAGAAATGACTGTCATCTTCAAAGTAGAGCTATGTCAGAATTACAGAACTGACTGTGTAACATACATCACTTGAAAAACCTGGTATTCTGGAGGTTTAGTCTCATGTGGACCACAGAGAAGATAGTTCTAAAAGAAGATGGTAATAGAAGTTGAGGAAGAGTGTTTATTTCAAACAAAATAACTCGCTACCGTTTGGAAAAACAGCAAGCATTTTAAGCATCCACTAGCATTAAAATTGTAAGTTAATTTTTTTTTTTGGTGAGATTTGTCACTGCCTTTAGTGGGGACAGGGCTTAGCTCCTCTTCCCTGTACTCTGTGTATAAAAACCTTTCTTCTGGCAGTGTATTAGTGCAGCCCACCCACAATCTGACCTCTCGTTTCCTGATAGACAGGATCTAGCAGTAAATTTTGTGTTATGTCAGCAGCTCCTGTTCCCTTCTGGAGTAGGGGAACTGTATGTAGTGCAGTAGGCAGAGTTTAGCCATCTCCATTTGCTGCTGCAGCTCTGTATGCCAGAATGGGATATGGAATGTGCTGAAGTGGGGCAAGTCTTCATTGCTTTGAAAGCAATAAGTACAGAAGAATAGTTGAGTTAATTAAAAAAAAAAATAGCTTTTATAGTTGAAGAACTATCATTGATTATTTATTTTTTTTCTCTCAGATGAGAAGCTGGACTTGAGTGACAGTAAATGGGAAGATATACATGTCATCACAGGAGCTCTAAAAATGTTCTTCAGAGAATTGCCAGAGCCGCTGTTCACTTACAACCACTTCAACGATTTTGTCAATGCAATTAGTAAGTCTGGAGAACTAGCATATGGCGTTTGGATTAATCCTATGCAATTTTTAAAATGATTTTGGACATAAGAAGGATGTTTGGTTGTGAACGGGGTGCCTTGTGTGGAGCTGCCGGGGCCGGCAGATGGCAGTGTCCTATCTCGGATTAGCGCTGCGAGCCGTGCCTTTCAATTCTGTGCTAAAGTTTTAAACAAAAACACTCAACTATTGTTTCTCGACTTCACCCTTTTGCAGAGCAAGAACCGAGACAGCGTGTCCCTGCTGTTAAAGATTTAATCAAACAGCTGCCAAAACCAAATCAGGACACGATGCAGGTACTCTTTAGACACCTGAAAAGGTAAGTAACCGATAGAAGGAAAGGCTTTGTGTTACTGATCCTCCCTTAAAGATAAAGAATCCAATTAAAAGTTATCAAGGGACTGTTCTTACTGCATTTTTTACATCTGACTTGATGAATGCAGTGTATCAGTCTGTTTGGATATGAGCTTGCAGAGCACCAGACTTGAGCCAGTTTCGTAGTTGTGATATTTGCTGCCAAGTCCTTTAGAGGGACTGTGAGAGGACCAAGAATGGCATTTCAAAACAAAACTTTTTTCATAGAGAGGGGAATTACAGCAGCTGTATCTCCTAATAGCAAGACTACTCATTGAATAAATACTTTGAATAGCCATTTGCTTTAGGATGTGTCTTTTTCTGTCATCCTATTGCTCTAAAACTGATAAATCTCTTTTTGTGTATTTTTTTCTCTTTCAGAGTGGTAGAAAATGGAGAAAAGAACCGAATGACCTATCAAAGTATAGCAATAGTTTTTGGTCCAACCTTATTAAAACCAGAGAAAGAGACTGGTAACATAGCAGTCCACACAGTGTACCAGAACCAGATTGTAGAGTTAATTCTACTGGAGTTGAATTCCATCTTTGGACGCTGACATTTTTCTTGGAGAAGAAACTGGAATTGATGGGTTGGCAGCAGTACTCCATCAGAAGGAAAACCTCTTGCTGTATATGATGTTTTATGTTTGTGGACCAAGCAGCAACTTGTTTTTTGCACTTTTGGGGAGGAGAGAAACAGGAGAAATGTATGACCACTTTAATGCGAATTAAAGACAACACTTCAGATTTCTTTGAAAAGTTCAGTATAAAAAGTGAATTGAAAAGTTTATAGTTTGCATTTTTAAGTATCATTGGAAAAATTTAATATAGGTTCATACACTGGATTTCTTGGAGAGTAAAACTAATAATCTCAGACTGGATAATCTGGAATTTAATCTCAAAATTCTTCCATATGATGGGGAAAAGTGCTACCATTTTTCCCGGTATGGAAAAATTCAGTGAAGTCACATCTTAAGCTTGTTTATTACAACGTACTTAGATCTGTATGACACACTTTTCCAAGGGGTTTCTGCATGCAGTGACTGTCATAGACTTGTGCTAGCAATTTGGTTAGTTACTCAAATCTTAATCTTCACTTGATATCTACTGCCCTCTTTCCTTCTTTTTCTCCTGTTTTTCTGTTGTTGGTTCTTTTTTTTTCTTTTCTTTTTTTTACTTCTTTCTTACCTTTTTTTCCCCAGCAGCCTCTCTGGAAGTTTTTTGCTGCTTCATAGAGCAGCACACTATTACACTATTTCAAAAACTGAACTTGTAAAAATATCCAGCAATAGTTATTTGTCTTGGGACATAATAGAAGTAATATTTAATAAACGTGTTCATTTTTTTCAGGGTATGTCCTGAGCTCAGTTTTGTGTTATACTGATCTAAAGCTAAAGTCCTAAGTAAATACCAACTGTAACACTGTATTGAGTTCTTGGTATAATGCTGTGGTAGTGGAAGTTCATTCTTGATGTAAATACAGGCTGTCCTTTTGATTCCTGTATATAATTCAGTTCCTGTATAGTTTAAGAACACTTTAGTCACACATTTCTAATCATGGGTAGATTAGCTAAAGTAGTATAATATTTCCAGTGGATGTCTGGGTTTCAGCAGCGAAACAGGTTATGGGGAGGGAGGGAGATCTAACTGTGTGCACTTTTAGATGTTAATTACATTTGCGGGCAAATAACTGTAATGCAAATGGTACTGGAGAAATACTGAGTGTGCTTGCTAAATTGTTAATGCACTACAAGAAGAGCCTTTTAGGTTATTTAATATGTACAGGATACATTAGAAATATGTAATATGAATTCTAACATCTACAGATAGTGAAAGTCATGTTTTGATAGATAGATGTTTGACGGAATCCACAATGCTAAATTTAAGATTTTCTTTTTACATTAATGTAGAATAATTTGTAAAATTGGTTTTGAAAGATTTTGTTACAGGGAGCATGGTCTGCTGAAGATTTTTTTAAATGTATTTTTCTAGACTAACTGCTGTATCTGACATATTTGTTATGTCTAACCTGAATAAAGAAAACCAATAGTTCTTTTAGAGTTTACCATACCCACTTCAGCCAACACGAACCCCCTTTAAACAAGAGTATGTTACCCCTTAGCATGGATGGATCCCACTGTCACACTGGACTGAAATATGAATGCCTACTTCACAGCCTGACAATTTTAGGAACTTCCCAGTCCCCTTCTTTAACAACTTGAATTCTAACATAAAGGTTCAGAGAGGGCGGAAGTAATTTATGGATATAAATTTGCAGTCTTTAAAGCTGTACAGGAAACAGTTAGGTAGAGGAAGGGGGGATTGTGTCAGTAGCCTCAGGTCTGCTGTGTCCCTCTCACACTCACCCTGGCTGGCAGCACAGGGGATTGTGGTGACACACTGAGCTGGCACCAGACTGATGGTACTAGAATTTCATGAGCATAGGGCTTGCATGAAAAGTTTTTGGAGATGAGCGAGAAGATTAGTAACCTTGTGGCTTTCTCAGTGTCTTCTTGTGGTAATGGTGAAGTCTTGTGGTTTGTTGCAAAGCGACCTGGGTGCGAGCTGTGAAAGCCCTGTCTCAGCAGTGTGCTGTCAGCCTCCTGGGGCTGTCACACCAGCGCTGCTCAGCCTGTGCCCTGACCTGCTACAAAATATTGACAGACTTGGAATCTGTGGCTGTACATTATTCAAACCCTGCCTTTGGCTGTAAAGAAAGAATTCCTGCTGCTGCACGAGAGGGCTTGTTCACTGGTCACCTTTTGTTGCAAGTGTTACCTTTTTCAAAGGAAGAATGCCTTTTTAAAGCAATTTGATAATGAGGATGTCACACTTTTCCTTGTATTCCCCCAAAATAAAGCATTTTGTTATTACAGTATCTAGTATTGTTTTGTGCAGTGGTCTTTAAATTCTAATTTTTAGTTTGGAGAGGGGAGAGGATGTTTTTCTAATTGAAAGAGGTATAGACAAACACTTGAGACATTCAGGAAGAAGTGCAAGCTGATGGTGCATTTGTTGTGACCAACATGAAACTCTGTACGTCACCATACTGAGTTTTTTCACTGCTTGAAAGATCTTGCCTTGTTCCTGCAGTTAGCTTTCTTTTAAATAATTCAAATGAGGGATTTGCACAAACATACCAAGCTATGTGTATCAGCTGAAACATAGTTGATTTTATATATTCCTCAGTTCAGGTTCTATATCAGATTTGGTTCTGATTTAAAGTCAATTTAAAGCTTGAATATAAATTTTTGGGGCCATAACCACTCAAAGGATACTGGAGGTCAAACATTATGTATTGGTGCCGGCTGAAATTTTTGTTCCAGCTCTAGAGTTGTGTTCAGCTCTGCAGTTCAGCTACACAGCAGTAGTACCAAGCAGCTTTCAGCTGTGCTTGATCTGTACTGGTGGCAGCTTTTGTCACTTTGAAGCTGGAGGGAGAATTGGACACAGAAAAGACAAGGCAAATATGCAGTCATTTCATGTAAACTAATTTAAATCGGAGTTGCATGCAGGAGGCTTTATTTACTTGTGAATGGATAGGTCATGCATACTGTCCAGGCTCAGGACAGCCTCCCCATCTTCACAGAAATCCATGATAAATTCCCTTTGTATTCAACTCATTGTATCCTGGCAAGCAAATCCTCTCCGTGCAGCATGAGAGAGGAGGGAGTTTAGAGGTTGCACATTATCAGTTTATTCCAAGGCCGAGCTGACTTCTTTCCCCTTAAAGGGAACAGCTTTATTTAGCCCTAGAGTGGTGATATTTTCAGAATCAATTGGTTAATTCATAAGCCACAGCACAGCCCAGGCACAGTAGGGCATTCTGCTGCCCAGGGGGAGGGACAGCATGTCTGATGAGGCTGCCGCAGCCGCTGGGGACAGGAGAGCTCCTCCAGAGAATCTTAATTAGCCTCCACAATTGGGAAGTTTTGTGGGCAAGCAGCTGGTAGGACTGGATCAGGCCTTTACAAAAGTAGCCCTATGTGAATGTGGGACTTAAATGAACATTCCCCCCCTCTCCAGCTCCCCCAGCATTCTTGTAAACAGAGCACTTGTAAAACAAGCTCACACTGTGTAACAAACCAACATGAAAGACATTCAGAGGCGACTTGGCCTCTCACTCCTTTTTATTGCCTTGAGAATTAAATGGCAGCTCTAATATTAGTTTCCTACAACTTCCCCAAACATATTCTAGTTCCTTAAGGTACTCAGCTGCTACTAAAAGAAATCTGTGTTGCGTTCAGCAAACTCAGAACTGCAAAGTGGAACAAGCAGGTATAGCATTGGTTTTATTTCTCATAGAATCTCATTTTACAGCTTATTACACTAAAATATAGGGGGCTGGGGAAGGGGAGAGAGATCCTGAGTGTGGGAATAAGTAAATGCAGAACACTGAAGGCAACAGGCAAAGCAGGTGTGATGGACGAGCAAGATACCAAAGAAACACAAACTCAGAACTGCAGGAATCCGGGCCAGAGACCTGGGAGAGAGCCAGGCTGCCAAGAGTGTGGGCTAGAGTTGCTTTTAATTTTCTCTTTTTCTTCCTTTGCACATCTTACAATACAGATGAAGGCCCAGCTATGTTTCTTAAGGGTAATTAGCTCTGTGAACAGGTGGAGTTGAGTAACATTGCAAACTTGCCTTTCTCCATCTTTTCTGGAGTTATTTCTATGTGTCAGCTCCGCAGGGATGCACTTGTGTGTAACTTCCCTGGACACAAACACCTGAGTGCTAATGGGAGTCAAGAACTATGTCACTTCAACCAGCATCTGTGCAATACAAAAATTAACTTGGTCTCAGTTTGGCAGTGTTGTTCTGGTGGCACTGAGGGCCCCTTCCAGGATCCAACCAGATCCTGAGAAGCACAGGTGGTCCTGTCTGTTACAACCTCAGCACACCAGAAAAAACAAATACATGAAGCTCAAAAGAGGGAGTATGCCAAAAAAATAAAGCTCCAAGCGAAACTATTTTCACAACTAGTTTAAATCTGCATGCACAGTACCAGTCTGCTCAGAATAGCTTGTTAATTCAAAGTGTGAAAGAAACAGCTGTCCTCTAAAAAATTAAATACTGTAATTAAAAGCTGTCATTTCTTATATCAGGCATTGGAAGATACATGTTAAACATCGGTCAGGCTGTCTAATTCATCATCTTGCAGCCAAATAACTGGAATCAAACCACTGGCAGTATTTCCTGGCCACTGGTGTGCTGATGCTCTCTGCTTTTATGAACAGGGTGATGCTGAGCTGGTGTTGGCTTTGTGGCTTCCTGCATGCAAGTGTCCTAACTAGTTAGTTGTTCCAGTAAAGGAGGTAACTAACCTAGAAACAGGACTGAAAAATCACCCCTTTACAAGAAAAACAGCCTGGGCTGGGCAGTGCTTGGGCTGCAGGCGCTTGAGCTGCACTGTGCTGTCACCAAGCTCACCTGCCTGCTGCAGGGATGTTCTCCCCTGGCACTGAGTGACTGAGTGCATCTTCTGGGGTGCTGGCCTTGCCAAGGCACCTCTGCCAACACACATGTGTGACCAGCTCAGCTTCACAGCTTTCTTCTGTGAAGATAAAATGAGACATGTTTGTGCAAAAGGTAATGCCTCTCCTCTGGCAGGTTGAAGGATGCCACTGTATTTCCTGCTATGAAGAAGCAGTTTCAGAGCTGAAATGCTGTTCTCACTGATACACTAGTCCTGCTCTAATCCAGCTCGGACCTTTTGCTTCCTTATTTGTACAACAGCCTGGAGCCCAGGGGCTGGAATGTGCTGTGCTCTGCCCAGAGCACTGCTTCCCTGGCGGAGGCTGAGGCACGGGCCACTCAGCCATAGACACTTCATCACAGAGCAGTCATCAGCATAAAAGCATGGACTAGAGAATTAGAAAAATGTTCCTCTCCAGGTAATAGTTAAAGCAGCCTGTGTGCTGCTCCGTGTTGCAGAGTGCCTGTTCTTCTCCAGTGTTGCAGAAATGTACGTGAGCTGAGCAATTAGGTATTACATTTGGCACAGGGCTGGAGGAGAGCAATGTGTTTCCACGCAACCTTTGAATCCCCGTCTGCATCGCTTGTGTAGGCTGAGCTGTGAGCCAGCTGCCAAGAGGACAGCACAATCTCCAGGCTTGCTTTAAAACACTGCAGCTGTAGGCCAGGATCATGCTTGTTGTTTTCTTTTGCCTGAGCTTCCCAGCCTGTCCCATTCCAATGCATTAAAATTAATAACTTTCTGTCCACCTTTCCTATTTATGGAGTAGAGCAGCTCTGTGCAGCAAGCCAAATGCTCAGGGCCCTTGGGTACAGCTTCTTACCCTGTATACACACAATTTAGTTAAGAGGCGGAGAAGACAGTTTATTATAAACATTGAACAGTGGGCGGCATCATTAGCTTTTAAAAATCATAACTAACACCCCAGGTGGTTGTCCTAATGTGTTCTGGGCTTTCTTTGCATCCCTGAGATGAAAAGAAAGCCTGAGCACGTGAGGACGGGATGCAGCACGACAAAATGTTGTGTGCTGCTGGTAGTGGCACAGCAAATTCCACTCTGCCAGCATCAGTCTCAGATGGCAGAAGTGCTGTCCATGTTGGACAAGTCAGAGGCTGGGAACTAGAGCCTTTCCTTCCTTCCTGCTGCCTTTCTCATTTGCTTGGTAGTGGTCTAAGGCTCATGGCGTGTTGCAGGGCAGACATCATCATTGTAGCCATCCTCTGGGGTTTTAGAGAGTCTATGAATGGAATTGGCAGTAGCCTCCTTTTTAGCCACCAGCTTCCTTGTTCCTGCTTGGCCATTCATGGTCTATATCAAATGAAAGCACTTCTGCCCAAAGGCTTCCTTCCCATTTTTGTCCTAAAGTAACACTGCTCAGTTGAGCAAACCTAACTCATCACCCATGGCAGCACTCACAGCCCTGCTGGTGTGCAAATCACTCTGCTCGACATCTGTAGGGACATGTCCTTGGAAGAAGCAAAAGCTCACATTAACAGCTGATTTATCAAAGTGCTCCAAAATTTACACATCTACTCAGAAGTGCTGGCAAGGAAAACTGGCATTAATTATCAGGGAGGAAAGTGAAAACCATCATGGGCAGCTGCACTGGGTCTGGGCAGAGGAGCTGTTTACTCTGACTCCTTTCCAGAACAACAAGTGTAGGTGATGTCAGCACTCAGGTAGGTCGCTGCAACTCTTGTTATCCTTGTGAACAAAAGCTTTTCTGAAGTGCCAGGGACCAGAGCACGGGTAGAAACTGCTGCTCCATGGGTGAGGGAGCCTGAAGCAGCACTGGCAACCTGCCTCCCTGGCTGTCACGAGGTCACTGCAAAGGGACTGCACTGACCCCCAAAAACAGACTTCAGAGTGGGAAGAATGGCTTTCAGGAGCTGTCACCAAAGCAGCAGCCCTGGCACAATCTGCTGTTTTCTCCCCAGGACGCCTTGCAAAGCCTTGCAAACATCCCGGACAGGGCCAGGGCCACGAAATGAGGAAGACCCTGGGGTTCCCCTTCCCTCCTCTTGTCAGTACCCTTCCCTCTTGTCTCCCACAGTGGTAGTCATGACAGCTGCCACCTTGTCCTTCCCTGCTCTGCAGCTTCCATGAGTCAGATCATCTGGGCAAGAGCTGCCCCACCAGCCGCGCATTGGACAGACAAGGAAAAGTTGGAATTACCTTTCTGCTCATGGCATGAAATTCAACTTTGAAGGGCCATGCTGTTAGCATCTTGTAGCAGCTGGAAGAAGTTTTGGGCAAAGAAACACCAAACGCATCTCGCTTGATTATTATTTTGAAGACAAAGCTTGTTGTGACAACGAAGTATTTAACTTTGTAATGGGTCTTAGCATTTTATAACTATGTTTAAAAAAATGATGGCTCTGAACATTCAGAACCAAGATTAAAATAAAAATAAGTACTAGCGCATTTGGCTTAGTCTAGCAGATTTGGCTGACAAATTAAAAGAACAAACAGAGGTGCTATTTATTACTATTTTACATGAGCTGGTGATCAGCACTACACCAGCAACACCAGGAAGAGCATGGCAAAGCAGAACTTCCTGTCATTTACAGGAACCCATGAAAAGTCTTTTATTTAAAACCTGTAAAGCCATTCAGTGGTAGTTTGGGGTCTAGTAATGATTTCCCCACAGTGCATTGCTGTGTGGAAGATATGGCTAATCCCCTTCCAGACAGAAATTCAAAGTCTGCAAAGCTAAGCTTCCATTTCCCTTTTTATTCACACAAAGTGATCCCCAAACAAGTCACAAAATCCTGGGTGAAGTTGAAAGAGCTGGAAATTATAACCCAGGGCAGAGCAGATGGTGCAGTCAAAGTGAGTGAGTTACTGTTCCTTTGATCCCACCATCTGGGCCCCCTCCCACCTGCCCTGCAAACAAACCCTGGGCAAAGTTGTTGCCTGCCCCCAAAGCTCTGCTCCCCACCAAGCTGCCCAGCCGCATCTCACAGTCTTGCACAAACACATTTTATAATTAAAGCACTGAAAAGAGAGGGAAGACACAATTAGCAGGATTCTAGTCCTCTTTTTGCAACCTTAACCCTGCTCCAGTTCAATCTGGCAGAACAGCACTGTCACCTTTCCCCAGGATAATGAACTTGGCTCTGTCAGACCCTTTCCTAGGGAGGTGAAATATCTAACAAATCCTGGCCCCTGTTACCCATTAAGCACAAATTGCTTCAGAATTGCCTTGACCTGATCACGTTGGTCATCCTTGGTCTTGGTCATCATCCTCATTACGTCTCCTCTGCAGAACACATTTATGAATGCTGCAAAAAATTCCCTCTTCTCATCCTGCTCCTTGAATTGGACACTGGATGCAGCTCCCTATGGGCAGGAGGTCCCCAGCTGCAGGCACAACAACCAGGACAAAGTTCTGGGTTCTTACCAAGAGGCACAGCCCAGGGTGGGCTGGATCCCCTGGCTGAAGAGTACTCTGGAGGGGACAGGCAATGCTTACAAGCACAGGGCAAGTGGGTATTCCAGGAAAATTTCCAGGCCAAGTTCTCTCCTTGCCTGAGACCTCCCACTCCTTTTCTGTTTGTTTTACTGTCCAGTGGTTGGCTACCAGCAGAATGAAGGCCACAGCTCAGTTTGTTAAATATACCCACCCAATTATCTGTTGGCTCATACTTATCCTTTATTTTCCTGGTTGTAAGTAACCTTGGAAGGCACAGGACCACACCCCAGTGAAGGCAGCCAGTTTGGGAATATGGTGTTTTCATAATTGCCTGCTTTCTCCCAAAAGTGCCATGGGAGGGCTCTGATCTCCCTTTTAAAGGGATCTCACAGTATTCCTTTCAGAGTGCAGCGAGGTCTCCGGCACGGAGCAATCTGTTCACAGCATAATTATTCTCTGCTGAGGCCTCAGAGACCATGAGGCTCCTGACATTTTTCACTGCCTGAAGAGGGGTAATTTTTCATTGCTTTCCAGAGGACTCTTGTACTTTGCAATAGTAATGGAGCATCCAGCTACACCGAAATACAGCCTACAGTTTATTTTTATCTCTTGATGGGCATAAGCTGAAGGACTTCCAGTTAAAATCAGAAAAATGGGGAGGTTTAAGTAAAGCTAGTAAGTACACAGAAGAAGCCCTTAACAAACCACAGATTCTATCACAGTGCATGCAACATGTTTTTGAAATTGTATAATAACAAGATATGCTACGCAAAAAGTAACAGGAGAGACTCGATCTCGAGTTACATTAAAATAAATAAACTCTGAAATACAATCAGCAGCATCATCCATGCTCCTAACTTCATCTGTCCCCAGCTACAGATCTAGAGCTGCAGCTGCTATGGGACTGTGTCAGCTGGGCTGCTGGTTGGGAAAGGCATCACTTCATCTCTGGAATACACACTAAGGAAAGCAGAGCTCAGAAACTGTACTTTGGCAGGATCTGCACATCTCCAGCTAGTTATTGCATTTTTTCACATAGTCTGTTTAAAAGAAAGTATCTGTAACAGAAACCACTCTTGCAAGCAGCTGGTAAAAAAAATACCAAACAAAACCAAAACAAACAGAACAGGAAAGGATTGAAATTATAGCTCCTATTTGAAGGGCCATTGCATGAAAGAAGTGTTTGCAAATACTTCTGAAATCTAACATCTAATTTAACTGAACAAAACGGATAAGCAACAATCTGCAAGCCTGAAAAATGAAAACATCTGGATTTTGCCAAACTTTTCCACTGATTTGCAAAAGAACATGTATTTTAATTTCCAGCTCTAAAAAAGGGGTTATTTCTGAGAATGAAAATGTAAAGCAGAAAACAAACTCTCTTTTCATTTCTTTTCCTGGTAGCATTCCCAGTGCTGCTGCCGAAGGGCAGGCAGGCTGGGCTCCCTGCTCAGCCTTACAAAGAGTGTGGGGAGAGGGGGAAGGTACCAGCAGGGCTGAGGACACAGCCCTGGGCAGGGCAAATCCCAGCTCCGACACAACTGAACGCCTTCGTGCCCTGCAGTTACTTCTCTCTTGTATTAGACAATCTGCACTTAGGTGACAGAGTAAAAGTCAGTCAAATTTCTTTGGCACAGTCTAGGGCAAAAATTAGGTTGATGCTGTTTGCTCCAGACAGGGTGGGTTTTTTTCTTTTCTTTTCTTTTTAAACCCAACCCTAAAATTCAAATTAGGCTCCAGCTCAAAGCCTTTACCACCAGGGCATGAATGCTAAATAGCCTGTTCCCAGGCCAATCTGTTCACTGCTTGGCTAATGATTATTCTCCATAGAAACCTCACCAGAGTCAGTTATTATTCTCTCCTCATGCACTTGTATCTCTCTTGTATTTATATAAGATTAAGAAGCCCTGTTAAGTTTTTACCTCTCTGATTGGAGCTTATTTTAACCTCAATTAAGCCATCAGCCTGAGTTTCTGAAGGCAGAGCAATAGCATAGCCATTATCATGCTCTCCACCTTTTTGTATGAAAATGATGTTGAGGATTGGTTGCTTTGGGGATTGCTCTGTGGCAGGTAACCAACGCCGAGAGTCGGGGAGGATAAATGGTGCCAGACTCCCAGAGGTGCCGTGGCACTGTGTAATTATTGTTCCAGACAGCTGAAAGCAGCAGGGTTTCTGGTTCCCCTGCTTAGTTTCAGTCTGCCATGATTGCTGGCACAGAAAGATGCTGATTGTAAGTAAACATCAATTATGCCCTGCTACCCCACTGCTAACATCTCTGGGCTTGCAAGAAACAGAAGCACAATGCTGCGCTTGGCTCATACTACCCCAAAAAATATCTATACAGATTTCAACTTCCAGGTTTTTTTCCTCCTTGGTCAAGGGACATTGCTCCTAAATTCCATCCTCATGAATAACAAGAGTTATGGTGCTCTTTGTATCGCTGCCTATGCGCTCTACTTCAATGCTGTTGCTAATGTAATGACTAAAATATTTGTTCTTTGAAGAAGGCACACTCAGGTGATGCAGCAAGCAATTCTGTTATCTGCCCTGGAGCAGAGGAATCATTTTAGAGTCTTTAAAAGAAAAGAAAAAAAAGCAACCAACCAACAACGCAAATACAACTTATCAATCATCCTGTATGTCAAGGTAATTTTTTTCAGATGATGTGTTTTTTTTAAATGTCAGCCTATTCCTTACCCTTTTATATATGGCTTTGGGATTTCTTTTTTTCTTTACTAAAGGAGGCTTAAAAATGCAGAGCCCACACTGTGGCAGACGAGGAGCCCTGCTCCTCGGGTTGTGTGGACAGTTACAAAGCGATTTCCGTGGCTCTCCAAATGCAGCCTCCGACGCTGATGGAATTTCGCTGTGCTGTGATTGCACCGCACTGCAGTGAAATGGGTTCAATTTGATTATCTGGCTATTCCATTTCGCCTATATTTACAACCTGCCTGACCTCTGGAGGAAGGGGACGACATGCAGCCAGTCATGCTGGAGACATTTCAAAAGGTCAAAGCAATACGGCGTTTACCACTATAATTCACAGGCTCTACAATTCGGAGATAGTGCTCTCACGACAAAAATTGGCAGACGAGCATAGTTAATGTGAAATATTTATCTGCTCCCTGAGCAAACACAGAAAGTAGAGAATGTTTTAAAAATTCTCCCCGTTCTGGCACATGATGATGTGTAAGTGCATAAAAGCAGTGGGCAGACAATACCTTCCTTTATAGAAGTTGCCCTAGGCTGGTGCCAAAAGGTTTGTGTTGGACTGGCTACTTTGTCCACAGCCTTGGTGCTGATGTTAACACATTTACAGCCCCACAGGGAGGATTTTGAGTGTTGCTGCTGGTGCTGGTCCCAGACGGGTGCTACCCTCAGCACCTCCAGCATCTGTGCTCAGCAGTGAGGCCTCAACCTCCCTCCAGTGTTGTGCCTGCAGCTTGGGGGTGGGTGGGAGCAGAAAGCCCTCTGCAAATCTTAAACTTCACATGTAGTCCTTGTGTCTAGAGGTACAGGTCATATTAGGTCATTATTAAGGTCATAAACAACCATCCCTCTTCCCAACTGGTTAGCTGATAATGTGGTGTGTTGACTACACAGCACTATCTAAAAATTCTTGTATACTTTATAGTATACAAGATGAAAGTCAGAAAGTAAGAAAAGCATCTTCATGCTCATAAAGTCTGTGCAGCTGCTCATTTCTGAGATTTCCATCCCTCTCAAGCCTGGACCCCCGGTCTAGGTGACGATGCAGTCTGGATCTACATTTTGCACCTCTAACCTCTTTGTATTTAAACACTGTTTAGTCTTAAATCTCCCCCAAAGTTAGGCCTTCTGGTACTGGAGACAGAGGTACTTTGAGTTATAATAGTTTTATTTTGGAAACTGAACTGGTTTTCGTTTGTTTTAAAATGAACACTTTCTATGACATCTCCTGAGAACTGCTGTTACATGTTATTGCATTAACACAAGACAGAGTGAATCTGAGAGGCACCTATAGGACCTACTTCTTAGGAACTTTCATCTTTGCAGGAAAGATATTTGAAAGGCAGCCTAAGAGAGCAGAGCAGCTTGAAATAAGATAGAGCCTCAGCTCTGTGAGTCAGCACAGATCAGCACTATGAAGTGGTTCACACAGGGAAGCATCTCACTTAGATGCTGCACCACATCCAAAAGGATCACTTGAGGCTCACGCTGCCTCTCCCTGCAGCTTCCATTAGCTCCTCTTAATTCCTAACAGAGCTCTCTGGTGGCACCCAGACCCTGTCCAGAGCCAAGCAGAGGAGTTTTCTGTGTGGGACAGGTACAGGCATGGACTTCACTAGTGCTGGTCAGACTCTTTCAGGGAGAAAATATTTTGTTTGTAGCTCCCTCTGCTCCAGTCAGCACTGCATCACCATCTTCCAGCAGTCCTCACATGGGTATTTGATGACACACTGAAACAATAGCAGCTTGCAGGGAGGGGAAGAAGAGGAAATGAGACCTGTGTGCTGTAGGATGTGATAAGCCAAGTGAGTAAGGAAGAAAAAGGAGTATGCCAGAGGCATAGGCCATGCTTATGAAGCCTGTTCAAGCCTCACCACAGAGCATCTTCTCTGCGACCCAGTTCACCCTCATAGAGGAAAAATCCAGCTTGGAGCAAAGAGCAGCTCTCTGGTTAGAAGGTTGAAAGCAGCTTCTGCATACACACAGGACTTTAAAAAGCTTTGCACCAGAGGAAGCAAATGCTGCTTTAGGGTCACAGTACCTGACACTGTGAGTTTCCATGACCTGGGAGCAGGTGCTTGGGGGTGTCTCATCCCAGATCAACCATTGGCACACTCTTGGGGTTTTCTCCTACATTGTAAAGACTGCAACTTGCCTTTACCTCTAGATCCTTTAAGTAATTCTCTTTATTCTCTATCTCCCTTGATTTCTTTTTCCTCACTGTGTGTTTTATGTTTCCCATCATCCAGCAGGAATCATCACTTAGCTCCCTCCACCCCTTCCCCAAGGCATTTCAGCATTCATAATTATGACCACTGTAGGCAGTCCAAAGTTCTTTCGCACAAGACCGTTTTCCAGTGGATTGTAAATCCATCAAAAGCAGAAAAGTTTATCAAGGTTTGCTGTGTAGGATTTCTACTTTGTTTTGTAATGTTTGAGAGGCATTGTCACAAAACCTGCTCAGAGAAACCTCAGAAGGAGCTAAGGGAAAGACCCTGAGGTGACAGACCTTCACCGGGGAGCATTATCTAGCACATCTATTGTTCAAGGCAGAAATTTAGAAACTTGCTGAGAGGTCTCAGTGATGGCATTTTGTCATTTCCATGCAGCTTGACCAAATTTGGCTGATTTTTGAGTCTGTGAATACTTTCAGACTGCACATGGGCAATAAATTCCAGCTTGAGTTTGCCAGCTAAAATATCATTGTACTGAACTTGCTCCCACTGAGGGGCCATGAGATGCCAGATGAGCTTTCCACACCTCCCCTTGTGGGGCACAAACACTGGGGGGCAAAGGACCAAATTAAAGTTATTTCAGAAACCTTAGTTTTGGAGGTCCCTTTAATTAATTTCTTGGCTCAATGACTCTACTTGAAACTGTGCAGACAAACAAGATGAAGATTCCCACTGAAAAGGAGCAATAGGAGAAATTAATATTTGCTTTATTTAAAGTATGCAAAATAAAGCTCATGTTCATACAACCAAAAATGTCAAAGGTATGTCTTTATTGTTTGTCAAAAGAATTGTTTAATTAATTACTCTGCAGTGCATTGCCAAGATTTACACACTAGTTCAAATAACAGAGTTGCTTAAAAGAGCAAGATGATGTCTTTACAGAAAAAGCTTGTGTCATTGGCATAAATTCATCTTGGCTGGGCTCTGTCATGGATTGTCTATAATATTTCACTGCCAGGACACAGGGCAGGAGGGAGATAAGCCCATCAGGCTAGAGCTCAGGGTGGGGAATGCTGAGAAGGGTGAGACACAGTGTCTGCAGGAGTTCCTCCCCTTGAGCTACCTGGAAACCAGGCTCAGCAAAAGCCTCCATAAAAGTGAAGCAAGGACTAAAAATAACAAGGCAATAAACAAAATTAAAAACAAGACAGAAATACTCACACCAAGAAACAAATGCATCTCCAAGGCAGGGAGAGAGAGGGAATTTTTCTACAGATAAGAGAACTTGGTAAAAACCCCCAGACTCTCCACCCTGCAGCTCATGCACTGGAGATGGGAGGATGGAGGATTGCACGGACTGTGAGGGCAGCTGCAGCTCATAAGGGAGAGGACACTGTGCTGTTCTTAGAGATCACTGACACCATGGCTGCTGCAAAAACCAGCATGTAACAGGGGCTCAGAAGGTACAAAACTCTGCCAAAGCCACTGTCTGAACTGTCAGGCACACTGAGTGGGAGTGGAGCTGAGAGGTGGAGCCACAGTGTCCAGGTGTGAGGACACCAGAGGGAGCCACCAGGACAGGTGAAGGAATGTCTGTGAGCCACAGGAAGAAGTGTCAACTGCTTATAGAAAGTCTACAAAGGAAGAAATACCCTGTAGTGCTACTTTGCTATTCTTCTTAAAGTAATTTCACAATTATAAGCCGCACCTGATTATAAGCCACACCTCCCGGTAGCTGGGTAGACCACGGGATTTGTCCATATATAAACCGCTGCTGAATATAAGCCGCACTTTTTTTTTTTTTTCTTTTTTTTAAAGCTAGGATCCATGTGTGACAAAGTAACAAATTAGTAACAGAATCGCTGACAGTGGGGTTTGGTGTCAGGTGCTCAAGTTGCAAACAGTTTTCATAGACCAGAGAAGCCTTTAAAGGCAGCCCCAGGCGCCCTCCTGCCCGGCTCTCACTTCTGGGTTGGCATTTCACTGGGATTTGTCCATAGATAAGCCGCATCTGAATATAAGCCGCACTACTAGGGTACGCTGGATTCTTCACTGAAAAAGGTGCGGCTTATAATCGTGAAATTACTGTAATTTAATTCCAGCTGTGAGCAGAAGGAAAAGCTTTTAAAAAGAGGTAAGCAAACCTCTAACTCTGCACAGATTCCTCCAGGCTGTTAACAGCTCTCCAAACAACTACAGCTACACAGCCTTGACATTCCTGATCTTTTACAACAAACTGGGCATTGAAACAAGATTTTCCATGTTTGCTTCTTCACGTTACAAAAATTAGAAAGGAACAAAAAATTACAGGCTGCACCAAAACACACAGAGCCAGAGGAACATTCCTGAGTGTCCGCCCTGTATCTGACCCTGGTCTGGCACATGTAACTCGAGCTGCTCTGGAAATGCCAGCCATGTCAGTGGCCATCGCAAGTTTTCCTGCCAGGGCTGTAACTCCAGCAGCAGGTTGCTGAAAAGCCACAGGAGAGCTACAGTAGCCCTGTGGTACAAATGGGCAGTCAGTTCCACCATTCCTGTCATCCATGGCTATAGGCTCTCTGGAGCTTTGCCCTGATGGAAGCAGTCAGGACCACAGCATCATTGTAGAGATAAGGTTGGAGGGTCAGCCAGGGACACCTAGAGGAGGCTGCCTAGGACCATGCCAGATGGCTTTTAAATATCTCCAGTGATGGAGACTCCACCACACTCCTGGGCACCTGTGCCAGTGTTTGGTCACCTTCACAGTGCAAAAGTGTTTCCTCACATTCAGAGGAAGCCTTCCACTACCTAAAATATTTTGAGCACTTAGGCTTTAGGTCCTTGTGAAGAAGCAGGAGCAGAAGGGAACAAAACCCACTCTGCCACTGCTTCCTTGGTGGCTGGCAGGCAAAGAGTCTCCAGCCTCCTCCCTTCCTATCATTTTATTGACTACTGGAATAGTGGCTGTACCCATTGACAAAGCAAAAATGAACATTCGTGCCCAAATTGTTAGCAGATGTTGGGAATATTTCAGAAAACACATGAAGCCCTAATTTGGTCTTTCACTGAGATTAATATTAAAATGTCATCCTGGCATGGTGCAGTTCACAGCAATCTGCCAAGACAAAGAAAGCCTTTTACAAAGTTAAGACTGTGCTATAAGTCCAAATAAGGGAAGGGAAAAATGGAAGTTTAGCCTAAGCTATCCTTAGCTCACCTTACTGTGTCTAGATGTGGCAGGTTGTCAGAGAGCCCTCCAAGAGCCTTGGGAGCAGGTATGTAGCAGATCAAGTTTTTCAGCTCCCAGCTGGGCAAGACGTCACTGGTGCTTGCAGACTGGAGCTCACTGGAAAGCTCAGCACAGCCTGGTTGGATTTTAAGCCTGTGTTTTTCATTCTCCTGACGTATTTGCAAAAACCCCAGCACTACAAATTTTACACAGAGAGCCATGGGACTTCTGTTAATCTCCTGCTGCCCCTTCCAGGTGTTTCAGAAGAGTCTGAAGAGTGGCTCACTAGAGAGACCCCACAGAGCATCCTACAACTTGTTAGATGGTTTATAAAAAAAAGACAGTTAAGTATCAGCTTAAGGGCAATACAAAATCCACGAAAATTTGCATTGAGTATGATTTGACACCATGAACTGCCTGCCATGCATATACAAAACCCACACTGGGGAAGGAACACTGCATTGGGCAAGAGTGATAATTGCGTAATAGGGTTGTGGATTCCACCACTTCAAAAGAAAAGGAACCAAATGTCCAAAGAAAAGGAGTGTTTGAAGAACAGTTTAGTCTTCTGCATTTTGGTGCTTTTTGAAACTATCTTGGTGCAAAAGAATTCTCTTCAGGCACAGGTTTTTAAAGAAAGGCTTTGAGATCTTTTGCCTTAGAAATTAGTATGTACTTATGATGCAGCAATAGAAGAAGATCATGATTGGCAGGATCTGGTTACAAAGAAGGAGAAAGATAGAAGCCATAGGGAGGTGGGAAAGGTGCACAAGTGGACCCAAGTGGAGCACAAAGCAGACTACAGCAATTACAGCATCATTCTGCTCTTATGCCAGCAGTGTACTTTGTGGAAAACATGGTGCTTTTCTGTTCCCTGCAGCATAACCCACAAACTTGCAGGCTTGCTGTGCCAAAAACCTTCAAATGAACATGCTGTATGTTTATATCATTAAAGAAAGAGCCACTTAATTCATTGTATTTAAGCTGATATATTCAAGATGTAAACATGTCTTGAGTGACAAGGCTTAGTAAAGTTATTCCATAGTTACCTGCTATGAAATTTCTCCAGAACTTCTGACTGACTGTTGCTGCAGGTGCATGCAGGCGCAGCCAGAATACTCACCACAGCAAACTCGTGCAAGCCTCCATATTTGCACATATCCTGCACTCCCCACATCCCTCTGAGATCAAAGATGCCATGGCCTGGTTCACAGTACAGCAGGAGCTGAAACTGGAAGTGACGCATTTAGAGAGTGGCCCTTTAGCGCTAGCACAGGCTCTGTGAGTTTCCACTCGCCTTGATATTAAGCAGGTGTTAAACAGTAGGCAATTTTATAAGTTTCTTTTAACTGGAGAGTGTCTGGAAAGCAGTGAAAACCTCACAGAGAAGTTTTTGTGAAATGTCAGAGGGAAACATCTGTTATTTGAAAACCTAATAGGAGGGAAGCAGTGCAGTAAGAACTTGCTCTTTGGTGCGTTTTTCCCACGCTGGGAAGTGCTCCGCTGGGACTCTCACTCTCGCCTGCCTGCAGCACTGCTGGTTGAAGGTTTTGCCTGCAAGAACTGTAGAATCTAAAACTACCAGAGGTTCAGGCAGGACCTGAGCCACCAGTGAGCAGATGGAGTAAGGCAGCTCAGCGTTGCTCAGCCTTCCCAGGAACACAAGGCCACACAGCTTAGCACACCATTTTGCCTTTAAGTTGTTGCATTTCCAGCAAAACTTGACCTTTAAGGACCAGTGATGTTCATTAAATTATGTCACTTGGCAGGAAAAAGGTTATTTCAGAGTGTGCCATTAACTGAAGTTCCCTGAGGGCATCAAGGAATATTCCAAGTACAGAGAATAGCAGGTAGAAATGAATCAGGAGCACTTACAGTACAGACAGATGCACCACCTTCCCCCTCTCAGCATGTACTACAGGCCACCACCACCACTGGACAATTCAGACATAACTTATCCTAAGGGACAAATTTGAGATGGCTCCTGAAAAGCTGTTGCTTCAGTTGCAGGTGCAGCCTTGGCCACTTCACTGGGGCTCAAGGAGGGAAAAGGACACTTTCAGAGCATCTCTCAGCTGATGTTTCAGCCTCCCCTGACATCCTCTGCTGCCCCAACCCCAGGCACAAAGATGCTGTGGGCCCCCAGTTTGTCACAACCTCAGAAACTCTTGACAAGAGCAATTTGGTGATGTAATGGGTCCTAGGAGAGAAAAAAAGGGTTACTTTTCTATTTAGACCTTATGCTTGAACTATATCCTGAGTCTGGTATACACCTTAATATTATTTATGTACAAATCCAGATCTGAATTAGATCAAGACCGGACAAGCAAGACGAGTCATGTTCAGTCAGATTCTCATTTCTCCAATGATTTCTTTATTTTTCTACTTGGTCTGAGGGTAGCAAGGGTGGTTGTCCTCCCACATCAGAGGAGATAGGTTAGCAGGAGGATCAGCAAAGCTTTTCTCTCTATCCTATGAAGAAGTGATGACCAAAGCAGAAAACAATCACAGTTTAGGAAGACTTCTCTTAACTCTGTTCAGCTTAGAGCAAACTCTCAGAGCCAAAGAAACTGGTTGTTTACTGTTGTGCTGTCAGCTTTAAACTGCTTGGTATGACTGTTTTGGGTAGAATAAACAGCTTTGGTTTCATTTCTCCGCTGTACTTGGCTCCTGCACGTACTGGTTTATTGGATTAAAACATACAGATTAAGGGGATAAATGAATCAACAAGCAGGCATGGAGCTCCACGAGGCTGGGGCAGATGGTGGTGCAGTGCAGGCTGCCAGCACAGCACCCACACCTGGGAGCACTGCTCCTCCCTGGACATGCCTCTGCCAGGGCATCATCCCATGGGCACGCACCTGGGTGAGAAGTCACATCCATGTTCTCTTCTCCTGGACTCTTATTCTAGGTTTGTGTGGGCCCATTTGTTCTGTGTCTGCACCTGCCTAGAGATCTGGCATAATTTTAGACCCTGAGCAAGTACTTGCAATGTCTGTCCTGGAAAAGCCTCAGGCAAACTCATTCCAGGACCCATGACACAGAGCCCTATATATAGGACAAGCAGGCGTTGGTTACTCACAAGTTTTCATGATCCTATTTAGCCAAAACCAGATGACTGGCACAGGATGAATTTAATGGAGGAGGCAGACCTTTACCAGACACCCCTGCACTGATTTCCAAGGACACAAAGGCCACATGCTGGTGTGCAGGCTGCTGGCATCATTGAGGCACCAGCTGACACTGGTTTTTGCAGTCCTTCAACCTTTAAACAAGAAGAAAAACAAAACACTCAAGGAAAAAAAAATCTCACTTGGTTTTTGGGTGAAGGGGAAAACTGACCTGTGCACATATAGGCACTTTTTTTGCTCAGGCATGGGCTCAGCCACAGATGCTGCTTTTCCTCTGAGTAATCTGCAGAGACACCACGCTTGAGCTGTGCCAGCTCTTTGCACAGGCTGTTTGCTGCTCTGCTATATCCCCATGGTATTTGCCATAAGCCAGGCTCTTAAAAGGCTTAGCATGGAGTCCCTTATAGGAAAGCTATTTGGCATTCATCTGCCGCTCAGTTCCAAGGAAGGTTACCTCGCATAGGCTGTAAAATCATGATGTAAATACCTACAGCTTTACATTACAGAGCTAACTCAGCTCTGCCCACCTCAGAGCCTGCAGGAGAAAGGCAGCAAGTGCCTCCACAGCCTTCCTGCAAAGAGCTCTGTCCTCCCTGGCAGCAGAATCACAGAATATTCTGAGTTGGAGGGAACCACCAAGACCAACCCTCAAGCAAATAGCCCCTACTGGGATTGAACTTGTGATACACAGACATCAGCTCGCAAGGCAGGCAGTGTCCTTGAACACAGAGGATTAACTTCATGAGTGACAAATTAAGAATAACCATCCCATCTTCATTATTATTCTAAAAAATTCAGAATGTAGCAGGAAATCTGACCTCTGTAATAGTCTTTTTCTCCAAGGCAGAAATCACATGAAATTAAAAGGCTTCAGCTTCTCACCCCAAGGCACACTTTTAACCTCCTGCAAATATACAAAGAAGATGCAAAATGCCCATATTTTATCTGTAAATGTTGTACTGGGCTGACATCCCAGGCTGAAACAGATGGACATAGGTCCTAAAAGCAAATAATGTGTCCTGAAACACTATTTCATCATGTGTTCCTTTTAGAAGTATGGCCTAAAGAGAAATTCTATGTGCACTGAGGGATAATTGCTTCACCTCCAAGTGAAGTCAGAGCCACAGCCTGTGCTGCACAGACTAGAAAGCCCAACCCACTCCTACCTGCGCTGTGCAAGCCGCTTTTCTCCAGCCCCTGCCTCTTCTTTCTCCTTTCAGTTGTCTTGATTTTGGACTGAAGCATATGGACACTTACTGTAGGAGCCTTTTCCCTTTCAGAAGCCCAAGTCTTGAGTGAGATCACGAGCTTTGCATGAATGGCTTAGCCTCCACTAATTAGGAACCCTTTTTAAAAGTATATATTTTTTAGGCTATACTGACATCTGCAGGTGCACCATAATGGATTTTGGAAATTAGACATGCTATCGTTGAGGAATCAGCCTCCAGGTTTGCAATGAAAAGGATGATTGCATCACTCTGAGTGAAGGCAGTGGAGGAGCAGGGCCAGCTCCCACGAGAGGGTGCTGCTCACTGCAGTGGCTACCAAACCCTCCTGGTGACAAGGACAGACTCACTCCATGTTCATGGAATTGTTTTCAGACCAGTAGATCACAGCAGGACAACTTCACAAAGAACCTGCTAGGTGCAGCTGATCAGAACTAGCAGAGTTGTATTTAGTGAGATTTTGGCTGGTTCTCAAACCTGTGTTGACCAATGTTAGCCTTAGTTTAAACAATAGCCACAAAAACCTACATTTGGAAAAATGCAGGATATTGTAGATGAGGATGAGGGTCAAATTAAATTAGGTCATTTTTACTTGAATTTATAAATACACATTGAAATTGTATTCAGCCGGGAGCATAATGTGCTTTGCAAATATTCTCAATTTTCTACAGTTCTGATCTTATAGAGAACAAGTGAACATCTCTGATGCTGGAGATGTCATTGTAGCAAGATGTCACATACTCTTCAAAATCAAGTGGGGCTCAGAGTGCCTTGCCTTTAATGAAGCAGAGAACAAAAAATCCATGAGACGCCACTTGAAATAGTTGAACAACAGGTGCCAGGACAGGTAGGAATTTCTGCCACCAAATGTATGCCTGGAAGTTTCAGAACTGAAAGAAATTGGCTGAAGCTTAGCTTCCCATGACACTGGTGTATCATAACAGTTTTGTAAAGGCGAGTTTTTCTTAGATACGTTCTTCATGAAGAAAACAAACACACAGAATCATCTCGTTTACCTTCCAAAGATTTTTCTGACTTCTAAAAATATTCTATTACCAATACAAGACTTTCTGTAGTATCTTATCCTGCAAGTATTTCAAGGCATGAGGATTTGGACAGCCATTGTGTTGCTTCTAGGTATTATTAAACTATGAAAAAAGAATAAATAAGTTAACAAGACAGAGTCCTTTTTGTTTAAACAAAGAAATTCCCAGAGTCTAAGTTGTGATTTGTTTTTATCACATCAAATTAAAATTTAGGCTCTTTGCCCACTGTTTATAGGACTCACCAGACTCCCAGACCTGCCTGACCACAGGGAGCCTGATGCAAGGGGCCTTCAGGGACACAATTCCCACTTTATCCCTGCAAACTGTGCTTGTGCAGTCTCAGGACCTGCACCTCTGAGCCTCCCAGACACCTGGTCACTCATGAGAGGAGCAGCAGGGACTGATCTTGGGAGCTGTTACTTTCCAGGTGAGATTGTCATGGGCTGGTACCAGGAATTGGGTGACACACAGAAGAAAACAGTAAAAAACCTGGGATGAAGAGACTACACTCTCTTATGTCAAAAGTCAGGCTGTGCTCACTTTGGCTTTCCAGGTAGTCCTACTGAAGGTAAAGCAGGTACTGGAGCAGCTAAAGAAAAGGAAGTTGGACAGCGAGTGTGCCAGTGTCAGAAATCCTGTCCCCCTCCCCAGCCAAGACACAATATCTGAGTGCTGCTTCAGTGCTGCTGCAGGTGCAGAGCTGCATTTGTACCATTTCCTGAGCAAGCTGCTGGCTGTCTGGAGAAGGAGCTGAGGTCCCATTTCCCCTGTGAGCTGGACAGGAAGGGGCTCAGGCACCTCTGCTGCTGAGGACTAACTCCCCCAACCACAGCATACAAGAGGAGGCAAGTCAGCTAACACAGCTGCACTGTGCCTGGGAGTCACGTCCCAGAGTCATGCTGAAGCCTTTGAACAGCTCTCAAAAAATTGCTGCAGAGCTTAAAAATGAGCCCAGCATGTGCTGGTGCAGAATGCCAGCCAGCTATGGGTTAGGGGAGTGCGAGCATGAAAGGGAACACTAACTCTACTAACATCACATTTGGTACACATCTCTCAGGGCAAGATGCACACAAAAGGTTTTTAAGACCTTATCTGCCAACTAGAGGTCATGGTCCTCAGTTATGTCCCAAAGCTCTCTGCACACTGCATGACTGCAGGGAGTCAAGCACCTCTGAACAAGCAGTGATGAAAACCAAGCTGCAGGGTAAGGAATCACCCTGCGCAGCAATCAGGAAACACTCAGATCTGTTTTGTGCACTGGCACATGCACCCAGAAAACATAGAAATCCTGCAGCAAGAGCAGTGGCTTATCTCTATCTGAGATTGACACCCTTGGAGCTGTAGAGCCTGTATCCCACAGGCAGAGCTGTCTGCAGCCTTTTTATGGATCCTGCAAAGGCACATTGCCCGATGAGGCAGCAGGCAGAGGTGCAGCTCTCCCCAGCTGTGGTAGCTTCAGGCGTGCCCCTGCCAGCCCCACGTGTTCTTGCAGTAGGGGTCTGAGCTGAGGGCAAGGTGGCTCTTCCAGTCCCCATAGCAGAGGCCACTTTTTGTGCCTCACAATACAGGACAGGCCTGGAGAGTTGGAGCCCGAGTGGATCAAAAAGGCAGAGAACTCACTCAGCAAGTCAGGTACAGCAGCTCTGAGGCAGATTGCACAGTGTGAGCTTCTCTCTTCCATCCACTTGAACATGACCATGAAGTGCCTCAAATGGGGAAAGCGGTCCTTCTGACTTGGCTGCACTGGGGAGAGAAGCTTTGAAGCTTTCAATATTCTATGGAGAAAATAAAGGCTAAAACTGCTTGAATATCAGCAAACCTTTACTGCCTTTGCTCAGTTTATACTGGGCATCTGCACAGAGATCTTGCCCTACATGTGAGCTGTGGAGCAGCTCAACAGCCCACTAGGCACATCCCAAATGCCTGGCAGCATGAAATCTCCCAGGAGCTGGAGTTCAGCACTTAGTCACAGCTTTGCCATGTGGTTGTTTGCATCCTTGTGCTCAAATTCAGCAATGTGACATGCACAACTTCAAACCAAGCAGAGTATCCATGGACCCCCCATTCCATCACAGCTTTATACATGTGGAGAGAAAACAAATCTCTATCTCTTGGATTCCACAAGAAAAGCTCTGGGGCAGGTAAATTCTGTAGTACACATCATACATTGTGTGCAGCATGGCTGACAGCCATGGACACGAGGCAACGGAGAGGAGAGGAGAGGAGAGGAGAGGAGAGGAGAGGAGAGGAGAGGAGAGGAGAGGAGAGGAGAGGAGAGGAGAGGAGAGGAGAGGAGAGGAGAGGAGAGGAGAGGAGAGGAGAGGAGAGGCCCTGGGCTGAGGACCTGGCTCACTTGCTGACACAACACAGATTAAGTTCAGTAAAGACGAACATGAGGGCAGGAAAAATACACATCCAAACTCTACTTGGTGAAAGTGATGGGGGGAAAGGAAAGAAAAAAACCAACCTGAGTCAGGAGCCAGAATATATATTTCAGTTTGTGTTTTGTGATGTTCTAAACCTGAAGTTTGATCTGAAAATATCTGAAATGCAAGGAATTCAAATTTGGGTCCAGACTTCATATTTGGATCCATTCCAAGCAAAGCAAGAAAGGACTAAGTCTTCTGCTGTCTGAAGATTAAACACCTTTTTTTCTGCCAAACTGTCTATTACCAAGCACAAATTAAAAAAAAAAATAATAAAAAAAATAGAGGGAGGGAGTGGAATACATTTATTTGCGTTTGAAACAGATATTGAATAGTCTAGATAGGAAAGTGCCACCTGTGAAGATATAAGACACTAACCCAGCCCTGAAACTGGGAGTTTTCCAAGCTTTAAAAAAACCATTTTACATGTTGTCAAAACAAGCTACAGGTAAACAAGCATACAACAGGTGAAAAATGTGACTGCAAGGGCTGTGATGACAGTTCTGTTTGCACAATACATTCATTTCAAGGTACTTGAGCATCTGTTATATATTTAGTTCCTTCCTGCTAAAGACAATATAGCAGGTGAGCATCACTTACACCTACGAGACCATATGTTTGTGAGATGCTGGGAGGTTCACTCAGCAGACAAAGAAATGCATTCCCTTCAGGGGAGAGCAAAGCACATCAAATTTCTTCTTTGCACTTTATTGTAATGACATTAATGCAAGTGATATAAAATAATGTACACAGAATACAGCATCTGGGCTAAATGCTTCCTCTTCCTTGCTGCCAAGGCATTAAAAAGAATCTTGCTTTGGGTTTTGTAGACAGATAAAGTATAGAAATGAAAGTTAAGAGCAGCTGATTTCCTCTACCCTTTGTAATGAGTCCTCTTCTGAATTGTTAGAAGGCTTGGAAATGTGGCTTCCAATCAGGTTTCTCCTACTAAAGAGAAGCTCCCAGATGCTCAGCTTAAAGCCTCTGCTGAAGACAGGAAAATAAGAGGTTGTTTTGATTTGAAAATTCTTGTTAATGATGACCCCACTCCCAGAAACACAGCAATGGCTGCTTTTGCTTCCACTATTTGAGGCAATTTGTCATGTTTTGAGGAAAACCACGAATAACCTTTATTTAGAATTATGTACACTGGGAGTACCGTGTCCACTTTTGGACTGCCCAGAGCAAGACAGACCTAGATATACTGAATTATGCCCCGTGGAGGCCACAAGATGGCTGGAGGCAGGTGCAGGTGGATGAGGAGAGTCTGAGAGGAGCCTGCCCAGCCTGGAGAGGGATGGCTGTCGTCTCTTGCTGCTGTCTACAGCTGCTGGGGAAGAGAAGAAGAAAGAGGGAGCCAGACTTTTTTAAGAGATGCACAGCAAAAGGCAATGAACACAATCTGGAACCTGGAAAATTCCACTCAGCTACAAAGTTGGACGATGTCGACTGTGAATGAGGTTTGGGCGAGATCTCCCAAGGTTATTTCTAAATTGCATCATTCTGCAATGCTGCAACTGGAGGAACAATCCACCCTCTGCCCACCTCAGTCGTGATGGGAAATACAAAGCCAGGGAGAGGAAAACAAAGATGTGGGTTTTTTTGACTGTATGGTGTCCAGAACAATTCAGCCAGAAGGGCCCAAGTAAAGAAAGACTCCAATTTCTAACAAAGTTCACCCAGGTGAATTCATCTCCTCTTCTTTGACTGTGGCTCTGCTGAGAAAGACAGGTGTCTCAGCCTGGAGAGAGGTTATAAATTTGGAAATTAAATTTAGGTGTGTGCACTAATTGGCCAAATGAGTTTAGTGTAGGTGCAAAAGCAGAACTCCAGTGGAGTCTCATTACAGCTGAAGAGGCTGGTCAAGTCATGACAGGAAAATATTTCTGGCTCTGAAGATACCCAGATTTCTTGCTGAAGGGGTTTTGAAGTGTTTATGTAACAAATAAGATTATATTCTTCTTTTTCAGCTCTAAGAAATTCAGGTCTAGACAGCAAATCATAGTTTTACCATGAAGACAGGAAAATTACCTCTGAAATCTGGAGAGAACTGTGTTTCTATGTGCATGCTGAAATACAGAAGTGCAAGTGCTATGATGTGACCTTCCACTACAAGTATGTGTAGTGGTAACAAAGGGGAAATTTTGTATGAGAAAAGTTGATGGTTTACTGCTTGAATGGGCTTTGTTTAAAACTAAAGCACTGGTATTCTAAATAGTACTTACTGAGTGTTTTCAAAAAATGTATTAAACTTTTTTTTTTGCAAGGAACTGAATGCTATTTCCTCACTGATGCTAACGGATACTCCTGACACCTTCAGTCAATAACTGAGATCTGTGTATTTATTGCTTTCTGGAAGCACAGAAGTGAAGCTGACATTTCAGGGAAGGGTTAAAAAGGATCTTCAGTGAAGGAGAGCTGGGTGGCTACAGTGGGACTGGCAGTGAGATGGGATTACACAGGCATGCAAAGGGGGAAGACAATTCTTCCAGCTGAGCACTATCTCACTGCCTCAGCTTGCCTCTTACCAAACAGGACCATGTCACCCAAGATGTGCCAGCTCCTTGCTGGACAGGAGATCTCCAGCTCTCCAGATAAAGCTGCAGCAGTCAGGCAAGACAGAAATGCTCCTCTGGGAGCCAGCTGGCACAAGAGGAGAAGTGGGAACCACCATCCAGTCTCATGTCTCATTCCATGGGAAGTGATAGTGTAAATGGATCTGCCCTGCAAACACTCCTCTTTCTGCATGGTCATGACCAACTGGGGGGGTTCCCACTGACAGAAAGGGCAGAGGAAAAATCTCTGGGAGCTGTGTAAACCTGCCAGCACTGTAGAGCTGGCAATTTAGGGATGCACCATTCACCTTTCCAGGCCCCTGGGGACAGGAGAGAGGCAGGGCTGAAAGGCACCTGGGCCAAAGGGCAGATGCCTGGTGCTCCTGCTGTCCCCCACACCAGGGCTCCAGCAAGGCAGAGGGGAAGGAGCTCTGGGGGAAGCTGCTGGGCTGCTCTCTCAGGCAGGCTCCTGGTGCTCCTGGACTAAAACATTTTGTCACCCTGGAGCATTTAGTGGGGAACAACCGAGCTGCACAAACTCTCCAGAGGAAAGCCAGAGCTGAACTTCACTGTGCCCTCTTGCTCACCTGCCACCTCCTAATCCAGCAGCCCAGAGCCATGAGCCCTCTGCCTGCTTCTTATTTATTTATCTTGTAAAGATGAGCCTGGGGTGTTTCATGTTTCAGCTTTTTGTGCCCTTGAGGGAGGAGATAATGGAAGACCGGGCAGGAGATGCACACACTCATCAGGCCAGGGGTGCCCCACACCACCTTTGGAGGGATCCCTGGGAGGGGACCACACTGGCATCAATAAATATTTACCAGCACTGCACCATTAATCTACATGCTTTTTCAATTGAAGGACATGAACATAAATAAAGCTAGGCTAAAGCACATGTATAAAATTTGCAGGAAACACTGGAGACTTGGAGAAGCATCTTTCCTGTACTGGTGGGTTTCCTTCTGCATAAACACAACAATAAATAAGAAGTACTTCAACTAACAGCTATAAATAGCATCTTGTGTGCACATTCAGATGATTTACATGCTTGTCCTGGAGTGATTGGGCTGGAATGAGTTGCAGCCTGTTCCTCTTCCTACATGGCAGGAGTTTTCACATTACCTAAGCTTCATTGTTTTTGCACTTTTTATTCCAGGGCTTCACTCATGGCTTGTTTGCTGCTCAGTTCCTTCCCGTGTCCAGCTTCCCTCCTTGCCAGCATTTCCAGCCATGGAGATGACACCTGATGGTGAGCTGATCAATGGCTGGTTTCCTTCCTCTGAACTCACACACACCACAGTCGCCTTCACAGATGTTCCCACTTGTTTGCAAGGGATATTTGAAAACATTTCAAATCCACCAGTGGCTGAATGAAAATAATTCATGCCTGAAGCAAACGTGCTGACTTTAATTGTATTAATCCTGTTGTAGAGAGGGACATACACACACATGCATATACTTTGCACAGTCTTTTCAGACATGTGCATGTATACATGTTTTCTCATGCAGATAATGTGTTTCTTCTACTGGTTTCTCTTGGTATGACACAGTATCTTTGAAGACAGGAAATATTGCATAACACCGACAAGAAGTTTGTACTATTTGAGTTTCTATGGAAAAGGCATTAGTAGAAATTTCCCTTGAGGAAATACATGGCAGCTAGGATTTCTCCCTATGTTAAGTAACATATATAAATGAGTCTTGATTGTATAAATTCCTAATTGAGAACATACCATGTAACTCTCCTTGCTATCACAGCTGTAGAATTGCGTTTGCCTTCTTTAAAACTTTGCTGCCATCTCAAGTAAATAAAGGTCAGAGAAGGTAAAGTAGCTCAATAAAATACACCATTGTCCCCAAACAGGAGTTCACAGGCTTTTTAATGTGGTGTGCCAGCTCTCAGCCTGTCGAGCCGCAGCTCCACAGTTGAGTGCCATCCCCTCTGCAGCCCACATGCTGCTGGAGATGGTTCAAAGACATATGGGGAGTGAGAGCCTGTTACAGGCAGCAGACAGCACAGCTGCTGCTGAAGGCCAGACACAATCCAACTGAGAGCCTGTGATGTGCAGGTGAAGTCAAGGCTGTGCCTGCTTAGCTCTGTCAGCCAAGGGAAGCGCAGGGTCACAGCCGCCGACTGGGAGCTCTTGGCCAAGGAGAAGTCACTCATTGCTTTATTTCTCATAGGAACATACAGAGACAGACCTCCCAGCTCATCTCTGTGAAGATTCCTCTTCCTCAAGCAGCAGCAGGAGTTGCCAGAGGATGTGCTTGTGCTGAGACTCCGCACAGCTGCAGGGTGCTGCAGAAGGGCTGGAGGCACTCCTACTCACAATGGTTGTTTGCTTGCAGCTGGATTATGCACATGGTTGCTTCCAGTGCCCACAAAAGATTGAAGAATGCAGAGAAAACAGCTCAGACAATTGTTTATTTGTTTTCAAAAATGGAAAAGAAGGAAACACGCTCAGTGGAGAACATCAACTCATAGCCAAGTACCCATCTTTGGGGCTGGACTGAATGGTGTCTCCACCAAAGGAGATGAATGCTGGTATCTCCTGCCAGGCTGGGCCATGACACCACCTCCGGCTTTTGCCTCACCACGAGTGGCAGGACAGCAGGACAGCCTCTCCTCGAGTGGAGTTCAGCAGAATGAGGGTCTCAACCTCTTTAGGCATCTGTCAGTAGAGGGCAATGCAGTTACAAACAACCGACCTGCTGCAGGTCCCCACCCAGCAGAAGACATAGACCTTACCTAGTATTTTATATTGCCATGTGTGACCTAATAGTGTGTCCTGCTGTTACGTGCCGTGTTTAACATACCAGCAACACTATGTCATGCGGCTGATACTAGAATTAAGGTCTAGGGTATTTGTTTATGAAGGCAGGTTCCCTTGTGATCACTGCTATTTGTGGCGGGGGAAAGGAGGGACACAGGGCTGGAATGGGTTTCCAGTGGGCGTTTGTTTACTGTACTTTCGATGCACTGGTTTATCAGCCCAGGGAATAAGTTATAGCTTCCCAGCCTGCCTGTCTGGTTACAAATTCCAGTCTGTTCCTCCAGGCTGAATATAGAGAGCAGCTGGCTGAAACGAAATGAATAATACTGCCTCACAAAACAATAGTGCTGGGCTCAACATGTTGCAGAGACATCTATTTTGAGTTTAGATATTTAAAGACTAAGGAGGCATGACAAGCACATTTATGGGGCAGCAATTACCAGCAGCCCGCAGACTGTGCCTTGGATGTGAACAGATTAACACCTTCTGTGTGTGTGTCAAATAGCCCGGTAAAGAGTTCACCTTTACAAAGGAAGTGTCTCTGAAGAGTTGACAAGTCCTTCCACTCCCTGGACATCCAGCCCTTGCCTGTTGGGTAACCTTAAGCAGAAGTTTTCTGGGCTACAATCACTGCTGTCGAAAATAAAGAGGTGAAATGTGCTACTGTTATTTTATTGGTGGGAAATGGTAGGAAAATCTAACAGGTCTTCCTGGTCCATAATTTTCTAATTTCATTCTGGTCTAAGGAAAGCAATAAGAACCTGCTTAGCACATAAGGTGCCTCAATACTCAAAAGCAATCATTGCTGTTTGAAAGCCAATGGAAAAGGGAAGTAATTTTCTGCTTTTTGAGACAATCAGAGCTAGGACATAAGCAGGTACATAGATTGCTTTTGGAGATACTTCACCTCTTTCAGTTTCATCATCTCACTGCAGCTATGGATGTCTGCATATACGAATAGTCCAGAAGGAGGCTGGATTCCCATTTTTGGGTACAACCTGACAACATCTATTCATTTCAGACCAAGCTGAATGTGTGCAGAAAGGGGATTTGTATGGCTTTGTGGCCTGAGCTTGCAGATATATACTGAAAAGCACAGCTCTCAGGACACTGTCACGACAGACTGAAACACTGCCATGCAGCGCAGTGCAAGGATGAGGATTCAAAATGTATTTGTTTTACAGTTCATGCCATAAAATCATATACAAGCAGTCATAGGAACTTGCCATAAATTCTGTAAGCTCAGAGTAGCTTCAGGTACTTGGAACTTCTAAACTTTGACAATCCTCTTCAGCAGGAAGGAAAACTTCTCTCAATTAAATGGTGCTTAAGGGAAAAATTCAGTGTTTCTTAAGAAGTTCACTGGTTTCTCTAACTCTGGGGCTAGAGAAAGCTCTAGATCCCAGTGGGAGATCACTCTATAACCCAGGTTTAGGGGCTGGAATATAAATTAACATAGGATAAGAAAGTTCCTGGCCTAATCTTCAGCTAAATTAACAGGGTGAACTGGCCTGCAGACAGCTTATGTCCTGATGCATTAGTATTTTCATGGCAAGGAACTAAAAATACCTAGAAGATACTGAAATAGTTTGATAAAAGAGTTCTGGGAAATCCTAAACTGCTATTCATGCCAGAATTTGCTGGGGTTTTTTTGCAGTTTTGAAACCAGCACTGTTCTCACATCTCATCATATAGTTCTACATACAGCAAATGAATGGGACAGTGAAAACAAGCAGTGAACAGAAAATACAAGTGAAAAATATTGTATATCACACTTCAGACTTTTGTCTGAAGTTGAGATGTGATGTAAGTGCTTTGGTCTCACCAGTAATGTCTGTAATCATTAAACCGGGCATGTGTTTAAATGCTTTGCAATACTAATAGATTCATCTGAGGTTTTTGGACAGGTGAAAAAGTAAGTATATAATCATTATTTCAGAAACAAGAAGATTCAGAAATCAGGTTGTGATTTCCAGAAAAAAGGAGGATCTAGCAATTTCAGTAGTATTGTTGTTATCAGCCTTGACATCAGCTCTAAGGTCTCAATAAAGGGTAAAAGACTTCTTGGTGTTCAGTTCAAAGAACCTAACCTGGAACTGTGCTCTGGAGCACAAGCTTGAAGAGACCAGCTCAGCAACAATCCGGATAGTGCCCTAGAGCCACAGACTAATTTATGTTGGAAAGGATCTCTGAAGATCTCTTGTCACTGAGCTGCTCAGAAGGGGGTCAAACCCAACACATTGCTCAGGGTTTTGATGAGCTGGGTTTTGATGAGCTGGATTTTGAACCCCTACCAGGATGAAGATCTACCACCTCCCTGGGAAAGTTGTTGCAGGGTCAGGATCTTCCTCTGCTCTGCTGGTGAATCAGGTTCTCCCAGTGCCTAATTTGAATTTCCCATGTTCCAGCTGGTGTCTACTGCCCATCACTGGGTACCACAGAGGAGTCTGAGTCCATCTGTCCTTTTGTAGATCCCCTTCCTGAAGCTTTTTCCTCTCCATGCTGAACAAATCCAGCTATCAAGCTCTCCCCATACATCCCCTGCTCCAACCCCTCACCATCTCTGTGGCCTCCTCTGGTCTCAATCCTGTTTGTTGATGTACTGTAGAGTCCAAAAGTGGACAGAGTGCTCCAGGTACACTCTCTTATCTCTCAGCTGCTGCTTCTGCCTCATGCTCCCACAGCTCACTGTGGAGCTGGCTGCCTTTGCTGCAAGGGCACACTGCTGCCTCATGTCCCACATTTGGTCCTCAAGAACTCCCAAATCCTTTTCTGCCAAAGCCCTGTCTGTTTGCTTCACCCCCACCCCGTCCTGCCATGTGAGGTTGTTTCATCCTAGGTACAGGACTCTGTGTTTGTCTTTTTTTGAGTTTCATGAGATTCTTCTCAGTTTATTCTCCAGGTTGTTCAGTTAAGCCCTGAAGTGCAGCAGCTCTGACCTCCAGCATAGAAATTATCCATCTCCCCCCATTTCAGTACCACCTGCAAACTGCAGGGAACACAAGAAGGAAGCAGTTAGTGGGACAATGTGCATCCAAACCCCAGACAAGCCATGTTTGAGTCTCCTCTGCACAGCAACATAGCAGCAGCCATGCACAGACCTCCTGTGAGTCAGCAGTGAGTAGTCACAGCACCTGGCAGTGCTGGGACAGCCAGGACAAACTTCCTGCCCCTAGCAGACAGCCTTTCTGGGTGCCTGTCATGTTTCAGACAGACAGAAGTGTGGGGCTGTCATGACTGAATGTCTAGGGAATGTGTCTGCTCCATCTGGAGGATTTATTTTTGCAATAATGTAATATTAGCACAGTAAGCAGGTGACAAAATGACATTATATATTTTTTATCACTTTCTTTACCATCAGACTGCACTATAAAATTTTTTCCATGCCCAAACAAAGGGTCATGAGAAATAAGAATCACAAACTGAGCTGACAGATTGCCCTGATTTCCCTATACCATTTTTCATCCAGACTTTGAGGGCTTTTGCTGGGACAAATCTGTCCCTCACTAAAAAAGTTGCAGCTGGTCCAGATCTGACAGGTTAAATGTTCTGTTCCTATATCTGACAATGTTTTACTGCTCTGGAAACTTTTTAGGGCTGTGTGTCTTAGAAAGTTCAGTATCTAGATAGTGAAGCAAACTGTGCAGAACACACTGAGCCTGACCTCTGCTCACTGCTGGTGCTGCACAGCTCCTGGCCACAGCCTCCTGTCAGGATGGCTGGGAATGGCTCTTTGTGTCCAGAGGAAGATTGCAAACCTCTCCTGCACCAAGGAGAACCCTAAAGCAAGAACAAACCACTTGTGCTCACCTCATGCAAATGTCACTCAGCACAAAAGGCTGGGCGCTTTCTCAGGGCTGCGATTACAAAGCCGAGGGGATGCACATGCTCTGCCTGTTAATCACCACTCGCTCGGTTAGAAAAGGCAAATCTCCTCTCTGTGTGCTGGGTTTTGGCACTGCCAGCCACAGAGAGCCCCAGCATCACCCTGCAGTGTGCACAGCTCTCCCTGACTCCGCACTACATAGGCTCCCACCTGCTGCAAGACCTGAGGAGCCACTTGGCATTGCTTGCTTATAAATAGCATACCCCTAATCCCAGCACCAAATTCAATTAGACTTGAAATATTCACACAGTCTACACCTGGTTTCCTGCTAATGGCAGCTAACAGCTACATTAGTAAATGTCCTTTTTCTCTACCAAAGCTGTCCCCTCCAAGGAAAATCTTGCAGATTCTTTGCTCTGAGCAAGCAGGACTGGGATAAGGGATGTGCCAAGTCTGCCACCCAAGTGGGTCACCCTTGAAGCCTGCTGGCTCTTTTTTCCCCCCACAAAGAGATATCTTTAGGTTGGTATTTTTGCATCACGCAAAAAGTACTATCTTTTTTAAAATTTTAAATATACATTTAAGAAAAAAAAGAGGACACCATTTGCATTTTCAGAGATGCTGGCAGAGTGTGTACTGGGCACTTCTGAAAACATGAAATCAGGTTCATTCAAAGTGTCTAATAGGTCTGTACCTGAAGTCTTTCATTTTCTCAGTGACATACTGAACACACAGACTGATGACATGACTTATATGACTTTTAAGGATTGCTTTCTAATTCTATATAATAATTTATTTCCATATAATATTCTATTATATTACTATATAATTCTATTATTATATTACTATATTATAATGTTACAATATTATAATATAGTAATATAACATAACATAATATATAATACAATATAATCTATATTATATATTGTAATATATAATTATTCTTATACTATTATAATGATATTATTGTTATAATTCTTATCATATTATTATAATATATTATTTCCATATAATAATATGATAAAATATGTTGCTTCTTTTAGCACCAAACTTTGGCCTAAAAGGCAACTTGCCATGCTAGACTTCCAAGGAACTGCTGCAGGAGAAAACAGCTACTGCCATACAAGTGGCTCAATAAGCAGAGCCTTTCTCTGAGCAGTGTTGTTCAGCCCAGGCTGCAGCAGCTGCCTTTTGCCAGGCTGGATTTCCAGAAATTTGCAGGACAATCAAATCTGTTAGTAAGTGTGAACCCTGAACCACCTGGGCTGGGCCCCAAGAGGCTGCCCCTGCTGGGAAGGAAGGAAAACAGGAAGGAAACTTCGAAACTTCTAGATTATTCATTTATGTATTTTAAAAAGCCAACATTTCTTATTTTTATTTAACCTTGAATTATGCTAGTCATAATGGTAAGGGCAGGTAATTCAGAAAAAAAAAACGAAGCAAAAAATGCACCTTTATCTCTGGCCTGAGGAAAATATTTGGGAGTTCACTCTTTTGCAACCTTTTTGGCTGCCAGGTTTAAATAAAAAAACCAAAAAACAATAAAAACAAACAAACAAACAAACACAACCCCCCCCCTCAAACAAAACAAAACAAAAAACCCCAAACAAACAAAAAAAAAACCAACCAAAAAAACCTCCCACCAAAATATTCATACATCTCTTTTCAGAATCTTTCAGTTCTACATGTCCCATATGGCAAGGTTTAGTCTTTAAGATGTAATGAATATCAGATATTTATGCAATTTTGGGGTAGGAGAAAGACAGAAGGGCTAAGGAACTCTATATAATTCAGGTTCTCTTTAACTCATGCTAAAAAATAGATTTTGAAAACCACTGTGGGGACAACATTTAATCATGTAAGTGTTTAAGTCAGAACTATATCTCCTGGCAAGTTGGTGCTCAGTAAGAAGCACTAAAACCAGCCTTCATGAGATCTATAAAGCCCTTGTACAGTTCTTTCCTGCTGGTAGTTATAAGTCTTGCTCTTAAAGATGTGGAAGATGTGTCAAAAAGCTGTATCCACATAAACAGGACTTTGATTTCATCACTTTGGAAATTATAAAATAGCAGTTACACTCAGGGCACCTGAGGAAATTACAGGCAAAATTTGGAAAAACTGGTATAAAATATTAATCGTTTGCAAATTGCCTATTATTTGCTGAGCCCTGTGTAAAAACAGAGAGGTTGCCTGTTCTGACAAGGCTGTGGACTTTGTTTTTTTAGCTAGTAGCATGAAGCCAGACTGCTGTGGCTGAAGGGGAACCACTGCTTTCATCTGCACTTCTCACCAGCAGACCTGCACATTAAAAGCTGCTGCCTAAACAGCCCAGCCACCCAGTAGGAAAGATGAAAGGGAAACCAGGATTTTAAAAACAGTCTTTCTATTCCTTGCTTTAGCTCAGAGACTGTGGGCAAGCCAAAGGCTCATGTTCCCCATCTTTTAAAGGCTGGTGACAGCACTTTGCTGCCCTGCAAGGATGATGAAGATATGTACATTTAATACTCTGAGACTCTCTGGCACTAAAAAGAGAGAAGCATCCTGAACGGATACAGAGTAGACAGGCTGCCCTGGAAAGGAATGACTGAGGAATGTGGCTTAGTATTTGCAAATTACAGTTGACACTTTTTTAGGACTTAGTATTCTCTGGCAATGATAATGCTCTCAAAGGAACAGACCTACAGTCTCTTGCAAATCATGCACTAGCGCAGATGTCATATTTCTGATACTTCGTTCTGTTACATTTATTTTTGGAACTCTAAAAATTCCTAAATCCTCCAAATCTAGACTGAACATCCTATCTGTGTTGTAGCATAAATATGCATAGCTGAAGCCCTGGTTATGACTGTCAATACTAACTAGAGAGCCCTAATGTGCTTAAATTTAAGCCCACTTAATTTGCAGAAAGCTATTCAGATGCTGTCAGTCAAGCTGGGAATTTGAAGAATATTTAAGTTGTTGATTAAGTACTTAACATTACAGGTCAATGCAAAATTGTCTGTCCTACTTTTCTTGTGGTTATATGGCAACCTGTATAAATATTGGAGCTCTGTCTCACTCCTTCCAGTGCAATCAGATCCTCATCACCCCAAATTATCCACGACTAGGGGAGGTACAAATGTGCATTCCCATGTCAGGCTGCTCACTAACAACTCCCTTGTGCTGCCCATTTGCTCTCACTGATGAGATGCAGATATTCACTAGTCGAGATGCGAGGCCCAAATAAGGCAGGAGGAGGAAGAAGAAGGTCCCTTGAGCTGCTCCTCTTTCCAAACCTGTGGTGAAGCCTTGCATGGGCAGGGAGAAGGGCAGTGCCAGCAAAGGCACGCTTGGGAACAGGCAGGCTCTTCCCAGAGCCTGGGTTTTATTAGAGCTCCAGAGTGCCTTGAGTCAAGGTGAAACTGGCAACACTGGATCCCTGTCTGCCCAAAACAGCTTCTATCTGAGAAAATCCTGACCCTGTCATCATTTTGCACATGAAAGTGGGAAGGTGAAACCCTCTCCCCTCTAGAGACTGGGGATTTGTGTGCAGGACACCAGGTCAACATCACAGAGCAGAACAGAGCATTTGCACCGCCAGCACTAGAGCTTTCATGGGGAGGCTTTGATTTCTTTTTTCTTGAAGCCATAGGTTCTGCAACCAGGGTTTACAGAATGGTTTTGGCATAAAACAAACTAAAATATATATACAAAACTCCCCACCAACTTTCTAACCCTTCTTCTTACAGAGAAATGCCAGAAAAGATGAGCAAATGCCATGTAACAGACTTAAAATTCAAAAGTCTCCCATCTTTGTTGTGGGCTATTGTAAAATCTTATAATTTTAAGCAGATGGAGTGGCTGAATGTTGAGGCTGCCAGCCCTAATTCGTTGAACACCACACAGGCCAGGGCAGCTCTGTACTTCTGGAGTTCTCTCCAGCCCCTGTGTTAGCAGAGTTGTGCTACAAAGCTCCTCTGCAGGTGTGTTCCTTGTGAAATTCATGCAGGGAAGAAGACCTCAGATGCCCTCTGTTCTCACAGGCTTCACTTGAGGTGTTTGGGGCCAAGAAAGGTTCACATTTACCTACATTTGATGCTGTTTCAAGAGATGAAAAAATGCAGCAAGGAGGATGAAACTCATTAACTGGTTGGAGCAGAGATCACCCAGTGACAGCATCCTCCACCACTTCATGTGGTCACAGAACACACCTCATCTTCTTCAACTACTGACATGCCCTTCCCATAGCTGATGAGTTGCCTGCTCTTCCATGTGACACCAGGGAAGAGTATCCTTGGTTTCTTGCCTGTTTTAGAAGAGAGGTAGAACAAACTTTGCATCACCAACCAGTTCTCACAGATAAGCACCAGCTGATCCTCAAACCATAACTGGGACAGCAATTGACAAAGATGAGAGGTACAGACATATCTAAGAACTCAACATGATGGAAGAGTTCCTGGCACCAATCAGGGATTAGAACTTTTGGGGTTATCTGCACAAACCTTGTGTCTTTAACAAGCTACTTTCTCTGCAGTTAAGCAAATCACATCACCACCTGCCTATTTGTCTCCTGGACTGTAAGGATGCAGTGAGTTGTCAAAATAATATATTTTTTAAACACGATCCACATGTTTATAAATGGCCTAAAAATCCAGGTCTAGTAATAATGACATATGGAATATGTGTCTTTGTGTTAGTTTAGTCTTAAATGTACCTGGGAATTAAACCAAATGTTGCTCCCTTCAGTGTTAAAGAAAAAATCTCATGGCTTATCTGTGAGTGTTTATTCTAGTATGCGTTCACTTCTCTGGGAGTTAGTTTTTTAGCTGTACTTCTAGTATAGTCAGGATGTTGGTAAATATTCATTGGCAAAAACATCCCCACATGACTGGAATTCACTCCCAGCAGGCATTAAATTGGAACAGAAGAACAAAGGATATGCCAGACTTGATCAGACCACTGGTCTGTCAAGCCTAGTACCCTGCCTCTGGCAGTGGCCCATTCTTTATGCTTCAGACAAAAGAAAAAAATAATTTAAAAAACAATGCACCTGTCTGGAAATGGATCCCAAATACTCAGACATACTACCTCATCTCAAAGTAGCTGAGACTAGAGTAACAAAGAACAAAATAACTTAATAGAGTATTGCAGGGAATTACTGCATTCACTTTAATTTCACTTCACTTTATTTTTGCTTCATTTTATTGATCATTTCTTTAGGAGAGACCTTACGTTAATATTTATGCAGTTCTGAGACACTGTTGAAAATTAGCTGTGGCTTCTCAGGGTTAATTTTGTGGGTGAGTGTCTCAGAAATCAGATTTCGCTCTGGCAGTTTGACACACAAAAACTGCCTTTCACTTACAGCTCAAAAGCCCCTGAAGTCACCAGCTTGGGTGGCCTCGGCAAGAATTGTTTGATTCCAACAACTAGGTTCTGCTTTTATTATTGCAGTTTATCCTGTATTAAGGCTTCATCAGGTCACCCTGGCCAGCACCCACTGTGGTGGCCCATGCACAAGCAGATCCCAGTTTTGACACCCTGCTTTCAAAGGCCTTACTGTCCTGAACAGAATCTGTGGCAAGTGAATGGAATAGGTAAGCCAGCAGGGAAGGTGGAGAGCAAACTTCTGCATTCATCAGGAAAAAATTAACAGGATTCTCCCACACACACAATGACAGACCTGATCTGCTCATTGAGTACGTGGTTTTATTGGCAGTGTCAGGACAGAAACTGAAGTTTCAGTGACATGAAAGCTCAGTGATGATCTCAGCCCAAGTACAGTTGCCTTCTGGAGAAGATCCAAGCTCTGCTGATGAAGAAGGTGCTCAGTGCCCAGCCTTGGGTGCCAAATAGAGGCTCTTAGCAAACCCTAGAGGTCCCCATTGTTGTGTTCTTCATGGGCAACACACAAATAATACAAACATGCCCTATCTTTGTGCAGGTCAAGTCTCTTCAGGCCTGTGAGCAAGCAGAGCATCTCTGTTTCCAAGTGAGTAAGCAGGGCATTTAGACAAACTTCCTGCACACTTTGAATCCCCCTGCCTCAGGCCACTCAAGCCCTGTAGCTGAGAAATCTTTGATCCCCAGTGGCTGTATCACACAGAGTGTATGTGTCATGAAGCCCTTGCTTTTGTCCCTCATAAATGGCAGCCAGGGATGTCGCAAGCAGTGCTCTGTGACATTCAGCGTGCATGAAAAGCGATGCTCACACAGACGGGTGCGGGGAACGCCACCGGCAGCGAGTGACTGAGTGCTGAGGAGCCAGGCCTGGGGAAAGGGACCAGCTCTGACCTTAAAAGCTGCTCTGAGCACGTCCAGTCTGCATGGGAAACTCAGTCAAGAACGGACATCTGTGTTTTCGGTCTGTTGACTTGTATTTGACAGCTTGGGTTTTGGCAGCCTGAAAAGATTAAAAAAAAAAAGGAGCCCAGCCAAAGCTAGCCTTGCACTGAAGCAGATAGGGCGAAGGATTAGGGGTGGAAGGGAGCCGAGGTGCCAGGCACAGCGGTAGCGGTGCGCCCAAAGCTATGACAACAGCCACGCTGCTCACTTTTCCTCAGCTGGTAGCTGTTTGTTTGAGGATTTGTGCTGCCTGCCCCCCTGGGTGAGGGTTTGCAGAGTGCCTGCTTGGCAAACATTTCCATCTGCGTTTCTGCACACAGCTGCTGGGGAAGAGGAGCATGGCCAGGAGTCTGACACTGCTCTGTACACCCCATGTCCCTCGGGTATTGCCTGGGCTGGGCAGCTTCGTGGCCAGATCCAAGCTCTTCCCAGTGCTTTTAGAGCTGGTAGGGATCTCCCCCTGCTCCACAGAGTGTTCACCCACCGAAGGTAATTCAAAAAAGGAGCTCACATATCTGACTGTTGTGGGGTATAAAACTGGCTGAGAAGGGGAAATGTATAGCCTCCAGTGGGTAATGAGTTTCTGAGTCTGTATCTGTGGTCTTATTTGCAGGTAAAGTTTTGTGTTTCATTGCCACAAGAAGGGAATGACAATTTTTGCCGGATTGAGCGTGTAACAGGGCAGCAGATTTAGAGAAATGTACTTGTCCACTTTTTGCTGCTGGAAGATAAATGCTGAGAGAGAGCTGCATGCAATACTCACAGCAAGACTTTTACTAATTCCTGCCACTGTTAGGACTGTGTCAGGCCAAAACACCCCCCATCACAAGGAAGTGTCTAACATCAAAGAGCTGATGACAATGGTATGCTAGTGACAAAGATTTTGCAGGCATTGTCCTTCCACCAGAAGCAAGAACCAAGAAGATGAGGCTGCTGTGTTGCTTGTGCGTATCTTGGGAAAAGAGGTACTTCTGTCAATGAGGCAGGAGCTCTGAGTAGTGTTGAATGTAATTCTGAAAAATGTTGGTTTTGTGGAGGGGGCAGCTGTTGTAACACTAGCAGTGTGTTGTCTTCTGCTGGTGTGATGGAGGCAGGAGCCAGCTGGGAGGCAAGGCTGTGCTGCTCCAGAAGCCCACCCTGTAGGTGAGCAGCAGGACTAGCTGAGCCTCCAGACCTCTGAGAGCCTGTGGCCATTCTAGCTCAAGGTCATTTAGCAGTGGCACCTGACAGAAAGGGCATTTCTTACAGGGTAACTTGTGATTAAAGATGCTTTGTGACTGAAAAATAATCCAGTCAGTAAAGCACAACAGGAAATGCCAACCTAGTTGGTAATTTTACTAAATAATTTGTTAAAATATGTGACTGGTAAGAGGGCAGGGTTACATTCCCAACATCTGTAAGGCTTATAATAAACTACAGAATAGAATGGCATCATAACAGCCCAGTTCTAGTCGCTGGCAAGGACAGGAACAGTGAACATTTGGAATTATTTTTGATTACTCCTCTAGAACAGCATGCACAGCCCTGATGGAGTGTCCAAGCTGCCATGTGGTTGTTGGGGGAGTGGTGAGTGTCTGAGCAGACATATGGTGAGGCGAGGAACCAGCCGGTGTGGGTTGATGCAGACACTGCCAATTCACTTGCTGCTGCTGCTGGGCAATTAGGCACATCAGGAACTCTGGGAGCTTTTTTCCCTCTCTACATGTTTGTAAGTGAAAAGACATAAAGTGTCTGCAGGGCACATAGACTCTTTCCCTGCCATTGTCTTCATCTGAGTCTCCCCTGGCAGTCACCAAAAAGTGAGACAAAAATAACACTGTTTGAGCTGAATGTATCTCTGTGCAGAGAGATCATGCAAAGCCTTCTGCAGCATTCAGGCCTTGCCTTGGGACTGCATATGGCTCACGGGTGAAGCAGCCCTACAAAGGGGGCTGTTGTGCTGAACAAGTTCCTTTGGCACAATGAAAGTCTCTGCCATAAGAACAAAGCTTCTTTGTGCCAGGAGCAGAACATTTCCAGTATGTGGCAGTGGAAGGAACACCCCTAGAGACTGGGCAGCATCAGGCATCCTTTCCCAGCATGAGGCATCTTTTTTGGAAGCTGCAGAGCACACAGCAGCATTGATTGCAAAGAGACAGGCTCCCGAAAGGGGCTTTCTCCTGACCTGCCTCTGCCCCCCAGGCCATGGGCCAGCTGTGGTCATCTCATGCCCTGTGAGGCACCTGGGGGGTGAAAAGATGAGGACTCACTTTTTGTCTCTGAAAGCATGAGGTGGCTGGGATCTGCTGCTCTAGTGCTACCTGGCCATCCTGGGGCTTTTGGCAAGGATGTCAGACATGGCCAGGACACCAGGAGTTGGTAATCTCTTCTCCTGCACTCAGCAAGGCCAGGGTTGTGGTTCTCATGCAGGCTGGAAAGCTGGAAAGCCCCAGACAGATCTTCATACTGCAGGCGGGAATGCCATTTCTTAAATGTTCTCCTGCTGCTGGTCCAAACCCAGCCTGTGAGCTGAGGGGGCCTCTGGTGCCATTCTCAAATGAAAAGCACTCTCTACAGGCAGGAGCACTCGTGAGGCTGGTGTTTAAAACCACAACTGAAAACAGACCATGACAACAGAATATCAAACCAGACACTGACTACCTCTGAAACCACACTCAAATCTGACTTGAGCTGAGTCTGTCAAATGTGCATGGCAAAACGGCTGGTGTGGTCACATCTCTTGCTGTGCCCAGCCCTGGGCGGTGCAGTGCTGAGGAGCAGAGCATCCATCCCAACAGGGATGGACCAGCCTCTGCAACTTTGGTATCAGTGCTGCCAGTGCTCCCCAGCAGGTTGTCCAAGTGCTCAAACACTGAGCTGGGAGGTGCAGCAAGACGTGATTCCGCCTGCTGGCACCAGTACAGGGCTTTTGTGGGAGGGCAGGGTGGTCCCAAACCACCGTGGTAAGCTGAGCTGTTGGGTGGCTGGGGGCAGCAGGCTCTGTGGGCATCTTGGCATTTTGTTGAGCAGCCCAGAGAAGGTTTTTTATCTGGCTTTAGTTACAGCCAGAGCTGTGGTAGTTAGGAGGACCTTTCACAGGGGCTTACAGGATGCAGGCAGAGTCTGCAGGTAGAAAGAAATATTTCTGGATTTCAGACTTGCCTTTGGTTTGGGAAAGGGATATTGATGGTGGGAAAGCTGGGCTGAAGAGAGCTCATGACCTGCTGTGATTTCTCCTGTTGACAATGCATGAGACAGTCTGGTCTCCTCTCCTTGGCTGATGGAAAGGCTGCCAGCTCCTAGATCCTGTGTGGCAACTGCCAGGGCTTTGTCTGTGAGCAGCTACTGCTGTGCACCACTGGAATGCCTGGGGAATTTCTGCCTTAAAACACACCCTGTCCCCAGAGCAATCAAGTTTCAGGATGAGAGGGACCAATTAGAGGGACCCGTGTAGGGTGGGAGAGGCTGCAATGCTGCTCAGTCTCTGTCACTTCAAAAAGGTTTTATTTTCTGTATGTTTAATATGCAAACATTTAATGGGGTGTATTAGAGCATTACAGCCATAACTTGAGACCTTTCAGTCAAGAGTAAACAGGTGCTGAGTGCTTCTTTTCAAAGCCAGGCACAGCTGCACGCCTGCCCTCCCCAGTATAGGATTATGGGATGCTGCTGGGACATTTTCCACATCCCTCCCCCATGATGCTGCACACGCTCCTGCAAAGACCCTTTTTTGTCTTTCTGCAAAAGACTGTCCTCACTGTTCAAAAGGAACAGGAAAAAAGAAATGTGATTTATTAGCTCTGGCAGAGAGGGCAAGGTTTTGACCTCAGGTGTGAATCTGAGAAAAATACTATTTTCTTGACAGCCAGCCCTCTTGGAGTGAATTAAAACTGCTATTGTGAGGAAATGGATTAAAGCCATTTCGGCTTTTATGACAATACAAGCTGGTTACTTTACAGAGCATCTAGGATGTAGACTCGCCCCAAGGTGCTTTATAATCATCGGTTTAAAGGGAGAGAATTTGCCTGCAGAGATGAATCAATGGGTGTATTTTATGAAACATTAATGACTGCTTTTGTAGATGTAAATTCGGGAGTATGTGCCTGCATCTCTCTGTGCTGTCCTGCAGCTGCAACTTAAGCTCTTTTGCTGTTAGTGAAGATCATAATCCGGCAGTGCAGTTTTGCTGGAGGAGCTTTACATCATCTTGTAATGTAAACAATATTGTAAGAGAGCCCGACAGCCCCACAGGATTTTCATTGAGCTATGATTGATGTGGAAAAGGATGGAGCTGCAGTGATTCTGCATCAGTCACAGCTCTTGCCTGGCTCTAAAACTGACCCTGTTAGCACAGTCTGACTTGGATCATTTGTCTCAGAAGTACCAAGGGATTTTAAAACAGCTGTGGATTCAACCATTTCAAATGGGAACATATTTTTGGTTTGTGGTAAGAACAACATAAACCGTATGTGTTTCAGAGCTCGGGCCTCAGCATTCCTGGCTTGTTTTGTCAGTGTGTCTTCGCTCTCCTCGGCAGCATTCACACATGCAGGTCCATGGAGGCTTTTTTTTTGTTTGGTTTTGTTTTCCCACTTCAAGTCTTCCTCCCTTCTTTTTTCCTCCTATCCTCAAAGAAAGAGAGAAAGAAAGAAAATGCATCCCCTTTGCTTTTTGGAGCTAGGCAAGGTTTAAGCTGAGGCAACATTTAAGCAAAGGGATCATTTGTTTTTAGCCTTTGATGTATCCCTCATGAATGTGCAAGTGCCCAGTGGTAAAAGTAAATGCCAGGCTCCATGGCAGAGCCCTGAGCACTGCCAGCCCTGTCTCTGTCCAGATGGGTAACCCATTTCACTCATGCAGAATTACTCTGTTTTTCTACTCCTCAGCCCTTCTGATCACTCCTCCCCTTCTCCTTCAGCAGGTTCCTTCCCCACTGACGTCTGTTCCAAGGAATGATGAACTGAGCTTTGGAGCAATTACCATGGTTTGTATTTTCCAAACCAGCTTGCAGCGAGTGTATTAAAAACACCAGCATTAAAAGTCAACAGGGTGTAAAAGGTAACAGAGTCTCCCACCTCAAAGCTAATGATGTTTTGCCATGTGAACAAGAGCTGTGTATACTAATTTGCAGGCTCCTTTCTCATTTGTACAATTTTGAGCTGTTGTTTAATGAAGCCCGTCTGGTTCCCATGATGGGAAATTATATTATCACAATGCTCATGTTAAAGGCCTTATATTTCACCCCAAGCACCTGTGGCCGCACAGCAAGGAGGAAAGCTCTAATGTGCCAACTTGGATTCAGATTCTGAAGCAGGGAAAGGCTGATTCAGGAAATGCTCCTCTGCCTTCCTTGCAGCCAAGTGCAGCAGGGGCTGGGGAGCTGGTGGGCTGTCGGGGTGCCTGTGGTGTGAGGCAGCTCTGTGCTGCAGCCAGCAGCTGGGGATTAATATCACAGAGAGAGTAAGAGCTGAGTTATTTCCGCAATCCGTTCGCATAATGGATGTGAATGTCAAGATGTCGCCATCTGAAGTATGAGCACCTTGGAACAAAACAAAAAATTACTGGCAGTGTCAGCTTTCAGGAATGCTTTTCAGAGGTGGTGGAAAGCTGCACATGCAGCACCGTCTTTCTTCAGCATCTTCCTTTTGGAATAAAGGGCGACCTCAGGCCCTCTCCTCTCCTCTCCCTCCACAGGCAGTCACGCACAGTTCTCTTATAAACCAAACCCTCTGCACACTTACTACCATGTGAGCAGCTATTTGGCAGGCAGTTTCTCAGGCAGGCACCCTGCTCAGAGTGGATTTGTGGCTCCAGTGTGTGTTCAGACTCTGCCAAAGGGCTGTGAACAGACCTGAGCATCTACAAATCCTTCCTGAGGCTTTTTTCCCCACTTTGCTGCAGACTGCCCAGAGCTCGTGTCAAACATGTGACATGGGCTGACTTGGCAGTGTCCCATGTACAAACACACCCTGCATCTGTAGCTCCAGGACCAAAGCAAAGCTGCAGCAAGGTTTACTGCTAACCAGGACATGGCTGTAATGGCTGGATGTGTAAGTACTGTCCACATTGCCACCCTCAGTGCAGGTGGTCAGAATAACCTACTCTGGTTGTACTGGAGAACCACCTACTTTGCAGCTGTTAAAAGGCTTCTTTTTCAGCCTGGGAACACAGGCAGGGGAAGCTGCATTGCCACATCTTGGCCTCAGATGCTCAGCAAGCTCTGCCCCCAGGGCCCTAGTACTGCCATGTGAAATTAGCAGGAAATTTTGCCTTGCATGTCCCATAGAAAGTGCTACTGACTTTGCTGTGGGTCAGCATGTGGGACAGTGCTGTTCCCATTCATAAGGATCCTGGCCCAGGCTCTGTGAAGCTTTGTAATGGGCCATGGAGAACAGAGAAGGAGTCTTCCCAGGAGCTCCTGTATTTGGTGCCTACACTGAACATGTCTTAGAAATTGAGTGTCTGTTATATCAAAATAACTGTGAAAACAAAACATTCTCTCCAATAGACACTGCTGCCCAAAATGCTGCCTAAAAATTGTCAGCAGGGAAACATCAAAGCTGGGGTATCATTCCTTCAGCATCCCAAGTCAGCTGCAAGGAGATATCTGGTATTGAAAAGGTTGGCTGCAAAATAGGTATCAGGTACTTGGATCAGTCCCTGTCCATGGCCTGCCAGGATCCTTCAAGGGCTGAACAGTATTTCCCATCTCCTACCCCATGTCACCAAATTTCCCATCATGTAAAGAATTTTCATTTCCAGGAGAACATGGGTGCCCTGGCATTCAGACCTGGCTGCCTGATTTGAATTTAGGTTATTTCATCAAGGTAATAACAAGATCTGGGATCACAATCTGCTGGAATAATTTAGAAAGCCATGTGAGGTCACTATTGCTTCTTACAAATAGAGCTTTAGACATAATTTACCTGGCAGTAACTTGACCTGGAAGAGAGAGGTTTATCTTCTTGGCATGCTGAGCCTGAGTAGCTCGACAATCTCTACATAAATTTGAGATCTTTCATTCTCCAGCTGGTTGTTATTACTGATAATCTCTTAATGCAAAAAGTATTCCTTCCAGGGGCCCCTTTCTTTGCCTTTCTTACCTTTGCTTCTTTTTTATAAAAAAAACCCAATATATTGGATGTTGATTTGTCCTAGGATCTCAGGCCCATGCCCTTGCAATCATTGTAATTTGGTCACTACACCTAAAACCTTTGCTATGCTTTATGTTTTAGGTGCCTCTTCACTTCTAAATGTTTCACTGTATCATAACATACAATTTTTGGGAAAGATTGATTCAGAGATCTATATTGAAAACTTTGCCTTGTGGACACACCCCATAGCTTTGCTTAGAATCCCTTTTGTGAGGAGATTACAAGTGGAACAGCGGGATTGCAGGATTACAGTAGAAATGGGGAAAAATTGTTGCAGAAATTCCTGAGAAGCCTGATCCTGACCTGTCTCAGGGTAGTTATTACAGCTCAGTGCAGTTGTTACACATCACACTCTGCTCCTCTTTGGGTGTTTGAGACTGGCAGGGAGTTGCTGTCTTCCCTCCCTGTGCCATTCTCCATGTCTTGGGACACACTGGCTGTCTCTTGTCCCCTTCCTTGGTGGCAGCAGGGACTAAGCAGCTCCTCCTCAGTGCCTCAGCTGCCTGCCAGCTGCTTCCTTCTGATGTCTGCAGTGCTGCCCCTTCTCCCTCACCTACTGCTGACACATCAGGGGATTTCTGCTGCCCTTCAAACCTCTCTGGCTGCTGGAGCACGAAGCACCTCCTCAGCATTTCCACAGTATAGAAAGGGTGGTTTCACTTCCTTTTGGGGTTTTTGAATTTTCTTAACTGCAGCAGGGCAGCCCACTGTGGGTTCTGCTTGCTGCTCCCTTGACCAGAAAGAGCCAGTGCAAAAGAGCAGCCTCATCCTTGTGAAGAGCCCTGTGCCACCTTCACCAATGCACAGGGAATGAGGGGGAGACAAGAGAGCTGGGAGTGAGCTGTGCCTCTGCTGTCTGCCCAGGGCTGGCCAGACTCGCTGTGAACTGACTTATGTGTCCCATCCTGGTCACCAATGGTCCCACAAGCGTGTGATGGCCATCCCTGTCTGCACACCAGAGCTTCCCCTGGGAATCCTGCAGGCATGGCCCCTGGCCAGGGCCAGTGCAGGGTGAGTCCCAAAGGACTGGGATGCTGGCAAGCCTGGTGGGGTCAGTGGTGTGTGAGACACATCCCAAGAACTGCAAGGCAGCAGAGCCCTGGTGTCCAGCCCCAGCTTCACTGTCAGAATAGAGTCAGTGCCATGACATGTCTGGCACCAGCACTGGGCTTAGAGCGTGCTGAGCAAAATGCAGCCACCCTAGAAGGAAAGAAGCAAGAAATGGTGCTGCAGAACGTATTTGCATCAATAAAATGCAAACATCCAGTTTGATACTTGCACTATAGTTGTTGCCTGGGCCTCTGCTGTTTCTGTCAGCAATATTTTCTCTTTTCTCCTCTGATTATCTGGACCCCAGTCATTACCACTATCCTTTCCATTATCATTGAACCTCATTTTAGCAATGTGACATGCCTGGGAGATGCCAGTTTTAACATGACTAAACCCTCACCCACTCTTTCAAACCAGGACAGCTGAGAAAGAGCTTTTATGCAAGATGATGATGCCGAGCATTACAGCCCCATCAGGTGTTGGCTTTTTTTTCCCTTTTTCTTCATGTTTGCCTCAAGATGTTGCAGTTTTAGCTTGTGTTTGCTTTTTTCCCAGCTCGTGGCTCCACTTGTGCCTGGGAGGCAGATTTGGAGCAGGGCTCTGCTGATGTCCATAACATCAGTGCAGGGCTGTCAGGGAGCACACAGCATGTGACCAGCACAGGCTAAACTGGGACGCTGTGATTCACTTAATTCCTTCCCTATTTCTGGCTCAGCTTCCAGGCCCAGGTTCTGCCACTCCCTCCCTCACAGCCACCAGGGCCAGCAGCCAGGGCTGCAGCATGTCCATGAGGAAGAGCATCAGCCGTGAAGGAGGGACCAGCAAGGAGACAGGGTTGGAAATACTCCAAGGAACACCAGTCCCACTGCAGAACCTGAGGCAAACCTGAGGCATTTCCTGCTTCTCCAGCAAAAAGAACTGCTCAGCCCTGCTGGAGGGAGCTGCTCCATCCCCTCTGGCTCCTCTCCCATTGCTTTTGCCGGGCGTTTCTCAGCAGCTCTCCCCACATTCTGTCATCCCCAGCTCTTCCTCCCCCACCCAGCCAAGTCACTGGAGGGATGCTCCTGGGCAATTTATCCAGCAACCTTCGGGCTGTGCAGAACTGGATAACTTCAGAAAGTTTTAATCTGCCCCTGGAATTTGCAGGTTGTTTTTTACTGGAAAAGAGATTTAACTGAAAATTCAGGACTATGTCTCCTGTTGGGTTTTTACCCATGGAATTTTACATTTAAATTATGGGGCAGTGTCACACAAAAGGGGCATAATTTCATTCTCATAAGAGCTGCTCACAGACATTTGAGAGCAGAGCTCTTCCTACACAGCCAGCCAGAGGCCTGATTCTAAAATGCATAAATTTACAAGAGCCAGAAAGCAGAAATGAAACCAATCTTCACTGCACAAACTGCTAAGAAAAAGGTTGTTCTACACAAACACCTATTTAAGTCTCATCTGCCATTTCAAATATTACCAAAACACCTATTTAAGGCTGTTCTGTTATTGCAGATATTATAGCTGGTGACAAAAAGGGGTGGAATTAAAGCCACTCTGCTTTGGTGTTCAGCTCTGGAAGAAGCAGGTACAGCTCCATGCCTACAGGTACTTTGTAAAAGCTTTAACAGGGCAACAAAGAGTGAGAGCCTGTGGCACAATGCTGGCTGCAGGCAGTGATCCCATCACTACAGAACATCAGGGCACAACATCTGCCTGGATTTCACAGCTTCTTCAGCCTATAGCTATTGATCAAAGGTGCCCCCAGCCCTGTCCCTCTTCCCAGTCCTTCTCCCAGCTGGCACCAGCCTGGTTCTTTTTTTCCTTCACGGTCTGTATATTCTTTTCTATCTCCTATAAATCTCTCTTGCAGTCTGTGGCCTACCAGAGGTGTCTTTCCCACAGTGTCTCCCCTTTTCCTCATCTCCTACACAAATTTTTGTGCCTCCAGTGAAATGGCACTTTCTGCATCTGAGCTGCTTTCCTCCCTGCCCATTGTCTGTGCCCAGCTTTGCTGGGTCTTCCCTCCTGTGTCTCCTGATGACTGAGTCCAGTTCTACCACTGTTTCCCTGTATTTATATTTGCTTCAGAGAAACCTCCTGCTGCCTGGAAGCAGTGGTAGACTCAAGAGGACACAAAGCAAAGTGGAGATTTGGATATTCCTCCTCTATGAACAGATGGGATGAAGCAGCTCAGCCTGACCTGAGAACCCCTCTATTGCCCTCCCACGGACAATTGCTCTTGCAGAAAAGGCTTTCCCTCCTCACAGTCTCTTTCTCCCTGTTTCTCCAGCTGTGCTCTTTGCCTCTGGCTTCTCCCACTCCTCACCAGTCATCAGCCATCCCTTCCCCTCTGACACCCTGCATGGGCTGTGTGTGGTTTGGCAGCAACAGCATCACCTGCACCATCACCTCTTGGGAGCAGTGGTGCTGTGCTCTGACTGCCCTCTGCACCTGCCCAGCCTCACCCCAGACCTGACACATACACTTTGAATCCAGACACCTACCAAGGTGGCAGGATACTGCCAAGAAACGAGGGAAAGGAGTTAATTCTTGATCCTCACCTCTTCTTCTTCGTGACAGGTTTTCTTTCCCTTTCCCCCACTGTCCCTCACTCCATCACAGATTTTGTGTGTTAACATGCCCTAATTTGATTTTCAAGTCACCCTGAGAGGCAGTAGTTCAGCTTTCCTCTTGGGCCTAACTGATTATATTTTCTCAGGAGTTTTTATCACCTTTCTAGAAATCTTTCCTGCTCTCTCCAGCTCAGGCTTTTCCATCTGCCTGTGCACCTGCCGTTCAGAGAACTCCTCCCATTTTTTCTCCTCCCTCTTGCATCTTATGCTCAAAGGCATATTAGATTAGAAGAATTGAGGAAGCTTGTGACAAAATTTTAAGTTCCAGCAATGCTCTGGTCTTGGCAGATTTCAGTGATGTTGTCACAGATGAATCTATTGCCTGGAAACTGGAGCACCCCACCTGCGTCCTGCCCTGCCCTCAGCTGTGACACACACTTGGAATGGCTGGCTTTGATGCAATTATCCTGCCAGAATGTCTCTCTGGACTTATTATTTATCCCATGCAGGATTCCCTCTTACCTTTTTATTTCTGATGCTGACCACATCTCTCTGGCCATCCTATCCCCGTTATCCCCACATGAGCAGATCATTTCAATTCATTTCTTAGCAAAAATTATGTGTCTTCATAATTTTCTATTATAGTGCTTCTCTTTCTGGTCAAAAAATGGAGATGACATGAAATTGAGGAACTTCTTGTGTTTTCCTCTGCATATTTGTAATCTCATCTGGAAGAGCACTTAAAAAATGTTGCAGAGGATCTTGTTATGACTAATACAATGCTGTCACGCAATTAGCAGCATACTTATTTAATAATCTAGTCTTCAGACAAAAACTGCCATATCAATAACATTTATCAACTTGCCATAACAGTAACCACCAAGATATCAATCCATCTTCTCCCTTCAGTCACTTGATACTATAACCCGTTAAATGCAGCACATCTGCTTGAGTGAGCCCTTTTCTTCTTCAGAAATAATGGTTTGCCACATCATTCATGAAAAACAACTCAGCCCGGGGGCTCTTCTCCAGCAATATTTGGTGTTCAATGTTTCAGAGGAATGCCTAAGCTTCACTTAGATGAAATAAAGTAATTTTTTTCCTGCCTCTACCCAGCAATGAGGTTAGGTACTTAGGGAGAAAGCTTGCCTCTCATGCAGTGTTACAGTCCCTGACATAAATATAGGTACAGATCTCACTTTTACTGGTACAAGGACTTAATGCTTTTGGTTTGACTGTTGCAAAAAGCCACCAAAGCCTGATCTGAGTGGAAAGCTTTCCCTTGCCCCTGCAGTTTCTGCTGCTGCCTCTTTCATCTCACTCCTTTTGCTGGCCCAGAGTGGGCTGGGGGTGAGCTGGGTGCACTGGGCTGTGCCTGCAGCACAGAGAAACCATTTCTAATTCATCTTTGAGCCCCGTGGTGTGAGGAGCCAGCTGAAGTTGCGTCAGGAATCAAAGCAGTTTTGTATGCCATGGCTCTGGAGGAGAAACACATGCTGCAGCAACTACAGGGTCTAAAATAATAGACACTGAGGGGGAATAAAAAGCATGTGAGAGGGTGGATTGTTAAGCCCTCACAGTCAAATCCTGAAAGGTCCTTAGCCCTTGCAAACAATTCCTGTTGGCTTCAAGAGGCCTCCAGGTGCTCATCTCCCTTCAGGATCTGTACACAGGGCTTTTACTTAATGAAAAGATCTTAACTAACTGCAGGAGAGTCAAAGGGCTTAGAGTACAGTAAAACATTTTGCCAGGATTTGTGGAGCAGGCAGCATAGAGTGGGGGTCATAACAGCAGTGCTCGTTCCCCTGGAATATGGGGACACAACTCCTGGTTCTGGGAATGTGGTGCTGCTTCTCAAGTTGCTGCAGTGAAACAGCATGTGCAATGGGGAACAAAAAGAGCTGCTGTCAGAAGGCTTGGTACATAGCAGATGCCTGTGTGGCTCTCTGGAGAGAGGAAAATCTCTTAATTCAGATGGGTTTGAGCTCCTGACTCTTCAGCAGACTTCATATTGTAAACCCTGAAACTTGCATTAAAACAAAAGGCACTTCCTTGTTTCCATGTGGTGTGGAGAGGGTCTCATATGACTCTTCCCAGGGAGGCAAAGTGATTGCTAATAAAATAGCATTTCAGTGCTCATGCATCCCACAAAGGGCAAATATTATTATTATCATCATTATTATTACTATTCTTAGACATTGAACAGAAGTGCTGTAACTCAGAGTATTATTTTCAGTAGTTCCAACACTGTCTGCAGGACACCTGCTCTCCATGCTCACTTCAAGACAGCTCCTGCTCTGTTGTTATTGGCTCCATACCAAGAGCCAGCAAAGCAAAAAATTTTTCACTTAAGCCCAAACTTACTGTTCTCCTGTCAGCTTCCCCATAATGTATTACTTCATCATGTCCTTTGACCTACTGCATTTCTTTACAGAGAAATATAATTAATTTTGAGACACAGCTTAGCTCTGAAGTTCAAAACAGTTTCACGTGTTTACTCAAAACATTTTTTCCCCTGCTTTTTAAATTTTCAGGCAGAAAAGATTATGAGGATTAAACAAAGCACTGCTCCTTCCAAGAGCTGCAAATGCCATCATGGTTGGAAGAGGATGGAGGGAGGAGGATGGAAGGGACAGAGAGGGGATTCTCTGCCAGAACCCAGGAGCCAGAGCTATTCCTGGGAGCTCAGGTGACAGCTCTACTGCACAAATAGCTAATGGTGTGTGTGAGGGTGGATCTCTGCAGGTCTCTGGGCTTTGAGGGGAGATTTGCTGAGATGCTGAAGCTGCTGCTGCCCACAGCTACATCAGCACCTGCTTCTCCTGGGCAGACTCCCTCCTGGGGACAGCCCAGCCTATCCAGCAACATGTCTCAGGGATCCAGGCAAAGAGCAGCTTCTTTTTCTCACAGGAATCAGAACACAGACAGGGTGTTAAGGTGACCTGCCATCTTCCTTATTCATACATTAATTCATGAGGATTTGTCATATGAATGATGACAAATCTTGTCACCGGTGGAAGGTCTTATTTGTCATACCAATAGCACCTGCTTCATTTGTGGATTATTGTCCAAAGACTGAGCTGTTTCTAGAAGCCATGAAGGACCCAGTTAAGCCACTTTTCTCCTATTTTCTTTCTGCAGCAGAATTGTTTATGTTGTGGAACACAGTCCATCTGAGAGCAGGTGCTGCAAACCCAATACGTGGGTGCTGCTAATCCCACAGGAATTATTTTAGGAGATGGAGTGGGGAAGGGAAGTTGCATATAGGTATAGGAATTAACCAAAAATATTTGTAAAAATTTAGCACATTTTTGAGGCATCCAGAGCCACCCAGCACCATAAGCAATCAGTAACAGGAAAGAGATTTATTTAGTAATAATGACAGATGCACTTGACATAACACCTTCAAAGGGATGTGAGGTTTCTAGTCCTTACAAATTGAACAGTAGTCCCACATCTGATGCTCCACAGAAAGCCTTGATAACCCTTTGCAAGTCCAGTCAGCACCTTTGAAGTCAGTGGCAGCGCTGCCACAGTAATAGCTCTGAAGATCTGTGTGAGCTCTTAGCTCACTAGAGGACCATCTATTTTGTAACACTCAGGTTCTTTGAACTACCAGCACTCCCCAGGCTTACAGCACCTGACATGTCTGCTGCCAAGCTCCTTTGCTTCTTTCCTACTGCTTTTCCAAAGCAAAGTCTCTTATAACTTCATTTTTTATTGCTTTCAATAGGGAAAAAACCCAACAAAAAACCCCAAAAAACCCCAAACCTGGTTCCATAATAAACTCAATGTCTAACTTTGCAGGAATGTTATACAAATAGCCCTGCTGGGATTGAAGCAGCAACCATTTGCGGGATACTCTGCTTGTACATCCTCTAAGCTTAATTAATTTTCCTCAATGAGAATGAAAACACACTTCCTGAAAACATCCTTGAATGGAAACTAGTGGGAAAAAATCTAAATTTAATATCAAGAAAGATGTAAAACTAGTTGGAAAATGGACTGTGGACTGCTTTTTTCTTTTTTTAAGTCAATATTTCATTGTCATATTGGGAGAATTAAATAATGTTCAAACAAGGTTTGTCACAAATCTGGCACAGACTGGGCAAAGGCAGTGGTCCAAAGCTATTATGAAAGCCACAGCTAGCATTTAGTATCATGAATTACCTAAGAAAACAAGAAACCTCACAGCACACTCTGATCTAATCATGATACTTTTGACAGCTGAATGCCAGAAAGAATTTTGCTGGTCGCTTAATGGCATGATGAAGTGTCCAAATG
>VRYO01002734.1:14623298-14637192 GCA_009812075.1 Sialia sialis
GCAGCTTATATTCAGGTGCGGCTTATATATGGACAAATCCCGTGGTCTTCCCAGCTACCCGGAAGTGCGGCTTATATTCAGGTGCGGCTTATAATCGTGAAATCACTGTAAATATCCATATCATTATGATATCTAATAAAGAAGGGAAACCAGTAGTATTTTATCTGAAGTGTTAAAGCCTTTTGAGTAAACTAATTCTCCAGCCTCTCAAGCACAAGTCCATGTAGCCAAGATTCACTACTCCTTTAGTACACAAACTAAGATAAATGATCATCTTATCCACAAGTCATCTATACCATTTCCCACAGGAAGACAAGGTTTGAATCTAAATTGATTCTGAAAACCCCCGAGGTATGGTCAGAAATCAAATAGATGTCAGCAAAAAACACTTGAGAGGGAAATGTCAAATGCAAAAGTCCCCAAGAAACAAGCCCAGCCTGTGGCCCTCATGAAGACTGACCTGCCAGGCAGTGCAGACTGTGCAGAAAGGGACCCACAGTCTTCAGATAGCCAGCAGCTATTTGAATGTTTGTATTGTCTGTCAACAAAAGAGAAGGCAAATGCCATCCTGGGATGCACACATCTGCAAGAGTGTTTCATGTAAAATAAGGAAGAAATTACTGTGCTCTAATCCAGTGCATTCTCTGTGTAGTGTGGTGTCCAGCTGTCAGCATCACCCGTTAAGGAAAATGGATGGTCAGGGTCCGAAGATTCTCATGTGAAAGCCTAAAAGTTTAGAAGATTCAGTCCAAGAAAAAAGGCTGATGAATTGGGCATTTTCTGCCTGGAAATGGGAAGATGAGGAAAACTTTAAACTTAGCTGTCTGGCAGAAACCTGACTTCTTTCTAGCCATTATAAACTGGTAATGTGAAGTGTGATGTCCTCCACTTTGCTTTCGTTTGGTAAGGTTTGGTACAGCAGGACTGTGCAAATTTAGACCACCTGTTAGAGTATTTTCCGACCTTTTATCTGTCAGAGCCAGAGCTTCCTCAGATCAAAGTCCTGCAAGACTCCCCTCAGGATCCAGTTTTGTGGCTAGCATTCATCACAACCAACTGCTTTTGAACATTCCCAGTTGTGTGAGATATTGCATGGCTTAGCCCTGAAATGCTGCAATGAAGCTGAGACAAGCTCTGGGGCATGATGGTTCTTACTCACAGCACCAGTCTGAGGAGTGACTGCTGGCCCTTGGAGACATGGCCTGGACACATAGTGCTGGAGGTACAGTAATTTCATGATTATAAGGCACACCCTTTTGACTAAAATTTTGATTGAAACCTGGAAGTGTGCCTTATAATCTGGTGCGTCTTATATAAGGACAAAGTTTGGAAATTTGCCAACCTGAAAGTGCAAGCTGTGCCGAGCTGTGCGCCCAGCTGAGCCACGGCAGCTGTGAGAGCTGTGGCAGCCGGCGCCAGGGCCAGGCAGGAGTGCCGGGGCCTGCATCATGGGGAGGGCACCTGGGGCTGCGTTTAAAGGCTACGCCGATCTGTGAAAAATGTTTGCAAATTGAGCACCTGCCAATAAACCCCGCCATCCTGTTATTTTGTTACTAATTCGATACTTCGTTGCGTGCGGATCCTTGCTGCAAAAAAAAAAGTACGCCTTATAGTCTGTTGCGCCTTATAGATATGAAATTACTGTATTTCTAGCATGGGCATCTTCAGTTTGCACCTGTTGGGGCTGCAGACCTGCATCTTCCTAGACCAGTAGCTGGCCTCAGGTGGCATTTCCTAGGGGAAAATGGCCAAAAGGCTGTGGTCAAATGTCTGAATTGTGCATACTGTGAAGCAGAGGAAGAAGAATTGGAACATTGGAGCGTTTATTAAAGCACATATAACAGGGGCACCCAGTGCATAGAGAAAAAATTACATCACACTGCAGTGACAGTGCTGTGCAGCGTCTGAGGTCCTGTCTGTCCTACAACAGACACTTCCAAATGCAGTCTGGGGCATGCACAAGCCCACCTTGCTGAAGGACCAAGAGCAGTGCAGTGCCCAGCAGGGCTAGCAGCAGGGTACACAGAAGAAAGCCAAGGGAGGCAGCAGAACAAAGGAGTGGCTGGGGTAGGGGCTGTTTCCCCCACATGTGACTGCAGCCACTTGTCCCTGCAGGCACTGCCCCTGTCCCTGCTGAGGCTGTCATCACAAAGCCACAGCTCCCTGGGGTGTGGGGCTGGCACAGACCCCACCGACCCCAGATCCTGTTTCTGGGCTGCACTGACCAAGAGTGCAGTCATGCACACTTCCTTCCACATTTATGCAAAAAGCATCCACCCCACACGTATTTCCACTGTATTTGAGGCCTTGTGAAATCTTGGCAGAAGTGGATGGATTTTGCCCAGAATACACAATTTAGTGCTAATTATCTCTTCCTGCTGGGCTTTAGAGCACAGAGCTTTCAGTTCAAGAACAACAGCTACAAGAGCTAATGGATTGCTCTGTTACCAGGAAGCAAACCCTTTGCGGAGCGTGGAGGATCCTGCCCTGCTGCAGGTCCCGGGGAAACTCTGCAACAATAGGAGGATGGAATTCATTAACTCTTCAGGGAAGGAGAGAATATCACCAGCATCATAATTGCCTTCCGCTGGTGCTGCTGGGGAGAGCACCCCAACACAAAAGAGCATCTCACCCCTCCCAAGGCACAGCAAATTATGTTGCAAATGTAGAAAAAGAAAATTCTCCTTGTTGGGTCAGTGAGAGGCAGCAGAAGGGAAAAGGATGGAAAAGCTGTGGCTGTGATTCATTGCCTTCCATGTCACACACAGTAAAAGTCCATATTTTCTGCGAGTGAGTGTACAGGACAGGGGTTAAATTGTTGCTTTCCAAACCTCACTTCCCACATGCATTTATCTCACATTTAGGATGGCCTGTGGGCCTCTCTGATTGGGCTCCACTGACAAACCTCTTCTGGAGACATCCTTGAGACAAGGAAGAGACTTGCTCCTCCCTGCTGGCAATTACGCTGCAGGTAATGAATTAACAGCATATAGGAGTCACACTGGGAGCCAATAACAATTTAATTCTCCTGCACTGGCAGTTAACCACCCAGCAGTACCCATCCCAGAGCTGCTCTCCACACAGCTAATTTTGGACCTTTACATACCTGCATATGGTGATCATTTGATTCCAGTGCTGACATGTAGCCTGAAGGAGAATCCAAAGTACCTCCTGGCATAGCCAGCATTTTGGCTGGTGGTGACCATGTCTTAGCTTTTCTTTCAAATGAAGTCTTTTTGGTGTGGATACTCACCTTCTCAAATATCCTTACAAGTGTAAGAAATAAAATACTGAAATACAGAGCAGATGCTTCAGTACCTTGGACTAGATCCATTATTGACACAGGACCAACATTACACCCTTCTCAAAGACACTTTCTCACTTGCTCATGTGGTGCACAGATGTAGGCTGCTGGCAGTGATCTCTAAAGCAATGTGGGCAACTTCCAGATATTCAGGTACCCTTTGTCTCCATTTCTTGTGCAAAATTCTGGACAGTTTTTTCTTATTTGTGTCTTTGTAGTTATTAGGTTAAAATATCCTTATTACTGCTGTATTTTTGCTCCCTCTTGGAAACAGTGTGAGGGAAACACTGCTGGATGAATGGAACAACACCCAGCACTGGAGGTGGGAGTGGTGGCATTACCAGAGGTCATCAAGATAATCCAGTGACCTGCCTTCTCAACATAAACAGGTTTTAGTGGCAGCTCTTTCAGAGAGCATGCTACCAGTGGGAAAGGTTTTCACAGCTTGGAATCATGATTGCCACCACCAAAAAGTCAAAGGCTGTGAGAGTAAAAGGAGTGCGAATAATTCTTCCTGAGTGAGCTGAGGAAACAGCTGCACAAAGCCTGACACTCCTTTGCTAAGACAGTTGCAAGCATCCTCCATGATGTCCAGACAGTTTCCTGTCTTGAGAACAAGCTGTCCAGCACCACTTCGCTGGGAAACACCAGAAACAAAAAAGTGAAATACCAAACTGATTCCAAGGAAGATTTTCTTCCGTGAAATGAAGGTAAATAATTCTACTGTTTTATGACTGTTGGTTTTAATGTGAGGTATTGCACAACAGGCTTAAATAATGTTCAAGTATGACTGCATCCACTTTTATCTGGCTATAATGTTATCCTTAGCTCATTATGTCTCAGAGAGGTTGGTTATGAAGAACAAAAGCCTTTTAGGTCTGAAGTCTGCATGCACATGAACCCTTCTCACCTGACTGCGATAACAAGCATGTGGAATACATATTGAACTCATTCTTCATAGTGTTTTCTCTCACAATATTTCGAATTTAGGTAAGCTTTGTACTTCAACAAGTAAATATTGAGTTAATTGCATTAATAAACACAAAGCAAAAGGCAGAAAATACCCCTCCATTTCTAGCATGAGCTGGAGGATGGCCACAGGCAGGACCATGGGTTAGTCAGAGCACCCTGTCCCCCAGGCCCCAGCAGCCCCAGCCTGGCTGCAGAGGCCCATGTCTCCCATTTCTGTCTAGTTGGCCTGACCCTTCTTCCACATTTTAGCAGGGTTTCTCTACCTTAGTACCATCCCAAGAGACAGGAAAGACCTGACCTCCACAAACCTGCTGCCTGCCTAACCCAGTCGTGTCAACCCCACCTTTGAAAGAAAAGCATTGATTTGTCTCCTCATATAATACACACAGTACTGAGGGTGCTCCACCAATACCTTCATCACCCATCTTCTCACAGGAAAAGATGCTTATCCTCTCTCTTGTACTTTATAAAAAAAACCCAACAAATAAAAATCATTGGCAAACAGTTGACAAATCTGAGATGCAAGTCTCCACGTGGAAAACAGAACTTTTGAGAAAAGCTATAAGCAGCTTGAAGCAGATCTTTCTGGGACACAGACAAGCAGGCTGTCAGACTTTAAACACCAAGCAGGCCCAGAGATGTCCCTCTGTCTGCTGTGTCTTCAAGCCCAATGCCCTGGGGTGCTACAGCCATGGGAGAGCCACATCACACATGTAGGATTTAATGTGTTGCAGCAAAAGTGCAGGAAAGCCATGTTCTGTCTTCCCTTCAGGAAGCTTGGGATGTGAGCAGTGAGCACAGGACAGCCCCTGCTGCAGAGGGCATCTGGAACTGAGCACCAGTGACCTCCAGGCAACGTTCCAGCCCCATCCACAGGGCAGCAGCTTTACTCTCTTAGAGTCCCTGTGCCTCACCAGCTAAGCATTACTGAAATTGAATTCCACAGCATGCCTGTGGATAATGACTTAGAGTTATCTTTCCTCTCAAGACAGGGAAACCTGACCAAAGACAAAGAGTTTCTTTCCTGCTGTAGAAATGGTTGAATTGTTTCCATCCCAAATGTGATGTTTGTGATACAGGACTTTTGCCTTCCACCTCATGTGTTCCTGCACGGGGAAAAAGCAGGCACCTGCTGTTTCACCTGGCAGCTCTGCCTCTTGGCTTTGACAGAAAGGGATCAAAACCCACTCGGATGCCCACAAAAATTGTTGGATTTTTTTTTCAGCAGGGCAGCACACTGCTCACCTCTGGGGAGGGAAAACAACATTGATCTTCAGGTATTTTTTGGAAGCTTTGCTGACCATCCACTGGATAGCTATAAAAAGACTTCTGTGGGGTCAGATCTGAAAACACTGCAGAGTGTGAAATTCTCTTAGCTGGAAAGGTTTCATGTGGAGGCTGGATGGAAACCAGCAAGGCAATGGACATGGATACACTTCTCTTGTTGACACAGTTGATGAGAGCAGACAGTCTATGTGTTTGCTGACATGATGTGGGCAGCAGAAGGCAGATCTGCCTCCAGCCCCTCCAGCAGGCACCCAGAGGTACCTGTGCCCAGGTGATCAGGGTCACCTCAGTGCCAGTGTATCCCTCCTGCCAACAGTTTACATGGTGAGGGACACCATGTTTTAGAGAGATCCCAAAACTTCCTGACGAGCCTGATCTGCAGGTTGTGCTCTGAGGTCATCTCAGTGTGTTCTTCCAAAGCTTGGGTGGAAGAGGCACCTATTCCTTGTGCAGCAGCTTGGAGTGAGAGCACTCAGCAAGGCCATGGTCCTGTGCTCAGGCTGGTGTTTCTCATCCTACACCACCACGGTGGCTGAACGTGGACTGGTCCTTGGGACAGCAGCAGCAGCATCTCCTCTGCCAAGGGACTGCTCTTCCCATTCATCAGAGACCAGTTCCCATGCTTGTTTGTCTGACTCATGTCCTCTCTCCACCTTCTCCTTTCTCACAGGTCCTGAAACACTGTCTGAAGAGGAAAACATCCTCAATAAAAGGATAGAGTGTGCACCAGCGCTGCTCTGAAATACTTTGCATCAGCTAGGTTATGATGATCACCTCTGAGGTGACAATGGATGGATTAAATAGGATGTTTGGTTTCTTCTTCTCAGGTGAATAATTTTACTTTTTGTACATGGACAGGACTGAGGCTTGAAGGAGTGCAGTGAACCCCATCCAGCACAGACCCAGAGACACACCAATTCTCAGGAACAAATCCATGTTTTGGAGCACACATGAACAGAAGGACCTGAGTGCATCCCTGAGCCAAGGCAATGCCAGGCACCTAATTTTCCCTTTGCACTCTGTAGCTTCCCAACAGAGATCTGTGGACTTTATTCCAGGGTCAGGCCCTCAAATCTTTTCTTATGTGCAGCTTCCAGTCTCAGCGTGATGATGTCCTGCTGCCAGTGCCTCATTTATAAGCAAGGGAAAATCCAACCCATTCAGACTTTGAATCTGCTAAATGACTAATGGAGCTAATTGTGCCCTCTGCTCTTGTAGCAGCTTGAAAGCAAAAAAAGAGGGGTTTACACAAGAGGGAAAAGGACATTTTCTAGCTCTGACAATAACTCAGGAGCCCACTTTTGCCTTTGCAGAGACATGATGCCAGCAGCCCACTCTTACTGGGGTCCTGCTCACCTTTGTAATTTACTTCAGATTTTTGCCCTCAGTCCAATCTTAAGCAAAATTGTTCTTGGCTTCAATCTGGTACCTATCAGAGCATACAGAAACCCTGCGATGAATAAAGCAAAGCCAGAAAAGTAGAATACCTGTAATCCAGAGACTACTTTGTAGTTTTAGCAAAAGCAACAACATGCAAAGCACAGGCATAGGAGTAGGAAAGGACTATCTTAAGTCAAAGAGCACAGGAAGAGGTTCTTAGCTCAAAACAAAAACGATCTGCTTGCATCACAAAACAAATTAAGTTTTTAGCAGTAGCTGGAAGTCACACATGCAGGGAACAAAGGAGTTCATTTACACAACACTGCTTACTTACATTTCAGAGCAACCAATGTCAGTGCAGGAACAAGAGCAGAGCAAACCTAGTAGTCTGGGTTTAACTTTGAGCTGTTACTGCTGCTGACTACAATGAGAGGATCTTTCCTAAATTGTTTCTCAACACTGATAGCGGGATATGTGTCTTGGGCTAATACACTGTACAGGCTTCTTCTTTTTGGGAAACCAGCTTTAAATTAAAGAATATCTCAGAACATGTTCAGTGCCTGTGTTGTACCAGTATAAAAGGAGAAAATCCACCCCTCAACATTCTTTTCTCTTGCTTTGGCGTCACTTGGGGAACTGTTTAAACTGAAAAATAATCCAGGAAAAATGGCTGGTTCCTTGTTAACTTGTTACGGATCAGCCCTGATGGGGTGTACTGAGAGAGAGCAGAGGATGAGAGGGTGCTGATTCTCCCTTCCAGCAGCAGCAACATTTACTAATACTGACTGCAGTGGTTGCTGAATTGCAGACTCAGAATTTGGGAGTTCTCAGGAGGATTGAACATCTGGTTCTGGCATTCCCAGAAGTTGCACCAGCATCAGCATGCTGATTGATCCGTCAGAGCCCAGGGATCATCTCTTCCTTCACTTGTATTGCTTGAGGAGAATGGCAAGAAAGACTTAAATTGACCTAAAACATATGGACTGAACTCCACATTGGTGTGGGAATAACAAGATAATTCATGATTACTTCCATGTTACAGCACTCATGAAGGACATATGAAACCTGCACTCACTTTTTCAATTGAAAGGAGGAGGTTTCAAGGCAGCACAATCCATTCTGGCCCTGCTGGAAGACAGACTTTATTGTTGTGTTAGTTCTACTTTGCATGACAGAATCCTGTATTTGTTTGGCTGGAGAATGAACAAATAAACATGATTCTTAGCCTATGATGGAGATGAAGGTATCAATCCTGTTGGCAGTGTCCCATATGGATAATGGCCAGACACTGCAGTTAGCACCATAATTCAAGTCTCCTCTTTAAAGGCAGTGCAATAGTAAATCACTAATTAGACATTTGTGCTTGCACTTTTGTGTTTGTTCCTTTTCTTTTATCTTTTATTCTCTCAAACAACAGCATAAACAAGAGGCTGACTGAACTAATGAAACCCACTCTCACCTTTCCTATCTCTCTTGGCTGGACAAGCAGTGGCACATGCTGGGTGCACTGCAGAACTGCTCTCTAAGGGATGCCGTAAGAGCTGCCTTTGCCTAGCAAGGACAAGGACATTAGTTTGCTAATGCATTAGTTTCCTCTGCCCTAGGAAGCCAAGTTTCAGAAGCTATGCAAGGATTTCACATCATCTTCCCTGCCAAAATTGGCCAGGCATAATCATCAGGTCAAAATGTTAGATGAGAGAAGGGGACAAGCAGCACAAGCTCACAAATGCCACTGCTTAGGAGATCAAGGCCAAAAAGCAAGGTAGGTAGTTGCAAAATATTTATAACAAGGGAATGGTATTTCACAAGGTTATTTAATTTATTTCTGTCCTTTTTTTTGCCAGAGAAATAGATAATTAACCTAAATTTAGAGCACCTCAGAGATTAGACAGCAGCATTCTTCCATTCCTTGTCTCCACTGGTCATTCAACAGAGCACCTCCATGAGCTGCCTGACACTGATGGTAACATGCACCTTTTGGAGGAGCAAAGACTGCTTTCCACAAGGAGAACTGGATATCAGCATGCACTCAGAAAACTCCAGCAAATTATGTGTCTACATACCTAAGCAGAAAGATAGGCAAAATTCATTTCAGAAGCTACAAGAGAGAGCTCATGTAGTGGGATTCCAGGAAAGGCTAATTTGTGAACTACAAGGGTATTAACCATGAGAAATTCCAGAGGAATTTAAAATTTGTTCTTAGAAGGAAGTCTATGACTAGACCATGGTGCAAGTCTGTTTGGGGCAGTTTTACTGCAACAATGAAGCCAGGGTGCCTCCTGTTCTAGAGTTTTCAGGTTCTGGTTCTTCCAGCAGTAGAGGCAGTCACTGGAGCATGGCCACAGCATGAGAACCACATTTACCACAGCAGTGACAAAAAAAGCACAGGTGCTTAGGTGGATTTGGTCTATGGGGCAAAACTGACAGAACTGGGTAGCAGGAGGAGCAGAAGATGGACTTAAACAGCAGTTTTGAAAATACAGTTTAAAGAACAAGCAACACAAAAGGTCTTTGACCTATAGATGATTCTTGTGATTAAATATTTGCATCATTTTTTACATCAAATTTTCCAGCTATTGTCAATTAGTTTTTTATGCAGTGAGCTGAACAGATTCAGATTTCAGTGAACTAAATGTATTTCCATTATCAGAGAGCAAGGAAATAAATGGTGAAACAACAAGAACTAGATTCAATAAGAATAAGTAAAGTAGAAATTAAGTTTTTCCTTAATGCTGAAAAACCAGACTACTTTAATAGCAAAGGAGAAAAAGCAGATCGTACAATGGTTTTACTCATATAAGTAATCATGAGATGAGCAACTTCAGTAAAGAAGGATGGAACAGTTTGTATTTTTAAACATGCATGTAATTTGCTGCACTGACGTGTTACTTCCTCTCCACTTCTCTCCCCTGAGGATTGCAGAACCTCTACTGGGGAGCCAAAACACATGCCCCTAACAGGTGACCTTCACAAAAAAACCCAGCAAAGAACAAGATGATGCATTGGGCCAGCAGAACTTATAGAGAATCAGCAGAGCTTTTATTTTTTTCCCCCTGTAAGAGCCACTGGCAGAACCTGAGCTCCTTCCAGACCAACAGATCCTCACTGCTCCATGTACAGCAGCAATCCCAGCATCAGCCTGTGCAGGGCACAAACACCACTGGTTTCTGGGAACATTTCTGCAAATAAATTGCTGGTGGCAACCAAACACCCAGCTGAAATTCCCACCAGCCCCCTTTTTTTTGGCATATGCTGACCCCACATATGACACTTTAACTGTGTACAAAGTCTGAGATTGTTGCTTGGGCTGAAGAAACACCCTCTGACCACAGTGTAAGAGGATAAGTTTGTCAAGTAGTGTAGCTGCTAATTGCTGAGGTCCCTGGGGTGCTGAAATTCACAGAAATGCTCAATTTGCCACTGTCCTTCAGAGCAAGCTGCATGCCAAAGTAAGACAGAAGGCTTTCCCATGTTAGAGTCCCAGTTCTGTTCCCAACTGTCTGAATAACCCCGTTCAAGTTATGTTACCATTCATCAATTATTTCTTTTTATATATTTTTTTTTCTTCTAAGACAGGAAAACTCACATTATAATCACAATTGGAAAAGATACAGAAATAGTGATAACACTCATCATAAAAGCATATGGTAGAACTTGTTCCCTTATAGATTGACTCTGCCTAAGCTTCAGGACACAACAGATTGTCCAGGAGACCAGCATGTCAACAAGAAGCCTGATTAAAAAGATTAAAAAAGGATTTTAAGGACAATACTATGTTTTGGGGAACACAAGTCACTACTCTCAAGAATTTATAATTTACAGACTGAGGGGTGGCTTTTCTCTGGGTTTCAGCAATGTAAGTCAGCAGCTCCTCCAAAGCATGACTGCTGGCTCGTGCCTGAGGCATTCTTTGGAGCTGTCTAAATCAGTGAAGAAAAGCTGACTTGAGGTCAGCTTAGCCAGCTTGCCTTGATGGAAGCGGCTCTTACCTCTACAACCACAGCTGAGATCATGTGCCCTGGTCACCCTTTAACTGTGGCCACTGCAAACCCTGCCCGGCCAGCAGGGCAGCAGCTCACAAAGTGCTGCTGGCAGAACAACCCACTCTGACTTCCAGAAGGGTCAAACCTTCCTCCCCCTCACTCCAACAAGGGAACTGTGCCTTTTCTGATCACAAGGACTCAAACAGAATCTGTACAAGTCTTAGCTCCTGGTCTGGACAGGACCAGGGACAGCATTAAGCTCAGCCAGGGCACAAGACGTTGAGAACTACTGCCCACAAGGATGTCGTCCCATTACTGGATTCATTTGATTTGAGAAGGGAATGGGATTCTAAGTACCCTTTTTGTGTAGAAGAACTTGCAAACCTGTTGGGAGCTCTTGTTCTTTTCAGGATTTTGCATGTTTTTCCAATTAACTTGTTTCTTGAACAATTTTGTTCAGCAGATTTTATTTTTGCACACTGAAAGAGTAAAATGCTCCCTCTGTATCTCTGCAATAGCTTACCTGTCATTCAGTATGTAGAAAGTTTCACAGAATTCACGAGATCTGATTATATTCATGCAGAATTTGGCCTAAAGAGAGAGCTGTTGAAGGGTAAGAGATGGGAGGGAGTAGGACCCAGTCATTCTAAGTGCTGTCAGACTGGTCTTTCTTTGAGCCCAAAGCTAAAAGTGAGCAGGGTTTCTAGGCAGAAGAACAGAACCTTGGCAGGAACAACACAAAGTTAGTGTAGGCATGTTTCAGGGTTATTTTGCATTTAATAATTCATCCCCTTCATTCCTGAATTAACACAGAATGTAAATCTTGTAATCATTACACAAATCATAGTTTACACAATGATGAGCAAAACCCAAGGACAGTCCCCAATACAGAAATGTCAAAATCTAGAAGCAGAATCAGAGGACTTGAGGCTCACCAGAAAACCAAAGAAAGACCAAAATGGAATTCTCAAATATGTATTCTAAGGATTACTTAGCACTGTTCTCAGAACTTTTAAAGATCTTTTGGGGGAATCTGCCAATGTAGAGGTAAAGCCTTGGAGAACTTTACCTAATTGTAGACTAATACTACAAGATTTTAATATTCAGCAAGATACTAGGACAAACTCTGAGCAGTGCTCCTTTCATCAGCACATTTCATGTTTAGTCCCAACTATCAGTTTATTTTTTAATTACAGTTTTATAAAAAGATTATTTTTTGTGAAGCAAGGAATATATAACAATATATTGTTTCCCCTGGAGACAACATATATACAATGTGTATGACAGGCAGGATACACACAATTTAGATGACTGTGTGACAGATTAGTAACCAGAGGCCATGAAAGAGTAGAGGGATAAAACAAAAGTAGTAAATATTTGGTCACTTTTGAGAGTTAATTTGATCATCACACTCTTTTTTGTTTTATTTTTTTGAGGGGGGAACACAAATCACTAGTCTCAGGAATTTGTAATCAAAAAATTTGTAATAAGAATCAGACTGTGCAAATATCATTCTAACTGTTCAAGAAACATATGAACAATAAATGACAAAGTGTAGACTTGAAAGATACTCTAATCTTGAATTTCCACTATGAAATTTAGAGATAATTGTAGCAACAATTAAACAAGCTATTCTACCAAGGAAAGAGAAAAAGTACTTCTTGAAGCACCAGATTGTGAATTGCAAAAGAAACATCAAAACCTGTATCCAAGCAGAGAATTGTGTGTAGACTTATACACTGGTAGTAAATAAATTAGAAAGAAGCCACTTTGAAGAAGTGCTCAGCACAGGGCAGATTAAGCTCTTTTCTCTCTTCTCCTCCATCACCTATCCTCACTACAGCCTGCTGGACCACAAAGGACTTTTCTCATCCTCACACCATTACCTTCATCTCTAATGCACTTCTGTACCTAGGAAGTATTTTCATTTCTCTGTCATAGACTTCTATGTTGGTTTGGAGTGTCATGTCCTGATCTTTCATTACTTTGATGATAAAAGCCCCAGTGTAGCATTTTGCTGTGGCAAAAACTGAGCTTTTAGTAGTGTCACATTTTCTATCTTGGAAATAGCTTTGCTTTCAAATTGCCACTCAGACTAGTGGCCACCACCATCCCAGGTACATTTTGCCAGCACAAACATGAATAAAGCGCTGTTTCTACAGCACTATGAGTTTAACAACAATAATTGCATTTGAATAATTTCTCTCAAGAGTGTGATTACAACACTTATTGCCAGTTGAAGCAATTTTTACTCAGTCTGAACAACAGTGCCTTTTAGGGTAAATATGTTATGTTCTGGGTTGATATGCCATAGTGCATTATTCCACTAAAATTTAAGGTACTTGCTGAAAACACATTGCAACTCTGAGATTAGCCAAAGTAACAAAACTTTCTCATTTCTTTTTTTAGCATCCATTAATCTATTTGGAGTTCAAGACAATATGCTAAAAACTTTCAAGCTCATCATACAGCATAGCTGATTATTGCTGCGCTATTGATTACACATATGGATAAGTTGCTCCAGAAAAACAGCAAGTAGACAGCAATGTGTCTATGGAGAATTTGGGAATACCACCAAATGAGTATTACTGAAAGAGAAGAGCAATTACTCCTCCTCAATGTATCCTCAAAGTATTCTGTTTTCTCTCCTCAAAGTTTTCTCTGTAGCCTTAAGTCCCGCTTTCTTCTCTTACTAGCTCAGGACCTTGGAAGGGTATTTCTCATCCCAGGGCTGAAACTTCATATTTACTTCTGTAACGATCTTCCTATAGTTATTCTGTAACATTTTTCCTATTCTCATATTATTCGATAAAAGAGGACATACAACTGTCACAATTTTACAACTGATTTTGAGGTGGGGATTTGTTATCTTCTGGACACAGGTCAGTAGCAGAAATAAAACCAGCACCCCAGGCACAGCAGTGCTCTGTACCATGCTGAATTCCAAGGACATTTTTCGTTCTGTCAG
>VRYO01002734.1:14647614-14664570 GCA_009812075.1 Sialia sialis
GTGCGGCTTATATATGGACAAATCGCGTGGTCTTCCCAGCTACCCGGAAGTGTGGCTTATATTCAGGTGCGGTTTATAATCGTGAAACTACTGTATATTTTTATTTAGTTCATCTTGATAGTTTTCTGTTAGTTCAGCACAAATATAGATTAAATACATCACATACACATCATGTAAGAATATGGGGACCAAAGTACCTGATTTCCATTGGCTTGGGTCTGTTTTGGTGCTGTGTCATGAACTGCAGGAGTAACTGTAGTAGAGTATGCATAAGCCACCTGTGGAATCAAAATGGTTTGCTTATTGGCAGCGAGAGCTCTCAAGCAGGGAACACTGTTCTGGTCAGCAATGGCAACAATTGTAGGTAACTGGGCAGTGACTGTAGGTATAGCAATATTTATGGGATTGGCACTTGGTGGGATTACATTTACAATAGGATCAGAGTCTGTAATACCGTTGTCCTCTTGTGGTTCTTTTTTTGCACAAGTTAAGTTCAAAGGTTCTTCTTGGACAGAATAAACACTGTTCTGGTAAACACTAGTTATGGTAGATCTTTCCAACAGTTCTCCATGTTGCTTTGGTAGTGAAAGGTCAAGAGGTTCTATTTGTGGCTCTTCTTGTACACCCTCTACCGTGTACGTGTAACCCTGTGAATTTTTTGATGAAGAAAGGTTTAGTGGTGATGCAGATGGCGTGCTACTGTGTGAACCATTCAGAGTTGAAGCCCCTGGTAAAGTCTGAGATTTCGTTGTACTGACAGGATTTTGTGAGTTATTTGTGCTGTTCTGGGGTTCACTCACATTTGTAGTTGCTGCTTGATCATCGTTGTCTGTGGGACTGCTTAATTTAACTTGTTCAGGAGAAGATGGTCCAGAAGACTGCACAGAAATTTGTCCAGCTTGCATTTTTTCAAACCACTTTTTTACCACATCCAGTGGTAGGTTTACGAAATCTGCTATTTTTGAAAGCTCTTCTGCGCTTGGTTGTGCATTTAATGCATAATACGCTTTTAGGAGCGACAGAAGATTCTTTAAAGGTGGCTGACCAGGAGACAAGTTGTTCTCCCCGGTTTCTGATGGGACAGGGGACTCGGGTTTCTCAGCTTCTGTTCCACTGGGCTGGGGAAGCTGAGGAGGGCTTTTTGTTTCATAGTGCTTTAATTCTTGAAGTGCATTAAGATCTCCTGGACAGTCATCACAAAGAAGACAAGTGCTATCGTTGGTCTCTCCTTCAAAGTTCTTATCTTTCTCAGACTTCACTGTGAGATCTTCTGGTAATTTCTCATTTTCGCAACTATTTGTAGGAACAGAGTTTTCTTTTTTAAGATTTTGTGGAACAACCTGAAGTTGACTTGGTTGCTCCAAGCTGTAGTTGATGATAATTTTGGTTGTCCCATCTTGGTCAACCAAAGGAAGACTGATAGCTGAAATGAGGGAATGGCCAGCTTGCTGTATAGATGCATTGCTGATTGTTTCTTGTTCTTTGGATGCAAGATTAGCATGATTGTTTTCCAGTACTTGCCTTATTACATTACCATCCACTGCCAGTTTTAATACATTTTGAATGTCACTTAAATTGATGCTTATGGGAGACACCAGACCTACTGTTGGTAGAACAACAGCTTGCACCACACCCTGAGGAGAACTGGTTGCCTGCAATGGGCTACCACCACTAAAAACCCCATTTTGCAAAGGGGTTGAACAATTAATTCCTGAAGCAACCACTATGGGCTTGAATTCATAATCCACAGGTTCAGTTTTAATTTGGTTAAGAGGAAGCTGCTCTTGCAAGGGTTTATTTTCTATCTTTTGTCGTATCTGTGGTCTTGCTGGGCTACCTGGTGATGCAGAAAGGGAAGGGGAGGAGCACTGAGACATCTTGAGCCCTGACCGGGTTCGACCATTCACGGGCATCAAACCAATACACTTCTTACTGCTTATGTGTGAACTGTATGAACCAGAATGGGAAAAACGTTTCTTGCAGTTTGGGCACTCATATGGCTTCTCTCCTAAAGAAAAGGAAAAAAAAAAAAAAAAGAAAAGAATAAAGGTATATGCAACAGTTAACCAAGTTACAGCATAACTTCATCAAACAATAATTACTAGAACGAATACATCATAATAAGCCCTCAAAGATCCTAGGGAAAAAAAAAATCGTGTCTAGTGTCTTACGAAAAAAAAATCTTATCTAGTGAATTGAACAGTAAGGGTATAGCTCTGAGCCAAGGCTCCTTTAATAAGTTTGTCATCCGCTAGTAGACATAGGATGGAGCCCACAAGACCACAGGCTCCAGTATTTCTCTAACAATGACAGATTTCATTGAACTCCATTAAAGTAGTACCACCACTAACTTCTAACTGCTTATGTAACATTTCTTATAACTTTTCTAGTAAATTGTATCCTGAGTCTTCTTTAATATGACTTATCTCGAATGATGACAATTAAAGTCACAGGAGGAACACACAGTTCTTATGTCCTGATCATTATCAATTAAAATTCTATAGCAAGGCTTGTAGCACACTGAATGATCTGCAAACATCGGAAAAAAAAATAACAACAGAAGAAAAGTGAAAAGGACCAGAAAGATGTTCCCATTTCTTCTGCAACAAGTCAAGTTTTCCTTAATTGTAAGACATCAAGTTGCAACTGTAAATCCTTTTGAGTTTTTCTACATATATGCCACACAGAGCTGAAGGCTGCAGTCAGTGCTTGCAGCATTCCAGAAGGAAAAAAAATAAGGAAAACACTAGTGTTTTAAACTTAGACTTACAGAACAGCTATTATATCAAAATTAAAAAGAGCAGAAATGGCAGCATTAGTACTCAATCAATGCCTGATTTATTTACCACTGTGGATTCGTAGGTGCTCCTTTAAGTGATGTTTATATTTAAAAGCTTTTCCACATTCAGTGCACTTGAATTTTCGATTACCGCTGGACTGCGTCACATGTCTCTGTAAGAAAGAAGTCTTAATTATTGTACAAGACAGCATCTTGCAGAAATTGTCTGCAGTTTCTTGTATTTTCACATTGCAACAGAGAAAACACAATACAAACCTGAAAAGAATCAACCATAATTGTAAGAAACTGAAGGTGCTATGGAAAAAGAAACAAATTACAAATCAGGTAAAAACTGAGGCACACATTGCTTCTGAATAAATCTGGTACAGTAAAAAGAAAGAAACTAAGCAAATGTAAAGTATCTTTGCCTCTTCTCCTAAATTCACGTGAGGTTTATACTGACACGGTAGTAGGAAGTTCCAGCATGAGTGCCAATTCTCTTGTGAAAGCAAAACCATGAGGAAAAACCCCAAGCCCACTACCCAAGAATATTTCTTGAAGGACAGAGAAACATTAAAGTTTATAGAAGCCTGTTTAAACTTTAACCTCTTGACTTGATTTTTCCATTTACATGCTTCCAGGGCTTACTGCTGGCCTTGGATTCCTCTATGTAATGATGCCACAGGACTGCTCGAGAGAAGGTAGCTCAGTGACAATAAAGGTACTCCCAGTAACAATTAATTTGCAAAATAAATGTGAGAAACTAAATTAAAATAAATAAAAATATTGAGGGATTTCCCAAATACACAACACCAAACCTCTGCATTAAAGCTCTGTGATCATTTTTGTTAGATTTTGCCTTGTGAGAGTATTTATTAAGTTTTTGTTTTTATTGCTATACTAGTTTAAAAAAAAGCAAAAGCTAAGACTGACATGTTAATATATGTAGTATATATGTGACATGTATGTGCAAGATTTGTAATTTTACCACAAACTGTATAAATCTGTGAACATGTTTTTTAAGGACAAAAATTGCATGCACTTCTAAAGTTGAAGAAGCTTAATTACCAATATAAAATCAAAGAATTAGGAGTTTTTCTGTTCAAACTTGTGTATTAAAAAAGCCCAGCAATCCCTTTTTAAGTAGAGCTCACTTAGCAAAAAGATACTCTACCACTACTGGGATATGCTGCAGTTATTTGGTAACCAGGGCAAGCATTTCATAAACTCATGAACAGAGCTGTTCATGGACTCTGAGGACAAAGAGGCTGCCCACCACCAGCACCAGGTGTGGATCAGCTGCCTCTGGTGTGAAAGCATGGAGGGAACTCCTACCCCCAGCTCTGGCCTGCTGTGCTTGGCAGCACTGGGAGCAGATGCTCACTGGGTGTTGGGGCTCTCCCTGAGCACAGACACAACAACTGAGGGCTGAGAACTGTGCTGGAGAAGCAGGGATGGATAAAACACAGGATGATGACCCTGCTGTGAGACATGCCTGCAGATCTGAAGAACCCGTGGCTGTGCAGGTTGCTGGATTGAAAATCTGAACTCTCTGCTATGAGATAAGATGTCCAAACTATCAATCCTTCCTGTTCTACTCTCTGTCCTCCTTTAACAGAAGACAAATTGAAATAAGATCATCTAAATTACTTCCACGTACTCTAATTCAAGAGTTCCCTTGGGAGAAGCATTTGGTTAAGCTGCAGATTTACCTCTCAGCAGACACTGCTCCCACCCTGCTCAGGGTGGGCTGCTTCCTGCCTCCCCCTGGGCTCTGCAGTGAAGTCTCCACTCTAACTTACCCTGGTTAGTACCTGACCCCCAGGTTTGTCAGCTGTCTTTTGCTAATTCACAAGGTTTTTCAGGTCCATTTAACTAAGTCCATTGAAGATGATCTTCTAGAAGATTGTGCATTTCATGTTAATGATCCAATTGCAATGAGTCTAGAGAACCGTGTCATGATTTACTTAAGCCTGCTGAGAAACAGTTACTGCTATCTGGCTTGAATTATACAAGCTAACAGATCTCAGGATATATACCATTACTGCAGGTCCTAGACTACATAAATATTCATACTAAATATCAGTGCATGTATTCCATCTGTCAGAAATGTTTCTGCTCCAGTCTTTAAAATCTAATGTTCTATTTCTAAGGCATGGAAGTCCACACTTCACTTACCAAATTTTTATTAAGTTTTCTTTTTTTCCTGGTCATAGCTGTAAGGTGCTTTAAGCTAGGTAGTGTTTCCAAACGTATTTTGCCTTAGCTTCTTATATTTGTAACTCTCTGTTCAGCTTCCTTGCTGTCTCTCATAATACTGTTTTATAAATCTGGGACTTCCTCAGAATTACTTTGAAGGATCTTCTTTAAACGTAACTGAGAAATCATGACACTTCTCTGAAGTACCACCTAAAATACTTTCATATTCATTTTCTCAGATTCAAGTGGTTTTCCCCATCTCAGCACAGTTAAAGCCACATTAGTTTGTGCCTGTGATACGTGATATGTTTCTAAATAGACTGTACATAATTGCTGTTTTCTGCTCCTTAAAGAATTAACTTCAATATTCAAAGAATATTCTTCTGTACTCCTTCAAGGACTGAAAGAAGAAACATCAGCATTAAGGTCAGTAACCAGCCACTAATACATCCTTGCACCAAATGTTTACTGTGCTTAGGACTGAAGCCCACCCCTCCTACACTATAGAACAAAACTACAGTAATTTCACGATTATAAGCCGCACCTTTTTCATTGAAGAATCCAGCCTACCCTAGTAGTGCGGCTTATATTCAGGTGTGGCTTATCTATGGACAAATCCCAGTGAAATGCCAACCCAGAAGTGAGAGCCAGACAGGGAGGGTGCCTGGGGCTGCCTTTAAAGGCTTCACTGGTCTATGAAAACTGTTTGCAACTTGAGCACCTGACACCAAACCCCGCTGGCAGTGATTCTGTTACTAATTTGTTACTTTGTTACACATGGATCGTCACTTAAAAAAAAAAAAAAAAAGAAAAAAATAGTGCGGCTTATATTCAGGTGCGGCTTATAGATGGACAAATCCCGTGGTCTTCCTGGCTACTGGGAGGTGTGATGTATAATCAGGTGTGGCTTATGAGTGTGAAATTACTGTAATTAATGAGGATCCTCAGAAGTTATTTGGAAGACAGAAATAACAGGTATATCAGGGATTTTTCACAGTTTGACCACCGTTTCCAAGAACTGCCTTATCTTAGCAGTGTGCACAGCACTGTTAAATTTTGAAAAACTACCTAGAGGTACTTCATAAACTGATGAGAAGAAGATTAAAACAAATAAAAGAAGCATTTTTTTCACACTTTAACATCTCTTTTGGTGCTTCACATGTGAAGGCAGACGACACAAGCAGCATCACTTCCTACCAACCTACACCACCTGTTAGTGGTATAGGAGCAGCCAATGGTGCCGTGAGGAGCAAGGGGAGGAGGGATAGCTCTCAGCTCTCTGCTGGAGCAGGACTAGAAGTTTTGCATATCTTCCCCTGGCTCAGAAGGAGGCCCAGTGTGCAGGCACCCCTTCCACTGCCTTCACTAAGCAAGGTTTTAGCTTTGCTGGTTGCTTCTTTGTACTGAACAATTACAAAATTGTCACATGATGGATATTACCAGCTAACAAAGTTATCCAAATAATCTATGATCAGGTGAAGTTCTTTAGGAATAAGACATTTTAAACATGCAGCTGTTTAAGATCCACAACCAAGAGGTCTATACTTTACTAAGGACAAAAGTTCACTTTCCATTACACAAATGGTGTAATCATGTGTACCCAGCTGATTTTGAAGACCTGACAACTTTGCGATAATAACATGAACAAAAAAGCATTTCGAATTTGCCAAGGATCTAAACTACTGCAGTTTAGCCATACTGGCTATGGCTTGAGGGAATAAAACACACCTGAACAGGTGTAATATTGAGTTCCAGATACTCCACAGAAAAAATATTATTCAAATACAACTGTGCCTTCAAAAGTATAAATCCATTAAAATATCTTTATGGGAACACAGTTTAAGCTTCCCTTTTTAGCAACTCTGAGAGTGTTTACTCACTTGGTATTTTTTATTTTTTCAATAAAACTACACGCAGATATGAGAAAGGCTTCTATCTCCCCCACCTACTTTATTCTTATGGTTTTAGGCTTGTAACTGTAAAGACTGGAAACAAATGTGGTAGCCCACAAGAAAAGCGTTATATAAATAGCATTCATGGCTTTTATAGTTAGAAATATAAGTCGTATGTAAGATGAAAGTAACTTTTAAAGTGCAAGCCAAGCCAAAAAGGAAGTGAAACAGAAATTAATTGTTCATGGGAAGCATATTTGAGTAAAAAAGAACTGCCACAGCAGAACATGCTGGTGAGGTTTTCCAAAGCTTGTGAGACAATAAAATCCTTGCAGCAGGATGGCTGATACTCCTTGTACTGATTTAATTGACCTTTGAATACGAACACTCAGGTATAAAAATGTATAATAAATTTTTAAGTCTGTTAAATTGTTGAACCTGGTGATACTTTGTAGGATGCAGGTTAACAGCCAATGTGTAAAAAATGCATCCTTTACTCTGGTTTCCTCAAGTAAAGCATCTTCCTTTGCTCTGGACTACAGCCTGTTGGTTTGGTTCTACCAGAAATGTTGGAAGTACCTTTACTTTTGCATTCTGTTTTGCATTTTTCTTTATATTTGTCTCCTTTTTTGTTTCTAGAGAGTATCGATCTTTCTAGTCTGTTTTCTGAAGGAAACATCTCCAAGCCTCTTTAACTTGGTGGTGGAAAATCTGTATGTTTTTTCCTCTGGATAATACATGACAGCTTCAGTTGGTTCCTGGGCCTCAGAACGCCTGATAAACTATGGAAGCGTGTGCTAGGAATGGATGATAGGACATGGTAGATAAAAAAGAAAATAAAAAGAGGGACAGGAGAACAGTCTCCGGATCTTCTGTAATGATCAGGTGGCTAACTCATGGAAGACATTTCAGGGACCCATGCCCTCAGGTCAACCCATGAACCAGAGAAAACAAGCTCACAACATCTTTAGCCTTTCCTGTGGCTTCTTTTAGTACTGAAACACCATATTTTATACACTAATTACTTGTATATGGTCTTACAGTACAAATTGCATTTGAAAACTGTACCTCACAGTACAAGCAACGCAATGGTTTGTTTCTTAAGGGCAAAAATGCTACAACAAATTGTGAATCATTCAAACAAGACTTATGAAAAAAAAGAGAAGTGTTTCATTATAGGTTTGAAATTAGATGTGAGTAATAATTTTTATGCAATGGTACCCAATAAACAGAAAAAAACAACAAATTGCATATAAATGTAACAACGCTTTCTGAGAACAACCCTACTGCCTAGATGAATGAAAATAGGAACTGAGATCTCAGCCTTTGACAGCTACAGAAAAAGCCTGACTTGAGCAGCAAGCTTGAGAATGTGCTCTGGGACTGGACCATCAGCACAGCGATGATCTGCTGTGAACAGTTTACCTGCTCTGCACATTTCTGCCCACGCACCAAATCCCAGCATTGCCACAGAGAACAATAACCCTTAATTCAAACCCCACTTACTGGATCTCTTCCTGATTTGTGTGATGTCATGTGGCGGTCGAGCTGTGTTCTGTATGCAAACGTGTAACTGCACAGGGAGCAGCTGAAGTTATCCTCGTTCTTCTCATGGCGGTATTTAATGTGTTCCTTCAGAGAGGTAAAGCGCTTGTACCCTCGATCGCAGTACGGGCAGGTGAGCAGTTGGGAAAATGCGTCAGGCATTCCTACACAGGACGGACAATGCACCAGATTTCAAGAAACAACTTCCAGACTTACTACCAGCAACAAACAGGCTTTCCATTTACAGTAATTTCATGACTATAAGGTGCACCAGACTTTAAGGCGCACTTCTGGGCTGGTGGCAATTTTTTGTACTTTGTCCATATATAAAGTGCACCCGACAATAAGGTGCACTTTTTTTTTTTTTTTTGCAGCGAGGATCTGCACAGAACAAAGTAATGAATCAGTAACAGAATTGCACGATCTCGGGGCTGCCACGGGCTCGGCTCGGGGCTGCACGGGCTCGTGCTTGCAGGTTGACAAATTCCCAAGCTTTGTCCATATATAAGGAGCACCGGATTATAAGGTGCGCTTCTGGGTTTCGATCAAAATTTTAGTCAAAAGGGTGTGCCTTATAGACATGAAATTACTGTACACCTATTACTGTAAGAAAACATGCAGCTGCTGGAAGCTCCATTTATTTTAGAGAACAACTAGTGATAATTTAGATTTTTCCACAGGTGGTATACAATCTCCCATACTATAATATGGTTACTCCAATGCACCTTGGAGAGAGTCAGCACAATATGCTGATAGGAGAAGGGGGACTGGTTTTAAACCAAAAGAGACTAGATGGAGACTAGACATACAGCAGAAATTTTTCATGGTGAGGGTGGTAAAATACTTCAACAGGTTGCCTAGAGGGGTGGCAAATGTCCCATTCCTGGAAAATATTCAAGACCAGCTTGGACAGGATTCTGAGCAACATGATCACATTGAAGATGTCCCAGTTCATTTCAGTGGGGCTGGACCTAGATGACCTCTAAAGGTCCTGTCCAACCCAAACCATTCTATGATTCACAGATATGTATGTGTTAGTAGGACATACTGTCTTCAGGACAGAAAGTAGAGAGATCAAACGTGAGGCCATGTAAATGAGTCTAATGTGATCTGCGGAATCTATTTTGCTGGCTTTCCTAAAGCACTTCTATATTCATACAGGGAAAAGTGAAACAAGATTGAAGGTAAATATTAGTTTCATTAGTCTATTTCAAGAAGTCACCATTTACAAAGTTTTAGCTCCATTCCTTCTTACCAGCATATGTTAAACCCTCCACACAGTAACTCATTCTATCCTTGAAAAATTAATTTTTAAAGGACCAAAAAAAATTTCTTTATAAATTGATAAAGGTATGTTCAAATAAATGTAAGGCTTGCTGTATTTGATCAAATCATGAGTTTATAGGTGTGATATCCTCCAATGACCTTGCCACTCTTTCTTGCTTCAAGAAAAACAGGAAGCACATGCTTGCAAGGATGCACCTATGCACTTTGCTGAGCATGAGAAAGGTGGAAGGTCTTTACTGATTAACATTTTATGCTCTGACGCACAGAGGGCACATTTGTACATGCTGTCATTTTAAGTTTCAGAACCGTAAGAATTATTAATACTCATAAATGAACCAGTACTTTAGAAAGTACTTCTGAATTATTTACCCTCATGACCTCTTCTAGCAGTTATCACCACAGATTGATTTTATGTTCTATGAAGTAAGAATTCATTCTATTTGTGTGGAGTTTACTAACTGAATTTTTAGTGAATGTGCCACTGGTCTTACAACAGTGAAAAGCAATCAGACCACTTTTCCTCATTACTAAAAATCACCATTTTTTCTGTCTCATATAAATTCTTTTACACTTGTTATAGCAACAATCAAAATAACGCAAATCCACAGGGATTTTTTGTTGTTCTATTCATTTCTGCTTTTCCTGGTTTAGCTGAGTTGTTCAGAAACAAAGCCATCCCCAGATATGCAGACCAAATATACTTCCTTTCAACTCTCTTTTAACCATCTATAATTCAGCTCATCTGACATAAAGAAAACTTCATTTCAGCACAAATCCAACATCAGAAGCATGTTAACTTAAATTCTATTTCCATTGGAGAAATGAAAACAGTTTTCCAAAGTCACTAAAAACTCTGACTCTGTCACTTCTCTTGTCTATGTTCCCAGTTTGGAAGCATGCATCTCTACCAAATGTCACTATATTTTTGGCATTTTCTGTTCCAAAATTATTAACATACTAAACACTATTATTCAGCGTTGTGATTTTCACAATACTTCTCAGTGAAGTTACTGGGACAGGTCCAATTTAAATGATTAATACGAATGTGATTTTTTAAGGATTACATGGGAATCATATGGCAAGTCTGTAAAACTAACTTGACAATATGTGCCATAGCAACCACATATTAAAATCTTAAATTAATGAACGTACTTTTAAAAGTAAAATCTATAATAGCATAAAATCTCTGGAGGAGCAGAACAAAAAGTTTATCTTTACCTTTTTCATTGTTCTCCCTTAGACTCCAGTACAGTACTACAGCTACAATGACATTTATCTGTTCAGTTATATTCATTTCTTAAAACACCTAGAATATAACTCTTAACCATTTATGTAGGCTGTTACTTTTTCTTGAAAAACCATAAATACTCTAGTTGTCACAAACTATCTAAGCTGAACACTTGAGAAAACACACAGAATGCAAAACCAACCTCAACAGCATTTGTCTTCAAATATTTCACGACGAAGAAATGAATAGAGTGTAACTTCTCATCTCACTCAAAACCCCTAAAGCATGCAACTTCCTCAGAGGAAAATAAAATTCATCTACTTAAAAATAACAACAGGTCATTACTTTTTCACTTAAACATTTTGTATGAACAATGCCTCTTTTTTTCTCTGCTGCTGTCATTTCAGGCAAAAACCCCCAAAAGTCTATCCCAGACTGTCTACCAAATAAAAGAAATTCTATCTAATAGATCGTTTTGGGAGCTTTGTTTAGAAATATAAAGAATGAAACATTTTATAACTCTCCCTGTTATTCTTATATAAAACCATACTGTTTTACTATTCTTTTATTATATTTAATAAATATTAGCTCTGTTCTTTCATGTAATTATGTTGAATGGATTTATGAAATCTTGAACTTTTCTTTTCAATGACTTGAGGTTACCATTTAAGTACTCATACAAATGAATCCCAATGCATGTCTTATTTCACAAAATCAAGTGGAAATGTTTTTTGCATGATGATCCTATCCTCTTATAATTATTTAGCTGAGAGTTTTTTTCCTCTACAGTTACAAGTATATGCACTGCTGTCTTAAGTACAGCAGAAGTTTTGGGTCGGTGAGTACAACTGATTTCATAAGAACTGAACTGATGACATATTTACCATTTTCATCCTGACCACTAGCTTCTGGTGTGCCTTGTCTCTGGTCCTCCTCAGGTGCTTCAGGGTAGATAACAGCTGTATCTTCTTGTTTAAGGAATTCTTCAACATTAGGGTCATGGTTTTGCTCATTTTCTGCATCAGAATCACATTCATCTTCTTTAACTAAGTGTGAAAAACAAACCACAAGATACAAAGTGAAGCTTAAAAAGAACATAAATGAGATTCAGTAATTCACATTGCCATCTCCCTCTAGTCAAGGACTTAAAACTCTTTATAGATACTAGTGTAGGTCAATCCCTTTAAGACGCCAGATTATGCCATGCTTTAAAAGATCTGGTAGCATAATGATATTTAAAAACTTGACTAAACACAGTTAGCCTCTTTAACTCAGTGCACTTTTATCACTTCAGATTTAGCTGTTCTCAATATCACAAAAAATCTTAAATGCAACATTAACTATGATTTAGGCCAGTTTACCATCTTGGCTCCTGTGTTTGCAAAAGTACACTTGTAGCCTTCAAGACACAATTCTTAATACTATTTATAGCTGTTCATTAGCAGAAACTCAGAAGATATTTAAACTCAGTAACAAGCTGGCCAGAAAAATGCAGCAAACTTGAACTCTGACTGGCTTGTTCTCTGGCATTGGAAATGGCTACCAAAAGGCTTTAGATATAGTTAAGAACCGTCAACATTTTCCAGTTAAAAACTTAAGAGAAAAACCCAGTGAAAAACTGTATTGCAAAATTAGCAAATAATAAATTAAATATTTTACTTAACGCTTGTATAATAAATATTTGATCTCAAGTGTTTGCCTAACTACCTTGTTCATAGAGTTTATTTTTACCATGGTGGAACATTCTGTGAAAGCTCTGCCTGCAGCACCCTAAATCATGACAGATGTTCTCCACTATTAATGTCAGACATATTTTTAATAGGAAAGAGAAGTTTTATGATTAATCTCTCAGTGTGAAGTCACATACTCAATTTACAATTTGACAAAATCTTTTTATGACACGAGGCAGTCTCTCACATTTAGACTATAATGCAATGAATAATGCAGCTCTCCATATTTATGTGGAGAGAACTGACTTTGTAGGACCTGAAAAGAATGTGTGAAACTAGATTTTAAAACATATCTAAGTGTTTAGATGTGGGTTTGCTTTTAAATAAGACTTACCCTGATAACATCTACCTATCTAGTAAGGGAATTAACCCCCCAATAAGCTTCTAAAAACTTGGATGGGATATATATTAATCTTCTGTCAAGCAGAGAAATGGAAAAAATAACAAATCATGTGCTTTTGAGTCTGAAACTGAAGTACACACTTTATTTTGCCTTCTGTATAATCACTACAAACAGAGCAGTCAGTAATAAAATACAGTATTAGCCTAAGTCTATTTTTGTGTATTTCTTCATGGTTTAAAACACTACCTGTTGCCACCTCCATGTAAGATCATTGCTATTCCCTGTTTTGCCCTTTGGAGATGTGGTGCTGCTGGAGCTGTGTGGTCAGTCCTTGGGAGGGAAAGCTGCTCTGTGCCACTGGTCACCTACACCTCTGGACATCAAAAGATGCCCAGACTTTTTTCCTTGGCTAAAAGAGTGTTTACAGTTTAAGACCCCAAGCATGGGAAAGCATAGAATTTTTATAAACAGAGGTGGGAGAATTCCAAAGATTTCGGAGTGACAGTCACCTAACCAAAATTCAATAGCACTTTATGAATAAGGGACTCAGATTAACAAAGAAATACCTGTACATCCAATTTCATCTGTCTGAGCTTCAGGCCCCAGGATTTCCTTTCTTTCTTTTCCAGCTGAAATAGCACATTTCACAAAAAGAATGACTATTTAAAGAAAACCCCACAAAATGCAACAACAGAAGCCACATGCACACCAACAACTTAATATACTTGAGCTATTTCTTCAGCAGTTCTTTCTATTTAGAAGAAGTGCATTTAAACACAATGTTCTTTTAAAAATATGGATGGCACATTATTTCAGCAGTGTGTGATCAGTCGAACCACAAAGATATTTCATATTTAAGGAAACCAAACCTTAAAAGGAAGCAATACTAAACACTGACCATTATGTGAAGAGAGGTAAAGACATGGACAGTGTGTTTCACCAGCAAATAAAGAGTCAGCTACTTAAGTGACCCCATCTACAGATGCAGCTATCTGATACCCTGGAATATTATTTCCAGAAATCAGAGCATCATAAAACAAAGGCAGTTATGTTATTTTCTCCAATTAGTGGTTTGCAAAAATTATTGATAATTTGCTGGTAATGTCTGCAAACAGCAACCTAATGTGTTCTCTTTCTTGCAAATCATCTGGAAACCACTTAAGGCTACGATTGCCTTAAAAAATCAAATAAAAAAAGAGGATTTTAAACACGTGCTCCCCCTTCAGAACAACTGTGCACTACAGATATGCTTCACGTATCGATTCCAATACTCAGTGCGAGTTCTGCAGAACCAACCTGCTGCCCCAGGTCTGCCAGCTCTGCTGAGCTGCAGCCTTCAAGGCTGCAGCATGGAAGCTTTAACTCACTGCAGGTTGTTGGTTCAAGTTGCTCTTCATTTCGGTTCACTGGTTAGCATGGGCTGGGAAGTCCCCACAGGAAAAGCCACTGCTGACATTTCTGTCAGTACCTGGCTTATGGAAGGGGTACACAGGAAAGCTATGCTGCTTGGTTTGCTCTTTATCAGTACTATGCTGTAAGAGATGTGAAACTGAAGCGTTATTTCACAGTTTTGTTATGGAAACCTTGGATGCTTCAGACCCACCCTCCAGAAAAAGCCTTCTAGGCAATGCAGAAAGGTAGAGCACACAGCTGCTCTGACCTGAAACAGCAACTCTTGTACTTCTATTTACCCTACTTCACTTCAGAGCAGGAAAAAATCCTTTAGGCTGGCAAGCCAAAAGCCCAGAACATTCCAGCTTTTTAATTACAGGAAAAGCCAATTTCTCTGTTATGTGGAAGATGATAAATCCTTAGAGAACTTAACTTCTCAAATAGTACCAGCTTCCTCAAAGGAAAAGCTTCTTAATTCTGCCTACTTTGACCAAAAACCACAGACGCTAGGTATCTGCAAATAGTGACAATTTAAACACATTTCTTGCCTTAAACAAGAAATGTGTTTAAAAGAAAACTGCAACTCTTAAATCTTACCTTAATTTCAACTGACATCTAAAAAAAATCCCCTCAAAAAAACCCAACAAACTCCAACAGCCTGTATTATATTGGTCAGTTCTGGATTGTGAGCTAATGACATTTTTGGCTCATGGTACCAGACTCGGTTCCAGAGTTTGTAAGATGGATGACTGGATGCAATGCAAATTTTCACCTAAAATTTAATTTCTTAAAATCAAACACAATACAAACCCACTGTTTTCCTTTAAGGAGTTTTTGATGGTTGTGATTTTTCTCCATTATGAAATAGGATCTACATGAGGGAGGGAATATCAGTACGTTGTTACTCTGGAAACTTAAATTACAGTGTCTTGAGTAAATTCCACTGGCTTCGGTACAAATAAAAGTTATGCTTCCCAAGGGAATGTCAAGGAATTTATGGAATTATAGACTAATGTAGTGAAGTTAAATTCCCTCTCAATTCTAAGAATCCAAAACTCTGTTTGGTACTGTCTTCCCAATACCTAAAAGTAGGGTACTAGACAGGTAGAAACCCCTTTCCACAGGGAAATGCTGCAGGAATAATTAGTAATTTGAAAAATATGAAGTAGATATACATCTTTATAGCCATATATGGTCCACAAAGAAAGGCAACGTTGCTATCATGCCCTCAGAAGGCCAGGTATCACACAACTGGAAAGCAACAGAATGAGATGTGATGATGGGGGAACAGAACTTAAGACACTGTTCCACCAAGCAGAAGTCACAGCTCTGAGTTCCAGAGGAAATTCAAGCTACCTGCTAAATGACAGCTTAAATAGAGGTCTCCACAAATAGCATCTAGGTCATGAATATCCATCCTGGTATTACAGCTGGACATACCAGATAGCTGTAAAACAGGTTCTTGGACCTCTACATCTCATCACTGCTCATGAGCTACTGCTTAGAGACACAGTGGGGCTTCCGAGGGTTAAATGCTGATGATTTTCAGATGACAGGGAACAGTGCTAACTAGCAGCAAACATGCCTGACAACTACTGACATTGGCTGACAGCAAAGATCTCTGCATGGCAAAGATAACTGATCAAATTGAAACCACTAGCAAAATGGAAATTTTGGCTGTAGACAGAAAGACAAACTTCATGAAATTTCCACCGCAGTCTTTATGTGCAGAGAAGGGAATAAATTCCAAAGCCCATCAGGAGAGTTTCTAATTAAAATTCTTCAGAGCTAATTTTCTGATACTCATGTAGCAAGCCCTATTTACAGTTTGCACTATTGACTAGTTGTTTGCTTTTTGATCAAAAAGATGCCACACAACCCACCAAATGTCAGAACACACTTTTGAGCATATAGGTCCAACCTAAAAGTTGATGACTTAAAGGAATTTTTAAATTCCAGAAAGATTTTAAACATAAAACATAACTTCCTTCATTTTGGAAGGTTATTTCAAAGTCTGGATTTTTTTTTTTAATTTTCAAATTTTCAAAGATATCCTAATTCCAGTTCTGAGGCCTCCAGGTTTGCTAAATACTTACCGTATATAATAATGCTTTTTAAAAAGCATTAATACAGTAAGTTTAACTCCTGTCTTTTTTTTTTGCTTTTAATTGTAGCATAGGTCTTCTAACTAAAGCAAATAAGAATCATATTAGGGCATCATTGCACACATGAATGCTGGCACACTGTCAACAACTTGTACAGGATACACGTGGTTCACTTTTTTAAACCTGCAGGACTGTTTCAGTTAAACCTCTTGAGAAACACACCTTATATTTAAAATATCTGTTCCAAGGGTCTTTTAGAAGATGGTTGCACACCATCTACTCCAGTACATTTCCCCATATAAGACAAATCATGTGTTCAGTATCTGTGTCTTCATATTTCTAATATGCAACCAAGACTGATGATGTGATTTTCAGCTCATACCTTTCCTTCTAGGAAAGCTATCAAAAGTGTAAACAGTATTCTACCCTAGCAAATCAAAGCTCCATAAAACCTAA
>VRYO01002734.1:14665570-14689721 GCA_009812075.1 Sialia sialis
AAAAATCCTAATTATCAAATTAAAAAACCCTTCCAGACTGTTAAAAAAGAGGCTTCAGAATACATAATTTTTACAGAGGAAATTTGTGGTTGTTGAGCAAGCCTGTATAGTAACTGATTAATCTTTTGTCTGTCTAACAATGAAATTGTGTCTTCATTAGCAAACTCCAAAGCATTCATTGCAAATCTACAACCATAGTAGAATTTAAAATTAAAGAGAATCTAGAATTTGAGCAAAGAAATTTTTAAGGGTTAAAAATGGTACGTTTGACACAAGGCGTCAAAAAAGATGCCATCGCATGTCTGGAGCCCTGAAAACCCCCAGAAAGTTGCCTGAGATGCTCTGTGATGGGTTCATCTCCAGAAAACATCCAGTCCAAGAGATCTTGATCTCAAATGTCTGGGAGCCAGTCCTCTTCTTCCTTCCCCTTTTCAGGTTTCCTACACCTATGCTTGAAGAGTTCAAACCTATACAGAGCCCACTTTAATGCAACCACAATTTCTAATAGACACATCCTGCAAGAGAACTAAGATATTACAGGAAAGCAAAGAAAATTACCTACCTAATAATTTAGCTCCAAAATACTCATTTCCCATCACAGCATACCTTGGCAATAGCAGCTATGTAAAAACAGTCTGAGCTGATGCTATTCTCCGAACTCTCAGCTGCTCTCTCTCAGCTGGACTGCAGTTAGGGACCATATGACTGCTTTCAGTTTATTTAGATGTGAGGTCATGCACCGTGTATTAAAGCACCAGTGTTTAAAAGGTGGATGGGAGGAATTGTGGCTGGAGTTCAGATACAAACAGGGATATGCTGGAAAACATTCTCTATCTTTCAGGGCATTAAGGCCAAATTCCACAATAAATTCCACTAATTTATGCATTTATCCCAATTTGGCTCAAAAGTAAGCATGCTGTGTGATATTATGAAACTCACTATCTGATTCCACAGTAAAAAAGGCCCATTTCCTGTCTGCTTAAAATTTTCAGTTTCTAAACCTGATGCATATGTACAACATTTACCCACCTTCCAGTGTTTTCAAAATAATGATTCATTTTGACTTATATAACCAGTTCTAAAACCAATCATCTACAAATTATTTTTTATGCCTGTGTTTAACAAGGAAAAACAGAGAAATTAACACCTGATCTTTTTTTTTTCATGTTTTTTTTGTTTACTGCTTACTCCCCAAGCTGAGCCGATCCCGAACCTTACAAGGAGCTCTGGCAGAGACCTGCCAGGCAAAGACTTGAAAAAACCAAGAGTTAGTAACTAGTCTCTAATCAGCCTTTGGAATGCTGCATCTACAAACTGAAAGTTCCTGTTAAACAATGACAATGGAATTAATCCACCTCTGAATCTGCTTAAAATAATAAACAAACATGAAGTACGGTATAATAAATATGTTACAAAACTTCTTTTTTGATTGTGAATGCTACATGTTATTTCAGTAATAAAGGGATGAAAAAATGTTCTATTAAATCTTCATTTTAGAAAAATTTCTTTACATAGTATCATCAGTAGAAATGAACAGACCTTCATCTTCCCAGCAACCGTTTGTACTCCCTTCTCTTTCACTGTTTTCTGGTAATACTATATGGTCCGTTGGCAAGTCATCTTCTGGCACACTAGCATCACAGTCTGCTGCATCCGTTACACTTTCCTCTTCCACTATATGCAATTTATCTTCATCATCCGAATCTGAGTTTGCTTCTACCACATTGTTGTAATTGGTGACTGTGGAAAGACAAAACCAAAATACTGATCAATATACTCTTAACTGACAGCATGGAGGTACAAAATTTTCAGTACAGTAACTTCACGCATATAAGGCACATCCTTTTGACTAAAATTTTGATCGAAACCCAGAAGTGCGCCTTATAATCCGGTGCGCCTTATATATGGACAAAGTTCAGAAATTTGCCAGCCCGGAAGTGAGAGCCATGAGAGCCGGCAGCCGTGGCAGCCGTGAGCCAAGCGAAGCTCTGCGAGAGCCATGGCAGCCGGTGCTGGGGCAAGGGGGAGTGCCAGGGCCCGCGGCACAGGGAGGGTGCCTGGGGCTGCTTTTAAAGGCTATGCCCATCTGTGAAAAATGTTTGCAAATTAAGCACCTGCCATATACCCCGAGATCGCATGATTCCGTTACTAATCTGTTACTTTGTTGTGCACGGATCCTCACTACAAAAAAAAAAGCGCACCTTATAGTCCGGTGCACCTCAGATATGGACAAAGTTCGGAAATTTACCGACAACCCGGAAAGTGCGCCTTACAATCCAGTGCGCCTTATAGTTGTGATATTACTGTACTCTAGCTAGGTGGTCCACATGGGGCAACGTTGGGTCACACTATTATTGCTTCTTGCCCCATGGGGATGGCCCTGCCCTGTGAGCAACTTGGCTGTAATGTCAGCACACAAGGAGCACCTGACAGCTCCTGGGCTCCCACCACCTCCCACTGTGCACACCCAACACAAGGCTGCACAAGAGAAGGTACACAAAACTCCAGAGTTGGAGCCACAGTGGAGCCAGAGAATTCCAACTGGATCACTTCAACGTGGATGCACTGCTGTATGTCTCATTTATGATTATTATGGCACTGAAGACCCTGCGGGCCCAGGTCAGGAACCCTTCAGAGAAGGCAGCCCAGCTGCTCTCAGGGTCCCAGGGAGCCAGCCTTTGTCTGCAGGCACACACTGTGCTCCCCCAGCCCAGCTTCCCCTGCCTCCTCCTGTAACCAATGCCACCCCACACTCCTGCTGTGGGAATCAAGGGCAGACAAGTAGCAACAATAATCAGATGGAATTCAGAATGGCTTAAGTGTTCCTGATCCAAGCTAAAATGCTCTTGTAGTTGCACCCATTAAAGGCTCAGCAGGACGAATGTGAAAGGAAAAATCACAGAGAGCACTTAGACAGGGAATCTCACATAACATTGGCACAGTTACCATGGAAAGGTACTAACTCTATTTTCTTAGTCTGGAGAACATATTGCATGAGTCTTTGGACAAAGGATTACATGACTATATATGTTTCTGTCATATGGGAGCAGGTTATTATTAAAATAGTCTTCATTTGTAGGCACAAAAGATCAGTTACAGCCATTTCAACTTAAAATGTAAGGAATTGTAAGTAAACTGTATAAGAAAAAATTACTTTCACAATCTGTTTAAATGTCTTGTTATTCACACTGAAGTTAAACTATGAAACAGATCTACACTGGCATTATTTCTTCACTGCCAAGTTTCAGCTTCTTACTAAAATGCTTCAAAATACAGCCTGAGAAAGAGAATAAATTTATAGATGGATAAACCAATAAGACTTGGCTGCAGCACTCCTCCTATGGTTATCAGAATTATACCTGGGAGCCACATAATCATAGTACTTTTTGATACCTGCATCCTGTCACTGTTAGTTCACAAGAAGCCAGACTGATTCTTTCATGTGAAATACTGCCTATTAAGGTAGATAAATAGCAAACCAGACGTCTGCTCTTCTGAAGTGAGCTTTTTTTTTTTTTAAGTAGATATTTTAGTCATTTAAAAATGCATGTTACCAGGAAAAGTGAGTAACACTATGAACAGATATGCTACTATCTCATTTCCTTCCAATTCAGGAGAAAAATGTCTCATCTAAAACATGCATGAGAATGAAAAAAGAGCTTTTTGAATTTAAAACAATCATTCCATATTTCCATATTTTACATAGGGCTACTTGAAAAATGTAGTAACTCCCTGCTATTCATGGCATTGACATGTTCTGAAACAGCAAATTTGGCAAATTTCCTAAAAAATAGTATCTGGTCCATTTCAACTGAAAAATTGATATTTACTTAATATCCTGTAACTGATTCTGTAAAGTAAAATAGCTACTATAAAGTGTTGCTATAATACTGTGATATAGAACAGATACAAATAAAGAAGATGTGCTCCCTCACCAAAGCAGAAGAGATTTATGAATTTATTCTCCTGAGAAACAGTAAATACAACTTTAAAAAAGTGTGAGAACAGACATAAAACAAGAGGAAGTGGAAAATAATTTTAGCCTTTTCTCCTGATTGGGTTTTACTCTGAGGCTTAGATGCAGAGGATTATTAATATAAAATAGCAACATATTTACATTTGCCACACATAAAAGAGATCATTAAGAGAGGGGATCAAAATTTTTAGGGATAAGGTATTTAGGTGATGAATTCTTGATTTTTTAAAAATAAATTTCCTGTTTCATTTAGGAAATTAAGTGGCATTCCTTACATTAGACTAGAGTGGCATTATGGAAAACAAAATCACAATCAAACAGCTTGTGTTCAAGAATTAGACAAATGGAGAAAAAATGTTTCTTCTTTCCTCATCAGATAAATTATAGATATAATCTATTCATTATGGCTCTCTTCACCTTCAAACATTTCCATACATCCTCACTATACTCAAGTGCTAACACTGCAAAAGTTAAAAACTCCTCCTTCCTCATAAAAAGCAAGGAACAAATGGTCTTTGGGATTTCAGTTTCTTCCATTAAAAATCAGTTGTCAACAAGACAGCTTTATTGTAAAGACAATAAATCAAACAAGAAATCTGGCTCTAACATTCCTTTTTTTTTTATCTCTCCCCAAAATGCTTTGGGAAAAATAAATCTGCCAAAGCTGCATCTAAAAGGTCTCAGCACATTTAGGGTGGCCAGGCAACCCACCACCAAACACGGCGGAAAGTCAAGTACTTAAAATGATAGAATCACTCATATACCTACACATAATTTAAACTAAATTATTTAATGCTGCTTTCCTTCTGCAAGATCCTTGCCTCATCTAGTGCAGGGATAGCAAATGCGAAGGGAATGCTCAGTTTATGGAGTGAACTGAGTATTTGTAGCATTCTGCTTCATTTGTTTAGATTGCAAAGTGATTGCTCATACTTCTTATTCCCTTCAGCCAGCACTCTTCCCAAAGCTTCCCTTACAGGATGTTAGCTAGAATGGGATTCCATATTACATATTATAATGTATGGCATACACTAATATGCAATATATTGTAACTGTATATTGTATAATTATATAATTTACATTCTATATAATTTCCTTACATGATGTTCAGTAGGAATGCTTCAAAACATATAATTAACTGAACTGTAGTAGGGTGATGCTATCTCCATTTTGCAAATTAGAACCTGGCTGCCTAAAACCCAGAAAAGTCTTCTGGCAATCCTGGCATTGCCACGTCAGTGCAGGGCACGTCAGGCTGTACTTTTCAGAGGACTTTGCATTTATACAGCATTTTACATATTCAAAGCACACTTGTGTTCATTCCAAATGCAGCTGTGCCCAGAGCCCAGGTACCTTGGCCTGTGTGCCACAGCAACTAGAAACATAGAGATCATTTCCAAATAAGTGACCTCCCAGAATCAGAGAGAACCTCTTTCAAAATGAAAAAGTAAAATATAGTCTTTCTGTGGTGCTTTCAAATGCCCTGGAGAGAGTGCTTTTGATTCCTGCAGCCCTCTTCTTAAATTACTCTACTTTCCAGCAATTAAGGCAAGTGTTCTGGAGGCAACAGCTTCCTTTAATAAACACCCCTGATTCATTCTCTGGGCAGCATTCCTCCTGTGAAAAAATTATGTGATAACATAATTAAAGATCTTATCCTTATGCATACATGCAAGAGAAAAAACAGTTTGAACAATCTTAATTTAGACATTTTCCAACTTTTTTTGAATGCTCAGCTTTCAAAGTCAAGTGTTTGATTTCAAAGAATGTATTAACATTCTTTAATGGAAATGCTGGTTAAAAAAACATTCAAACCCTGTAATTTACTGTGTTTCTAGCTAATCAAAATTAAAATCTAAATCCCATTACATGATACCATACTGATACCTTCATGGCTGCAAATCTTAGCTTTAGCAATGCAGGTTTGGTGTCCTAGACACTAATGGGTGGTAGTAGGAAGCTGCTGCCTCCATTTGCTCAGACAGGTTTTGGCTCCAGGAACTATGGCATCTGGCATTCAATCCCAGGAGTAATCATCTTCCCCCTCTCCTTCCATCAGTTCAGCCCCAGAGCCAAATTTAGACCTTCCCTATCTGTACATAATTTTGTGGGTTTTCTTCTCTCATCCTTGATGTTTCCCCAGAATAGTCACCACTGAAAGAAAACAAGCTCTCAAGCCTTGCTCAATGCTTGGCGCCACAGTAGCTGCTGAAGTTGGGAGGAATAAATTTTATTAAACCTTTTTGGATAAAGATTGAAGCATGCTCAATGCAAAAGCAATATGTAGAGACAACTGCTTACAATCTCTGAAAGAAATTCAATTGACTATACATAAATGATGACTTCAAGGGGCTTCTAATCTGGCAAAATATTCTATGCAGAAAATAAAACACAAGTAAAACCTTGCCTGGAACAGTTACAGCTTCCCAGTGAAGGAGCTACAAGTATTTCAGACTTCAGTACTATTTATTTTTAGCTAATTCATTTAAAAGCAGTGACTAGCTAAATAAAATAATTCAGCCTGGATCACAGAAATCTGGCACCACCAGCAGTCAGTGTCTCCATGATGAAACATTCCTCAGTGAAAAGCAAGGACAATTAGAGACTTACCCTCGGCCACCGTGGCACCAGGGACAGCCACCAGCCACAGGGGACAAGCAGCAGACCACTGAGGGGTGTCTCATCAAGATAACTCTAAAAGCTATAGATCATGAACCATGGCTGGAATCACTGAAGACAGGTCACCAGACAAGCATGTACACACATGGGCCTGTTCTGTTCAATATACAGTATGACACCTTAGCAAAATTTTGCATTATTAGAGTTTAATTTCACAGATTAATAGAAAACCTCAAAAAACATACTACAAATTACACCGAAGATGAAACGTTTATTCAGTAAAACCAATTTTTATATCATTACTATATAACATCTGAAATAATTATAAAATAGTAATTAAAAATATATTTTATGAACCATAATTACTTTTTCGCCTCTTGATCATTTTCTTGATACAGTATCCTTGATCTTAAAGAACAAATGACTACCTGTAGTTGAAACTTCCCTTGATCTAAGAACAAATGACTGCAAAATGAACTCCAGAAAATGAGCTTCGCTTTCTGGATTTTACAGTCCTAAATGCAAAGCAGATGGATGATGTTGTACAATTCTAATTAAAAAAGAAATGTGCTCAGATGGAAGTAGTGATTAAAGAGCTAAAATAGAGATATATATTATTTTGCTGGATGAATACAGGTGGGAAACGATGTCTAATCAAATCAAACATGGTATTTTAAAGGAAACAATTGCTAGTTGCTGATTTAAAACCAGTAAGCCCAGGAAATTCAACATGAACACTAATACTGTAGTGATGAAAGACTATAGGATTGATAATATAATGGGTGAGTCCCCAAAAAAGCCATTATTATTATTGCCACCTGGGTAGCAATAACAATAGAAGGAAATAATATAATGATAGAAGGAAAGTCTCTTAAAAAGCTGTCAGCAGTTACCTGCTCAACACTCCACCATCCAGACCTGCCCTCAGAATCATTAGATGACATGAAAGATGACATTATCAACACAAGGAATGACACGATCAAGTTGATGTCACTCAACAAGATAAAAGCATACGTGGTGGAATATGCATCAGAATAATTTGAGATCAGGTGCCAAGAAGCCAGAACAGCACTAAAAAGAGGACACAATTTCACAGAAATAAGGCAAAACGTTTAATGTGTAATACTGGGATCTGGAAGGCTTTGAAACTGCTAAAACCTTTTGCTCCCTACTTGACAATGGTCACTATCTTCTACGTAGAGTCTGGTCCACTATTCTTACTAGCTGTCTTCCGTATGCCTCTCCATACTTAATCCAAAAATCCTACCTACTTCCACTGAACAAAAAAAACCCCAAAACTTTTAGGAATTTGTGAGTTAATGCAAACACTGCCGAATTTTTTAAGATGTTGAACACATCCTAGTTGTGTGAACTCAGCATCTCAACACTGCACGGGCAGGGGATATAGAACACGTGTGAAAGATTCTGATCCTTTAGAAATCCTACTTCTGAAAGTTCTTCCAAAAAAACCTGTGAATGCTCATGCATGAATACTCCTAGAAAGAAAGGTTTGATTCTACAAACTGGAACAACTCCTGTGCTTTCTGAAGTTCATTCCCAGTTCATAGATTTCTGCTCTGACAGCCTACAATCATCTCTTGGAAACCATTTACTCTTTGTCAGCCCACATGTAAATCTGCTCCTATATATTATTTAGCTCTAGTGTAATATTTAAGCAAAATATATTGTGAAGTCTGAAACATAGTAATTTAGCATTCAGTATTTTATACTTAGATTTTAGGGTATACTATTAATTTTGTTACTACTCATGAATAAAATGCCATACTTTCAACTCTCCACTGATAAGCTGCCCAGTGTCTTTAGTAAAGCTAGATTTTATGTTTTTTTAATATTTTTCCTCTCAGTTTAATAAATACACATGACATGTAATAATATATGAAGAACCATGCTAACATCTGAAAGAGAAACAGGAGTAAGAGCTTAAGAAAAAAGAAGGCATATGTTCATGCTTCTACTAAAATTCTCTGCTTGGAGTTTTCTGGCTTCTTGAATTCATAAATGACTTGTGTTGTCTGCATACTTAAGAGCTTAATTTTTTGTGAATTTGTCTGCTTACTTCTTGAACCATGAAAATTTTGGCATCCACATTGCTCTGAGTCAGGCAGTTTCACAGCTCTGTATGGGCAGAACAAGTTTCTTCTGTTGATTTTGAACCTGCTCTGCACTACATCCAGTGTGTGTCCACTGAACTGCCCCCTCCTTGTGTGCTCTATGCTATCCATGATTTTATACACATCATCACACCATCCTCCTCTGCAGCATAAAGAGTCTTCCTTTGCTCATTACTCATTTAAAAGATTTTCCACTGATCATTTTTGCTGCACCTCTCTGGACCTTCAGTTCTGCTGCATCACTGTGTTAGCAGGGGGAGAGGTGACAATCTAGAACTGCACACAGCCTTCATCTTGGATTAGAATGGCAGCACAACAGTGCACAGTTTTCTTCTCTATCCCTTTTCTAACATCACAACCATGTTTCTAGGACTTCTCTTGACTTCCACAAGTAATTAAGCTGGCATTACTAAAGATTTGTTACCTGTAAACCCAGAAGTGCTGTTCCTGAATGGTAACAATCAGCTCGGTACCAATCAGGATCCTTTCTCAACATACACTGCTTTACTTTCAGCCATCTAGAATTTTACCTGCCATACTACTGGCTTGACTATGTGGAAACACTGTCATTATTTCCCAAGCAACTACAAGCAACCTTTAGGGAAAATATTTGCTCCTTTACACTCAGGTCAGTGCCTCCATCAGGCAGCAGGGTGATTTCCTGTAGCACTGGCATGGCCAGCATTATTACAGAGGAGAGTGGAGGCAGCTAAAAACATTCCATTAGGTATTCTGTTGAATTCAGTAAAAATACACAGTGAGATCTCAATACATGCAAAGTATGAGGAAACTGTATTATACTCCCAATTAAATTGTTCAGGAACAAAAACCATGCCAGAGAATAGTTTCTGAAACAATCAATTTAAAATTTAATTTAAGAACATATTTGCAATTTTCAGAAAAGTCATTCTGCTTTTAAGAACAGTCTATGTGCTATGACTGTGGAGAGCAGAACTACACTTTATATATAAAGGTTGACTTGTGTTGATTTATACTTGTGTAGATATACACATATGTGAGTGTGCTCACACAAGAACAGGGAAATTGGATTCAGTCCTTCCTCTGCCTGAAGGGATCAAACTTACATCTCCCCCACATGTTTATATAAATATATGAATAGCTGGAAAAATATAAGTCTAAATATTTATATGTACCAAGCACATTTCTGATAATTTTGTTTAACTAGTAAAAACCTCTTTCAAAATAGCTTTACACCTCATAACTGAATTCTAGTCAAATGCAGCTTGACTAGCTTGACACACTTTGATTGAATATTCTAACACATTAAAACCCATAAAATTCAAGAATCTTAATAAGCACTAAGGTGTATAAATCACCTCAATACACATGCACTGGATTATTTGGTCTTCAGGTCAACTCAATGAAACTTTGAGTATAAATAAATGCTTTGCAAGCAGACTGCAGACTAAAATGTGCTCTAAATGCTTAACCAAGAGGGAGACTGGATGTTTGCCTTGGCTTACCCAACACACATTAAAAACAACGATGTAAATAGAATTTTTCTGCTTGTCAATTTAAAATTATGGTTTCAAAATCAATCAGAATTTGACATTCAAAAAACCCCTGACCCTCAATGTTGATGGCAAAGTCTGGAGTAAAGTCTGATGACCCAAGTCAGGACCAATTCCCCAGAACAAGGGTAATGACTACAGCTCTGGCACTACACTCTGAGATGACATAAGTGATACTTGGAGTAAATCTGGCAAATATTCCAGAGTCAGTGAGAAAATTTTCTGTTGGTCATCTTCGTTTTTATGATCATGTCAGTGTCAGGTAAGTTAGTCCTACATTGGAACAGGACAGTTTGGTTCTGTACTGTTTGGAAATGCAGGACAAACTCAAGTGGGGCAGGCATGATGAAGATTTTGCCACCCCTGATGCTTTAGTGTTACTTGTTACAAATGTGTGAGATCTTCCAAGGGCAGGAAACTCCACAAATCAACGCCGGGGCTCAAATGAGAATTTAGCTGTATGAAGAACTGACAGAGGTGAAAAAGAGTACACACAGACAAGCATTTCAGGTGTTTAAGTCCAAAAATAATCCTAAGTACAGGAAACATTTGTTTACATATGTTTACATATGTATACATAAATATACATACTTACATAGTTTCCGGTTTGATAGCCTAAAGTTAGATTTGGAAATGAATAACTATATCATAATACAAAAATAATATGCTTTCAAATATTTCTCTTATTAGGGCTCCAACAGTAAGGTAACTTACATATAATTTTCACCATGCTGCTTTGAGACTCTTCATTACTCTGCAGCTTTTCTGTGTCACGAATGCACGCTTTATAGCTTTGCAAAATGAAGGCTTTCAATCTTTCAGTGACTTAAAATACTAAATTCTCTATTGGATTTGCAAATGATAGTCATTTCTCTAATGAAAAAGCTAACTATTGTCCAAATTTTCTCTCTTTACAGTCTCTAGATTTATGTAAATGCTACATGCAAATACAAAAATTCTCAGTGGCAGCATAATTTGAAAAACAGTATTTATTACAAGGTGCTTACAGGTTTGAAAATACTATAAATGGTCCCATAAGAAAGAAATTAACCTTCAAAAGCAAGACAGCCAAAGGTGTATGAGAAAATTAACTGTACCCTTTGCCTGTTATCACCACTGTACAAGCCAAGGTTTCTACAAATGAGAACTTAACTGTGTCTGTGTAATTCCATGTCACCTGCTGCTGTCACGAAGCTTTACAAAAAATATAGGAAATTTAATACTTAAAGGAAGTATTTATATAGACAGTGAAGTATTTATGAAGCAGAGAAAAAAGAACCATATCCCCTCCATGCATTTAAAAAAAAATTCTATAATTTCACTGCAGCTTTAAACACTCAGAAGGGAAGAAGCTGTGTACCATTGTACATTTTTCTCTCTCAGGACTCCCCCCTTTCACATGCTGCTCCTCAGAGAGCTGCAGAAAATGCACAGTAATGTTCACTCAATATAGATGACAAAACTTCTACTATGCCGCATGGAAGTTTTTACAAGTATTTATATTTGTGAATGCATTTGGGCAAAATAAATATCAAGTAGAAAAGTGGGGGTAGATATGTAATGCACAGGCATGAACTTTTCACTAAATCTGCACTCTGTTCATTTTTCATTTCCTAAAGAACAAACAATGAAGTTGCACAGGCCTAAACAGAAAATCTTGATGTTAAGGATTAAAAAAAAAATCTGAATTTACAAAAATATACTGCAGGGACCAGTTCTGGGTAGGTGGCAATGGTTTAGTCACTGTCTGATTAAATCAAAGAGGAAAAAAGCAGAAACCTTTTCCTCATGTCCTTTGTGACTGCTGGTAAGTTTGGATTTCCGTCACCAGTATTAGTCATACAGTTTATCATTTTCCTCAGAAGACTGAAAAAATTAATTTGCACACCCAAATCTGCCCCTCACAGCTGAGTACAGTCCGAGGGCTGCAGGGGTTTACTACCTCTGAAACAACTGAGCACTGTGATCATAAAAATCAAGCCTTAAGATGTACAAATATCAGAGAAATCTTCATGTTTTAGCACCTCCAGTTACTGAAAAAATGGAACCAGTGATTTAAAGTGAAGAAAGGCTGAGAGGAAGAAGTATGTCCATGTCCATAGTCTGTTTAACTCTTCAAAAATTACCTTTCCACTGGTGACTCTACCAATCTCCTCTATGCTCAAAATACTGTTAGCTCCAGACAGTTTGCTTTATAAACCTTCTCAGATATTGAAAAAAATAGCCAAGAGAAGCATTTAGGAGATAAGACCATTAATTACTTTCTCAGAGACAGGATTTTAAAAAGATGATTCATTATTACATCAGAAATTAACCCTTTCACACAGAAAAATGACACCAACCAAAGATAAGCCACTGAAAATTCACTGGCACTAGGTACCAATAGGTTCCAATCATTTGGGAAAATGTGATAAGAGGAGCTTATTTGACTGCAGCAAGATGGAGACGCTAATTGTAAGATACATACAGGCATAAACCACACACACCAAAATTACACACAAGTTCCCTCACACTAACCAAGTGACTTGCTAACAAGTGTAATATCCTATTTCTGGTCACAACTGCAACTGAACACAATTCTAACACAGTTGCTTTAGATCTATCCTCATTAAAGACTTTATCTAAATTACAGTTTGATAATTATCTCAATCCACGCTGACAAATTTGACAGCCACGTTTCCTACAGCCACAGCATTCCACACAAAAAGTTGGGGCAGTAGAAGCTATCACTGATAACCAAACCCACTCCATGGTGCTACTCAGCCCCTCAATCAATTCAGATACCATTAAGCCAGGTTAATCCTTCAGGAAGGCACAGTTGACAAGTTTATATAAATGTATATATTTCATAATACTGGTTATTTTATATAACATCATTACCTAGGTTTAGAGACACTAAATATTTATTTCAGGGCTAATAAAAAGACTTCAATACAGGAATACCAGTTTGGCTTTAAAGTGTTGAGATCATCTTAAATGTAAGCAGAAGGATGATGCTTCAATGGCACATTTTGTGCGCGAGAATAGGCAGTGACAGAAATTTTTTCTTGTCCCAAAAATTTTATGACTATCATAAGATGCTACTAGAAAGGTCTTTAGCATTATGAAAATTTTATATATGGCAACATATCACTGAAATTAATCACATGCCTTTTGAAGCTCTGGCATTATTCTTTACCCATTCCTAAATTAATGGAGCAATAAATGACACAAGTTTGAAGAGATGTTGCTTAAATATAATCTAAATTAATAAATTATCAAAATGCATTTATTCAGAGAGTACAAATTTATTTTCATTTCATATTTCACAACATTTTTTCCTAACCTCCAAGTAATTTCTTAAATTCTCTTGAGAGAGAGGTAGTTTGTAAATCCATGAAAGTCTTTATTTATTCTGACTGTAAGTTCAAATACTCCAGTATTCAAGTAACTCCCCTGGCTGTTCCCTACTTATGACACAGGTGAAAGCACTTTTTAAAAAAAATTTCTATTAAGTTGACAAGTTATATTTTGGCTTCACTCTAATTCCACATAATAACAGAACAGCATTTTCAATAGTATTTTATGTTTCAGTTTGCAGAAGATGTGTCCTGAGTCTTGGATTCAGGGTAACTAATTTGTAGTGATTATTTGTTATTACCATGACAGATCGTTATAGTAAACATTTCTAATTCCCCATTTTTTTTGAAGATTACAGAGATGCTAGAATATCAAAATGTAGGTGAGCATAGTTTTAGCATGTAATTTAGCATGTAACCAGGATGCACTGGTTTGCTACACACAGCTTTGTACCTTGACTAACATGAGTTTATTATGCATATTCATATATTATATGAGCATAATTTTGTTGCATTTATATTCACAGCTAATCAACCAAAATATTGGCAGCAGAAAATTGCTGTCTGGGAGTGGTATGGCAAGTTCCAAGTCCCTCCAATTTTTAATTGTCTACTATATTTCTTCAATACTCATTTTTATATTACAGATTTTTCACATTACTGATTTTCAATTCTTTTAAAATATAAAATCACTGACCATTTATATAATTTATTTGTGTGAAGTGGGAAATAAAACACCATCTAAATTCTAAGTGTGGCTTGTCCCCTTTGCAAGATAATGTACAGCTATCATTCCCAGGAATCTACTGCAGTGTAGGAGCATCAATAAAGAGATGGTCAAAAAACATGCAACAGATTTACAGCGTTTCACTGGATTTCAAGGACAGACAATCCCTGGTGTTCTCTTGAAACAGGTGGCTACATGAGATTATGAAAGGCCTCATTTATCCTGTTTAAATGGAAGCCTAAAGCTTAAGGAATAATCTAATTGTCAAAAGATGCATTCCATGAGGACTATATACATTGCTAAAATAGCAATGGGAAGTTTTGTCAGTGGATTTTATACAGTTAAATAAGAATTGTTATATTTATACAAATCAGAATGAAACTTAAATAATATACAGCACACATTAGCAAGATGCTATTTTTCTCTGAAGAGCAAGTAATTTATGATAGATGCTTCCGCAGCTGGGGTTAACTTCTTTAAAACTAATCTGGATTTACACTGTTCCATTCCTGTATACAAATTGTTCACATATAGCTACTGAATCTCCCTGCAAAGACCCAGATGTTTTGACCAAAAACTGGACAAACCAGCTCTTTGGCTCCCACGTTGAAGAATAACCTCTATCTATCTATTGCAATACTTCACAGTCACTGCTAGCACATGCTCCAAGAGAAGTCTGGCTCCCAAAGAAGGTATGAGAACACAATAAACTCTCAGGATTTACAAAGCCATGCTGATATCAACACTACAGCTGCTCCCCATCAGAGATACGAAGATTCAAAACAGCATTGCAAAAGTGCTTAGAGAATGAAGAGGAGCATATACAAGAGCCTCTTTCTGAAATACACTCATATATGCACTCTAACACAAAGAAATAGTAAATTAGGCACTTGCCTAAACTAAAAAAAATAAATTCTCATTCAGTTCTGAATATAAGTTACTTAGATGAACTAACAAGCTCTTAAACATTCTAGCAAACTGTTTCAGACTGCTTTCCTTAAAATGTGAAATCACATCCTGAGAAAACAGCACTGCTAGCCTTGAAGACCGACACTCTATCTATCAAAACAGGCTTAATGAATAAGAAAATACCCTGCAAAGCCAGGAACTTCAGAGCAGACACCACATGATGACATGATATTATCCCTGTGTGAAATTACGTGGCAGAGTAATGAGCAACGAGAGGAGAGCAGTGCCACAGAAAGGGACCTGGGGGTGCTGGTCCATGGCAAGTTGAACATGAGCCAGCAGTGCCCTGGCAGCCAGGAGGGACAACCCTGTCCTGGGGACATCAGGCACAGCCAGGCAAGGGAGGGGATTGTCCTGCTCTGCTCTGGGGCAGCTCTGGGTGCCACAGGGTAAGAAGACATTGAGCTGTAGTTAGAGACAAGAGAGGGCCATGAGGATGGTGAAGGGTCTGGAGGGGAAGCTGTGTGAGGAGTGACTGAGGTCCCTTGGTCTGTCCAGCCTGGAGAAGACTCTGAGGGGAGACCTCAGCGTGGTCTTCAACATCCTCACCAGGGGAAGAGGAGGAGCAGCACCGATCTCTTCACTCTTGTGAGCGGTGCCAGAACACAAAACGCCATGGAGCTGTGCCAGGGAAGGCCTGGGTTGGGTACCAGGAAAAGGTTTTTCCCCAGAGGGTGGCTGAGCACTGGAGCAGTCTGTGACTGGCAGAGCAGGGCAAGAAGCCATTGTCTGCCTTTCCTGCAATCCTGGAGGCTGCCGGCACCCCCAGGGATGGCTCCCACTCTTCCCCTCCTGGGCATCAGGGTTCTTTCCAAAAGGCAACCTTTGCCTTTAAGCCTTATATTCCTGTGATTATAGTTCATTCCTGCATGTCTGAATCCTACCAGCAACAGAATTCTATCAACTGCTGAAAATCTGTACATTGCTCAATGATTTAGGAAAAGAGTCCGCCTCTCTCAAGAGAGATGTTGAATTCACAAACAAACCCAGTACAGGGAGAAACAGCTGTAACTGACACAATTGCCAGGATTTCGAACATTCTTATTTATTTATTACCTAATTTAAAGTATTCATCTACCTTAAAGAAGCAATGGCCAAGAAAGCATTTTTACAATCAGAAAAGAAATAGCTTTCCTTACTGAATAGAACTGAAGGAATTGGGTCTGTAATGTGACTGAGATCCAGAAAAAGCCATTGTGTTGTCCTCAGCTGCACCTCTGGAGAAACTCCCTCAGCTGCTCTGCTTCATTCAGCCTCACATTTGTTAGTTCATGAACTCTAAAGTGAATTATTCCTTACACTATTTTGCATTTTCCAGTCACAACCCGCTCAACCTCACCAAAGCCCACAGGCAAAACTATTTCTAATCTTTCACTTGTTTGTTGCTACCTTTAAAAAATACAAAAGAGAGACCATAGATAATTATTTATATTTATATAATATTATCTATAATTATTATTTGGAGGGGCAAATTAAGTGTTGGCAAAAAACAGTGGAAAGAAGAAAAGAGCTTTTTTGACATGAGTGTAAAGTGAGCTGAATGAACAGTAGCTAATAAGGTAATGCTAAAACCTTTCTTAACCATTCATAATTACTTTTTTACAGTATGCAACTACACAACACACTGGATTTCTACAAAAGCATGCACGCATGTTTGCACAGACAAGGTAGTACCAAGACATGGTAGTAAAGCTTGTAAAAGGTTCTTAACAAAAAATATTTAAAAAATAAAGCAAATAAAGAGGATTCAAAATATCAATTCATAAAAGAAAACTAAGATTTTAAATATGATATTGGAATTTACTGTATGGCAGGGGTGTTCCAAGACTTGTAAAAGGTGAGGAATAACTGTATTCAATTTAGCCCAACACCTCCAAATTCCAAGTGTCTACACAAGGATGAAATCAAACATTTTGAGACTTTAATTTAAAAGAGCTTATCTGTTTCATGCAACATTGAAATTCAAATGTAAGGTAAACAAACAGCAATAAGAACAATCCAACAAAGGATCAGTTACAAGGTAGCTTAAACAGGGAGACTAGTTTCCAAAAACCCCCATATTTTTTCATGTAAATGACTAGGCACACATTAGAGGCATTCTTAAATTTAATTTTACCAAGATTTGTAAACAAATTGATAAGACAATTTAAAAGCAATTTAGACATGTCTTATTTCAGATGAGTGCTGAGGAAGATGGCAAGAAACATCTGGCAGTTGCTGCAAGTCAGACTTCTCTTTGAAAGGCCACTACAAAAACAGCTGAACCCCAACAAAACCCCGATGTGTGGTTTACAGGTATAACTCCTTTGTTTAGAAGGCAAATGATCTTCAAGCTTACTGTATCAGGTCTATTCTCCAGAAATTATAAGAAGTGAGAAGAACTTCCAAATATTCTCTCTTTTTTTTTTTTTTATTGCTTCACAGACAGAATCTGAGAGGTGCTTTTAAGAGCTACCTGGTTAAAATTACAAGCCAGAGAGCTACTGAAGACAGCAAAGGCATAGTGTTACCTACAGCTATTTTAGTGTATGTAATAGTTCAATTTTATAGGCAGTATTTCTAGATTAGATTTTAGTTTTTAAGAATCTTATTTGCTCTATCAGAACGGTGCAAATGCAATTCACTGACATGCTATGAAAAGGAATAGCAGCAATAAAAATAATGCTAAATACTATAAAGCATTCTAACCTAGTTAGTCCTATTGTGAATTTTAATAATGAAGAGTTGGCTGTTAATAGCTCAGACATGAAACATCTTAGTCTTACAACCTTTTATTTCCTAAGGGAAATAAAACAAGAAAACGTGGAATTTGAAGAATTCGAATGTGATCAGACCCGACTTTTGGATCTTCTAAAAAGAGAAACATTTTTTCCAATCTCTGATGATTTTTCCAAGAACATACCCGCACCATTTATTAAGATCTATCTAATCTTCTGTTCTTCCTAAAAGCAGTTGAGACATCTTTATGGTTACAAGTGTAACTAAAATAAATGAGATGTTTGAGAGGAAATGGAATTGCAGAAGGGGCTACATTAACATCAGGCAAGTTTTTCAGTGGAATTTAGTTTTTTTAAAGCTGTGATGCCATCAGAGGAAGGGGGGTGCAGGCAAATGGACTGAGGATTGGAACACAAGCACAGTCACTGAGCAGAAGGCTACTGAGAATTCATCACTGAATAAGAAATCAATTTGCTCATGAAAAACAAATGGCCACAATGAAGGAGGAAAGATGAGATGTCAAAAAGAAGAAAACCCACAACTCTGCAAGGCTGCCTGACAGAAATAGCACTTCTGGGAAAGGCAGCAATAGAGGGGAAAAGACATTTCCACTATGTTGAGGATTGTATGGAAAGACTCTGTGCCATAACTTTCCTTTACCACAGAAAATACAGTACTTGGAGGTGTTATGGCCATTATGAAGAGTTGCCTGGTAAAAAGTCTAATGAAATAGCTGAAAATATTATCATATATTCCAATAATAGCAAATACATCCATACTCCTAAGCCTAAATCTACAACTTTTCTGAACTCCATGAATGTTAAGAAAGGTAATTATTAGGATGAGTCTTTGTGGTTAAAGACACTGTGTAGAAACTTGAGAGATCTGTTGTGGACTGGTAAAAACTGAGGGACACCTATGAAATCTCATCCTACAATTTTATTTCTAGGCTAAACATGAGATATGAGGTGAAAAAAATATTTCTCTCTGAAAATATGAGTCAGTAAGTTTACCCTTGCCTTCAGAAAATTAATCTTTTTGCAAGCAGACATAAATGACATATTGCTTCTTTTTGGAAAGCAGAGAGATAAAGAGCAAAGAATTTAGAACGGACCCACAAGGCTCCACATTACAATTTAAATACAACATGACTTTACAAACCCTTTAGTGTAAGAGTAAAACTGACTTTGTTTTACCAGCTAAATTTAGATCAATTAGTAAACACTGCACTCTAATAGGAAGCAACAGGCTTTGGCCACTGCAGGTAAGCGCCGTGCTCCGGAAAGCAGCAGCTGTAAAGGTGCTGTAACAATACATCATGAGGCTGCTTATGAGGTCTGTTGATTAACAAACTCAAGGCCACACGAGGAAAGAGAAAAAAACGAGGGAGTGGAGAGTGTAATTAAACTTTTCGTTTACTCCACAGTGCACAAACACACGTGAACATTCCCAGCACTGGCTTCAGTCCAGGTTCCTTCTCCAACATTACAATGTTGTAATACCACTCATATCTACTTAAAGACATTAAAAACCACAAAAGGAACCAAACTTTCTTAAAACAAAAATGATTTAAACTCCCCATAACTAAGAATTTCAGATAAATTTAAGAATTTCAGATGAATAGTCAAATTGTAATTTACCTGCTGTTCTGAAAGGACAGCAGCACAGTATTTTTAAATGTGTGCCATGTTAAGCATACAAGAAGAGATCAGAAAAGTCAGGAATCCCGAGGAAATAAAAAATTAGGACATGACAGTATATATTAAAGCCAGTCCGGTGATGATTAGCTCAACAGCAAATTCAGGTAATGTGTTTTTGGATGAGAAAGTACAATCTTAGGGCCATTGCTCTGAAAATACTCCATAATATATTTACACACATTATACTCCACAACTTAATTGCAACCATACAGAGATCTAGAGCTTTGATATTCAAATATTTTTTTTTAATATGAAACTCTGTTTGTTTTCCAAAGCTAGGTACTCTTGCCATATACTCTACCTACATACCTGAGGAAAGCTCAAGCCATATGACATTCAGATTCATTTCTACACTAGAATTCCCAGGCATTTTGACTGACTACCCTCAATGCAAACTCTCAACACTACAAAGCAGCCAACTCTTGTGTGGAACTTCACATTCATTTTTGGTCATCTGAAGCAGTTTTTAAAGAAAGCTGAGTGAACCAGAATAGCTGAAAACAATATATTGTCATAAATTGAACTCACATAAGAAACATCATCCCTCCTCTGTAAAAAGCCCAATATAGTTCTTAAGAACTGAAGCAATTAATATTAATTTCAAAATATATTTATGTAAACAGTATTTCGATCTTATAGAGTCCATTAGCTCAGTGCACTCTGAATACTAATGATGCACAATCTCATTTTAATGCCTTATGGGGTAAAACCTGTGAAATTATGAACTAATGCTTATGGAGGAATATCCTGTATGACAGCAATTTGCTAGTACCAATTATTCTATTAAGAATTCTTAAAGGATCTAGCAAAATGATACATTCTTTCTGTAATTCTACTGTGACTTGTACTGTTAGACATGCTAGTGCAGCAGGATCAGTAACATGTTTTCAGTAATAAGCTAATCTGAAATGATGACTTCCTGCACCATTTATTAAACACTTTGAATAAACAGTTCTGTTATGGTCAGGTCATTGCTAAAAGGCAGTGCTGTAATGGAGAAAATTTACTACCAATTTTTGGTCACAGGAAACTCAAGATGCACATGGAAGTCCCTTCAGTTTTCTGACATACCCTCTCCAAAATATGCAAAATATGCTAAAAAGTTTTATGTTTTATACTATCACCATGGGTTGTGCAGAACTACAAGAAACTACTTATTCCCATAAGCCAAGACACAAGAGTGAAGGGGGGCTTTAATTACTGTTCACTTTTAAAATGGGTTCACTAGGTCGAATGAGTGATGACAGAGCACAAGTCAGAAAGTTATTTGTGTTATCAGCTGTATGAATAAACACTGAGCATTATCTGATTATCAGTCTTATCTACAAGCTCATTGGTATCTATGTATGCTGTTACAAAAAACTGAATTACTTCAACATGACTTGCAAATATATAAGTTATGGCCCTGTTTTTCTTTGTTCTTATTTTTGAATAGCAATGAAAAATATTACCTGCTTGTCTTACTGAAGTTAGAGTTATTTAGAATTCTAATCACAAATCAAAAAATCAGAGACAAGTCTTCCTCTTATCAGAAAGACAGATGCTTGGCTGCTTGATCAAAAACATTTGGAGCTACACTTTCTGTTCAGAAAGAACAACATCTTGCAAGTAAAAATGCATTTGTTCACTCTTATTTTACTAACACACTATGGTCAGATCATCAGGCACAGAGTAAGCAATTAATTAACTTTGTGCAGTTAAGAAATAAACCCAAAATGTTTTCTTTAAATAATAAAAATGTCAGCCACATATACCTGCTCTATGCACTTGTCAAAATGCAGCCTCCCCTCAGAAAAATGAGGTACAACCAAGCACCATAAACGTTCTAACAGCAGTTTAGCAAACAAGGAGCTGTCAACTTCCAATAAGCTATTATTCACACCTCTTTAATCACTGCCACAGAGTCGATTATAAATACCCTCATACATTTTTAAATAAGGTCATTCTGAAATGAAACAACAAAGAGGGTAGTAAATATTCCAGTACATAAGCAATTTAAATTCTACAGCATAACAGAACTGTGTGTTCTCAAATACTCAATTTAAAGAAAGCCAACAAAACCTTTTATTAACTGGTGCAGTGTCAGACACGTAATCTCTGTGAGATCAATAAACCAGGCCAATTATGTGGTAGTTTGCAAACAGATCTGAAAGAAATGAAACTATTAAGACTTGCTCACAAAATCCAGCTTCAACAGCATTATTTACAAATATAAAGTAATACAAATTAGGTTAATACAATACATGGAACCGCATGAGTAAGTGTATTATACAAACATTTCATACAAATATGAAACAGCTTTTCTCTGTTTTCCCAAAAGAACAGCACAAAGAAATAACTTATGTAGAACCCTGATTCTTATGAGACCATTTTCTATTTTTCCTGAGATCTAAAATAATTAGAAATTAATGCACAAAGAAAAGCAATAAAATATCTGCACAAGTAGATGCAAGTTTTAGTTTTTTCCCATTTCCCGTATTTTCTGAGATTCAAGATTACATGGTAAAACGACAAATATGACAACACTGTCAATTAGCTCAGACAAAAAATGATTAAAATTATGCAATTATTTGTTCTCAGAAGCACTGTAATAGTTAAGTGGACCACAAATTAGAGATGTTAATTTAGCACTACCAGAAAATTTAGTAGGGAAAAAAACCCACTGACTCCATGGTTTGATGTTATTGTGAGAAGTATTGGAAAACTTCTTCCTAGCATAAGCTTTTTCTAACTTGATACTCATAGAATCATAAAATACCCTGAGTTGGAAGGCAACCAAAAGAACCACTAAAGTTCAACTCCTGACTCTGCAAAGGATGACCCCTAGAATTGCCACCATGAAACCAAGAGCATGGTCCAAGCACTTCAGGAACTCGGGTTGGCAGTGATCACAGCACCAGATGTGAGGAGCCTGTTCCAGAGCCAAACCACCCTCTGGTTTAAGAATCTTTTCCTAATACTAAAAGTAAAAATCTCACTTGACACAAATCCTGCCACCTGTGAGCAGAGAGGAAAGATCGGTGTCTGTCCCTCTTCTTGCCCCCACTAAGAAGTTGCAGACTGAAGTGAGGTATCCTCTGAGTCTCATCCAGGCTGAGCAGCCCAAGTGATCTCAGCTGCTCCTCACACAGATTCACCCCTCAAGGCCCTGCTCCATCTTTGCTGCCCTCTTTATACACAGACTTGCCTGTGATTTTTAAGGCTACTGACACATCGTGCTATATCCACCCATATATCCACAGTCCTTACCTGCTCCATTGTGGTTCATTTTGGAAAATGAGCTCTGTAAGTAGGGGACCCCAATACTCCCCACTCCCCGAAACTTTCTGAGGTATTTTAAACTGGTTAAAATTTAAGCCTCACTTATTTATCAGATTTAGCTCAAAGGTCTTTCATATAGTTCGCAGGCTGCTTTGTACGTGATTCTAAAAAAGCTACTATTTCCCATGAGCAGCAAAAATACCTAAATCTTTCTCCAATCTAGAAACATACCTTAATATTAAAATATATTTCAGTATTCATGCATCTGGACAGACACAGGAGGCATCATTCTTTGTACCTGCACTTTGAGCTGGCCATCCCTGCAGCACCCATGCCTAACCTCATCATCCTGCTGCATCTTCTTCATGTCTCATGGTCTCACCACAAAGCAAGAGCGACCTCCAGCAAAAAGGATATTCAGAAGTTCAATTCAATTAAGGACTGACCTAACTTCAGAATTCAATTAAGGACTTCACAGCTATCAAAACATTTACCTACACTCATAAAAACCCTAGAAAAGAGTGCAAATGATCCACTCTTCTCAGTCATTCCCCACAGTAAGGCAGTACCAGTATTCTATGCAGCTACACCTTCTAACTGGATTTCCATGTTTTAAATAAAGCATATTACAGTAGTACAGTGAAGTGATAAAATTGCAGCTGACTACAGCAAGATGTAGATAAAAGCAAGGAGCAAGCTGTGCTATTTCAGTTCCCAGACAATAAAGAAGTAGAAAAGGTTCAGATGTCAACAGGCATCTTAGAACATGTTCATTTCCACATTAGATATGTTACTCTTTCATCTGGTTCACTGTCACCTCCCTCACAACAGCCCTTAATGAATACTTCGAAAAGGAAATAGCTTTCACAAAGAAACACACCCTCTCAGCCTTAATGTTACCTAAGTCTGGTTCATTCTCCAAAGCTTGAAAACTTCTGTTTTCTTAGGTGTATGCCCTCCATCCACCTTAAGTTCCATAATTTGCTTATACGAGCTAGACCAGTGTTCCAGAGAGCTGTAAGTTTTTATTAACTGCTTATTTTTTTTTAACCTGTGTCAAGGAAATGGAGCTATGCCTGAATAGAAACTGATTATTTTCCTCCAAAAATGTGCATGACCTTATATGCACTATACATACAGTAATTTCACACTCATAAGTGGCACCTGGTTATAAGCTGC
>VRYO01002734.1:14695699-14727118 GCA_009812075.1 Sialia sialis
ATTCAGGTGCGGTTTATAATCGTGAAACTACTGTACTCAGAAGCCATCCTACACAATTGGCTGCATTGTGCACACCGCAGCCCACGCTCAGCTGTCCTGCCACAGGGAGTACATCTTCTCTCAGCTTACCAGCAGGGAATTTCCAAGACAATGTGTACTTTACCCTGCTGAGCAAAGGAATTAGAACAATGAAAAAAGGATCGGTGACAGAATGTCTTGACGTGGTTCTTGCCAATAATATGAAAAGATGAGCCAGTTGTCAGAAAATATCCATAGGAAAGGTTCATTTTGCTTCCTGAAGTCATTCTGAATTAGCTACACACTGATGCAGGCAGTAGGTCTGCTGAGAAGGAATTTGACAGGGCAGTTTTTTCCTACTCTATATCTTAGAAGTTACATAGAGAGAATCATAAAAACAGAATGGTTTGGATTGGAAGGGGCCTTACAGATCATTTAGCTCCAACTCAGGTGCTGGACCTTGCACTTGACCTTGTTGAGCTTCATGAGGTTTGCCTGGGCCCACCTCTCAAGCCTGTCAAGGCTGGATGGTTCCTTCCCTCAAGTGGAAGGAACTGTGCACCACAGAGCTCAGTACCTTGCTGAGGATGCAGTTTATCCCACTGCCCACGCTGCTGACAAAGATGTCAAACAGTGCCAGTCCCTGTGGTAACCCCTGGGACATCTCTCACCACCTGGACATCAAGCCCTTGACCACAACTCTTTGAGTGTGACTAACCAGCCAATTTCTTATCCACTAACTATTGCATCCATCAAATCCACGTCTCTCCAGTTCAGAGACATACATGTCTTGTGGGACAGTGTTCAAGTCTTTCCGCAAGTCCAGGTGGGTGACACAGCTGCTCTTCCTTTATCCCCCACTGCCATAACCCTGTCATACAAGCCCACCAAATCTCTCAGACATGATTTGCCCTTAGTGAAGCCATACTGGTTGTCACAAATCATTTCCTTATTTTCCATATGCCTTAGCACAGTCTCCAGGAGGATGTCTTCCATGGACTTGCTGAGCACTGAGGTCTTTCTTTTTTCCCTCTTTAAAAATTGGGTTATGTTTTCCCTTTTCCAGATATTTAAATCATCATCAAAAAGTAATTAGCCGAAGATGAAAATACATAAAAGGATTATTTCTATACCTATTTCAATTTTTAAAAATCATTATTAACCTCACACACTGAAGACACACTACAAAAATCTTATTATTTGTAGGAAATGTCATTCAATTAAAATGATACTCTTGAATTTAATGTACTGCTTCCTGGAGAAAAACCGAACAACATCATCAAGTATTTTAGCATCCATATAACCCGATTGCATGAGAACATTTCATTGTAATGAAGAAAAAACCCACTACAATATTAAAAGTAGCTCATTAGATGAAGTTTCACTTTTGTGCCTATGCCAGAGCTTCAACTAACCTATCAAAAATATTCCTGTTTACTAAGCCTAGTAAAATATTTCAGACAGTAAACATGATTTCAACTTTAAAATAGCACCTACATTTGAACTTACTTCATCTGAATAGAATTTCACAGGTTCCCTCTATGTTAGGTTTGCAAGGCATAATGATAAACTGCTTTTATTTTCAGAACTTAGAAAAACGTGCTTCAGAGAAAGACAACTTTTTTCATCTTCTCTTTTTAATAACCATTCTGAAACATAAAGGACTAAGGACAAAGAAAAGCATACATTTATTAGGTAAGTGGTAACGAGTCTCAAATTTCTCTTCCCAACTGCTAAGAGACTCTCACACAGCACAAGGGAGGTGAGGGGTGCTGAGACAGAACACAAAGTTCCCCAGATCTCTGCCAGCTTCATAAAAGGTCAGAGCCTGGGGCTCCAGCTTCCCGGAGATCCCAGGCTTCTGATGACACATGAGAAGTGAGAGTGGGAAGGAGAGAATTTTCCCCCTTAAGTGAATGGCTTAAGAAATCCCAGGACAGGTGGAGATTGCAGTGTCAAGACAGGCTTAAATGAACCAAGTCTGGAATCCACATCCGCAAGTGTGTATTTATGTTCATTTTATTAGTTAGCAGCCTAGAGTTTGTGCTGCACACAGATGGTAGCATTGTCTACTTAGGCTAAAAACTGTTCTGAAAATATCCTTTTATTTCCTGTACGGGATTTTTTTTCAGGAAGTACTTACATGGCAAGTCTTCCTCCCCTACGTTAGTTAACAAAAATCTGTGTACAGAGAAACGTTATTCAAGTTGTTCTATAAAAGCAAATTGAAATAGCCAGATTTAAACAAATGACAGAGACAGGTTTGAGAGTGAGAAAAATATTATCATAATACAAAGTCAACTTTAAACTTGAAACTATGAATTGATCCTAGAGAATAAAAAAGAGGAAGTGAAAAGTCACTTATGCATGGTACAATCTGAACTTAAAGTTTTTATTTAAAAAAATGCTTACACATCAACTTTAGCTCTTAAAACAATTATTTTCTAACTTAACTTTGAAAAGATTCTAAGAATAGACTGATAAGAAATTCCACGAAATAAATTCTTCCTCCAGAATCAGTGACTGGCAGCTGATCTGTTGATCAACAGCCCTCTTCAAGCTGTGCCAGTTAGATTATTTCCAGTAATGTAATATCCTCTATACCCAAATCATAGATGATCTAGTTCCAACCCCTTGACATGGGCAGGGACACCCTTCACTAGAACAGGCTGCTCAAAGCCTCATCCAACCTGGCCTTGAACACTTCCAGGGATGAGGCATCCACAGCCTCTCTGGGCAACCTGTTCCAGTGCCTCACCAGTAAAGAATTCCTTCCTAATACCTAATCTAAACCTGCGCTTTCTCAGTTTGAAGCCATTCCCCCCTGTCCTGTCACTACATGTCCTTGTAAAAAGCTCAAATTCTCTTGAAGGCTCTCTTCAGGTACTGGAAAGCCACAATCAGGGAAACCCCAAAGCCTTCTCTTTTCCAGGCTGAAAAATCCCAATCCCCCCAGCCATTTCTTGTAGGAGATCTGCTCCATCTCTCCCATCATCTTGGTGGCCTCCTCTGGACCCACTCCAGCAGGTCAGTTTTCTTCCTGTGCTGGGAACCGCAGAGCTGGACACAGCACTGCAGGTCTGGTCTCACCAGAACAAAGCAGAGGGGCAGAATCACCTCCTTCAACCTCATTAGATCTTTAATCTAACTTTGGACAGCATCTAAGTAACATTATCATCTCAGATCAGCACCAACTCCATGATTCGGAACATTTCTGCACAAGAGGCTGAATGTTGTGCTCTGCACACTCTTCCGGCTGTGCAACCCACCTACTGAACACACAACACATGTGCATGCATATGCCCATAAACGTAGAGAACAAATCATGATAGCACTTACAATTTTGGAATCACAGGTAAGAGACCAGAAGAAATATTTTAATTCTCAATAGTTAGGAAAATAAATCTCTCCACGATTCTGGTCTTTAGGTGTGATGGCAACTTCAAACCCAAAAGTAAATTATGTCTGTCACTTAAACAGATAAAAATACAGTTTCTATAGCACTTTTTAGTAACAGCTGTGCACTCACTAACAGAGAATTCATTTCAACATGACAAAATTTTCTGCAATGAGCAAAGCAGAACTAGAAGTGGTAAATATTAGCATATGCATGACTAAAAAAAGAAAATTCAACATTTTGTCAGAGGCATCTGCCTTAAGCAGAACAGAAGAGTGACTAGGTATTCTGAGCTGTGCATAACTTCAAAAATGCAGCATGTATATCTTCTGATTTTCACCATTGTAGCTATAATAGAAAATACATTAATGAGCTTTAAAGATATTAATTACAGAACCACAGAATAAGGGTTGGAAAAACCCTCTGGGGTCATGGAGTGCAAGCTTTGACTGGACACCACCATGTCAAGTGCCATGTCCATTCTTTTCTTATGCACCTCCAGGGACAGTGACTCCACCACCTCCCTGGGCAGCCTGTTCCAATGTCTAAACATCCTCCTATGAAGAAATTTTTCCTACTGTTACAGAAACCTTAAACCTTCTGTTCCAACGTTGCAAGAGGCATTTTTTTATTGTATAGACTAATAGCAGTTGTCCCACTGATACCAAATTAATTTTTGCTTTTTTTCTTTTATATATTCTCTGTTCTATTTATATATTCTCTACATATATTTGTAGCTTATTACTGTATTTGCAGTCCCAGTACTTTCCCCTACCTTTTCTGGAGGCAGCAAGACAAAACATATCCCAGAGCTCCAAGACCTGAGGGATACAAGGCCCTTATCCCATCTTAGTTCTCCCTGGCAACCAAGGTTGAAACCAGCTCTTCAAGACACATTCTTATAAACAAAGCTTGGTTTTCATCTCAGCAGGGAAGATTCAGAGAAGGTTGAATTAGAGCGAAGTACCACACCACTTATGTCTCTAATTGGTGATTTTTGTCAATTATGCTAATTTGCCAAACTTTAAAAACTGTATTTATCCTGTAGGAGAGGGGATGGGCGTTTGAGGGACATTTTCTACATCTGCCCCTGGAGCCCTCCAATAAATAGCAACCTCTACATTACCTCCTATACTGATATTACCTAGAAAGTGTGTTGTTTCATTTCTTGGTTTTCTAAGGCATCACCAACTTAAGGCAATAATCTGAAATCAAGTGTGGGGAGGATACAAAAAATACACTTCAATATTGAAACTCTGATACTTAGCTCGCTGACTGCCTTCCTCTGAAATATTCTTTCAGAGTAGACTGAAACAGTCTGTGACTCTTGATGTGACAGTATCTCACACTGGCATTTTTGGAAAAAATTAATGTTTTGACCGTGTTATTAGATTCCAACAAAAAAGATCCAAGTGCCAGACCTAATATCTAGAATTGTTGCCAGTTGAAGATTTCACCGATATGAGAATTAAATTAGACCTAATGAAGTTAAACAAAAAAAAAAAAAAAAAGTGGGCTGACTGCAGCTCCTCAGCACACCATGACTATGACAGTAAACCCTAACAGATGCAGCAATAAAAGCAATAGTTTCTGCTACTGCTCATTAACAAACTTGAATTTATAATACAGTCATCTGTATCACCCTCAAGAAAGTTTTAGGATCTACAAATTGAATGCTGACAGCCACTGGCAGGTACCCTCTGCATGGCATGTGAAACATCAGCATTTGGATTAATATCCAGCTGGGGAAATCTGAAAAGCACTGAATACTGTAGAAGAGATAAGAGCAGACTCAGCATATAGAAATAACTCAGCATAGATTACAAGACATAATCAGAAGTTAAGCAAGGAAGATGACTGCCCAGCTGAGGGGAAAATAATGGCTCCTGCAAATTCAGGTTTAGGCCCTATGACATTATATATACCACATTTTTCACTCATGTAACCGCTTGCTATTTTTTCATGGGACAATGGGGCAATGCTCTTTCACTAAGCAGGTAGGAAGATTTAATTTGCAAAGGCATCATGAGAATGTTCAACTCTCAGTTGACTCTGAAATTGTGTGGGATCTATTGCTCTAGCTGGATCACTACAAATCTAGGGGGCCTGATGGGGTTCATCCAAGAATCTTCAAAGAGCTGGCTGATGTCACTGCAAAACCTCTCTGGATAATCAGCAGTCCCAAGAACCCAGAGAGGTCCCACCTGGATGAAAGCTGGCAGAGTGCTGTCCCAGTTTTGATGAAGGCCAAGAAGGAGGACTCCAGAAATGACACACCTGCTAGTCTCACTTCAGTGCCTGGTAAAATAATGGAAAGTAAGCATTGAAAATCACCTGAAGGACAATACAGTCACTGGTCACAGCCAGCACAGCCTCACAAAGGGAAAGTCCTACTTGTTGAATCTGATTTCCTTCTACAACAGGGTAACCCACTGAGCTGATCTAGGAAAGCCAGCAGATGTAACCTTGTAGGACTTCAGCAAAGCTTTTGATACTCACTCACAACATCCTTATGGACAATGTGTCCAGCTCACAGCTGGATAGCCCTATTACAGGATGGGTGAGAGAGTGGATCGTGGGTCAGGCATGAAGAGTTACAGTGAATGAGGCGGCATCAGGCTGGTACCAAAATTGGGGTTCCACAGGGATCCATCCTCAGACCAGTTCCCTTCAACAGCTTCATTAATGACTCAAAGGAATGTTTGTTTGCCATTGACACTAAACTAGGAGGAACTGTCAACTCCCTCAAGGGCTGAGAGGCCCTGCAGAGAAACCACAGTGAATTGGAGGTCTGGGCAATCACCAGCTATATGAAGTTCAAGCAGGCAAAGTGCCACATTCTACACCTGGAATAGAGCAAACCTGCATGTGTGCACACACTGAGGAATGAGATGCTGGAGAGCTGTGCCATGGAAAGGGACCTGGGGGTGCTGGTCCATGGCAAGTTGAACATGAGCCAGCAGTGCCCTGGCAGCCAGGACGGACAACCTGATGTCCTGGGAACATCAGGGACAGCCGGGCAAGGGAGGGGATTGTCCTGCTCTGCTCTGGGGAGGCTTCTGCTTGGATATTATGCACAGTTCTGAGTGCCACAATATAAAAAGACATTAAACTGTAAGGGAGTGTCCAAAGAAGGCCCCTAAGGATGGTAAAGAGTCTGGAGGGGAAGCCAGAGGAGCAGATGAGGTCACTTGGTCTGTTCAGCCTACAGAAGAGGACACTGAGGGGAGACTTCACTTGATCCTTAACATCTTCATGAAGGGAAATGTAGGGGAAGGCACCGACCTCTTCACTCTTGTGACCAGTGACAGGATTTGAGGGAACAGCACAAAGCTGTGGTGGGAAACATTTAGGCTGGATGTCAGAAAAAGGCTCCTTGCCCAGAGAGTGGTTGGGTCCTGGAACAAGCTCCCTGGGGAAGTGGTCACAGTGCCAGCCTGACAGAACTCAAGAAGACTTTGGACAATGCTCTCAGGGACATGGTGAGATTCCTGGTGTGTCCTGTGCAGGGCCAGGAGTTGGGCTTAAAGATCCTGATAGGACCCTTCCAACTCAACATATTTCATGATCCTACGATTCTTTGTATCCATGTACTAAAACATCTTCATAACATCATTCTGACAATAGGAAGATTACACTTCATTTAATAAAGTAAGACCAGATTTAAAAATTAAATAAAAAAGCCACCAATACAAAACAACACTTTGTGTTCAGTAATTTGGAAGTTGAAATTTTTTAAAGTATTTATCGTTTTGACAACCACATACATGCGCAGATGAGAGTTTTAACAGAGTGCAGCTGCTCCTGTGAAAGCCAAATGTTCTACAAAAGTGACCTGAGCAGCAGCTACACAGCCAGAGCAAGCTCTGTTCATTGACCACTGAATGAGAAACAGATGTGATAGAAAGTTGTACATTACAGACTATTGTAACCACTACTGTTCCAGGTATGCAGTGGCCATGCTTCACATTTTACATATACTCTTTCCTGCAGCTGGTGACCTGGCCCATCTTTTGGATCCTGGCTGCTCTGCATAACAACTGCAATAACTCAGTGTCAAACAGGATCTCAGACTTGTACCTTTGTGTGCAAGTAATGTCAGCAAATTTATTTTGTCTCTCAAGAGTTTCCAGTCAGAGACCTGAAATAACCTTGCATCAATATTTTTGAAAGATACTATTCATTAAATCCTGAAGACAGATGAGAATGAAAGCAAAAGCTTGAAGACAAAGCTTTACATGTACAGTAAAGTACTGGTACCTAAAAAGCCTCTGCAAACATTTACACTCCTCTTTTCCCAATAACCTCAGTCAATATCAGCCCTGGCAAGGAGCTACAACCTGCTCCTTGATCCTTTCCTTAGAGCCTTCTCTTCCCCATCAGCTAGTTTCCAGGTCACCTCTTTACTTTCCTTTACTTTAACCCACAGAATTCAAGGAGGTTAACAAAATGTTGAAGTAATGTGACAGGCACACAGAATTTAATATTCAATTAAAAATACTACACCAAGCCTTTTCTCAAGTGCACGTGTGATTGGGCTAGTTCAGGTTTTGCAGGCAGTTTCTTCACAGTTTTTAAAACCTTTGTGGTTTTATTTTTTTTTTTTTTCATTTTAGACACTATTCCAAGGTTATGAGCAGTTAATGAAATCATGCTAAAGAGACCCATGTCTGAAGTTCAGTAGCAAAATCTTGCTGAAGAGAGTGGTTTTCCAGCTATGGATTCAGTTTTAGAGATATCAAGGACATCTAAAAATTATCATTTTAAGGACTCCTGAAATTCTAACATCTATTATGATTAGCAGTAAAAAAATAAATGTATCATTTAAGTGTTTAAGATGGTACCCACCTTACTTACCAGATCTCTGATGAGAACTAAATCTTAACAACAGTACACATTTATAACCCACACTTGAGAACCCTGAGCTCCGAGTAGAGCACCTTCAGGGGTATATTACTAGCCATACCAAAACCTTCTTTCCTGGCCTTAAATTCACCATCCTTTTGCAACTAATCGATACCTTTTCTCTTTATAGATTACCAGTTAAAAAGCAAATGAAAAGTCTTAATGAAACCTTATAGAACACTGTGTTCAGAACTTAAGACAAATAATTGGCTCAAATTTCACTTCATAAACTTTGCAAAGTCACTCCACAGCAAAAATGAAATTTTAATAGAGACATGAGTCCTAAGGAAGAAACAGCACAAACTCCAGCATGAAGACTTAAGTTTTCACAAGGCAATAAGCAGCAACAACAAAAAACAAAAACAAAAACAAAAAAACCAAAAAAGGAAACAAAAATCTTGCTTTTAAAAGGTAATGTGTTACCCAGATGCAGCCTACATTTAATACATATTTTAAATAATTATTCAGATATTGGATCCAAGATCAGAGTCTGGAACTGCTGTTATAAGGAAAATTTGGTAATGCAGATGTTCAAGAATTGAAAGGAAAAGAACAGATGAGGGCAGTATAGATTTTTGTCAATTAATACTTTGGAAGATAAGGAAATACTTACAGCTATTTTTAACCACAGCTTCCTGCTGTTTTCCAGACTTACATTTAAATCAAAGTGCCACTTGCAAAGTAAAACTGCAACTCTGACAACTTTCACAAGCTGAAGCTGTTCCAAGAAAAGAAAAAAAAAACCAACAACACAAAAACACAAACCCAAACAGGATCCTTCAAACTCTTCTTCCCTAAGCAATCTGTGCCATATCAGCTTATGCTAGGCAGGAAGGATCTCAAGGGGTCATGCTTTCAGTGCCATAATGAAAAAGTAAACACTGAAAACAGGGGAAAAAGACTATTGATTCTTGCAGGTCAAAGAGACGCAAACAGAAAGGAAGAAAAAAGTGGTGTCAAGAAAAACAAAAATTACCAAAATTTCCAAGCAGAAGAGAACACATTAAGTTGACTAGTCATCACACTAATTAAAAATGCTCTGTATTTTCTCTAGGAAGTGCACTAAAATACATTCCTTTTCCGTTTTACAGGTGTACCTAATTTAAAACAGCATGAAACTTATAAATAGGAAAAATCAAATAATCTACTTCCTCACGATTGTTTTTCATTCCACTTGTAACATCCAATTCCAGCTCATGTACCATGCCAAAAATCCTCTTTCTACCATCAGGAAAAGCTATGTTTTAAAATATGTACACACTCACACACACATATATATACATATATGTAAATATATATGTATGTTGTACAACCTTAATAAAGAGGCAGAGAAATCCAGAAATAGAACAATTCTAACATATCAAAGGCAGAAATTAAAAAGTACAGTAATTTCACGACTATAAGGTTCACCTTAAAGCCTAAATTTTTGATTGAAACCCGGAAGTGCGACTTACAATCCGGTGTGCCTTATATGTGGACAAAGTTCAGAAATTTGCTGACCTGGAAGTGCGAGTCGCGAGCCGAGCCGCGAGCTGAGCCGAGCCACAGCTTGTGCCGGGAGTGGGTGGGACTGCCAGGGCCCATGGCACAGGGAGGGCGCCTGGGGCTGCGTTTAAAGGCTGTGCCGATCCATGAAAAATGTTTGCAAATTGAGCACCTGCCAGTAAACCCCGCGATCGCGCGATTCTGTTACTAATTTGTTACTTTGCTGCGCACGGATCCTCGCTGCAGAAAAAAAGTGCGCCTTATAGTCAGTTGCACCTTATGTATGGACAAAGTTCGGAAATTTGCCAACAACCTAGAAGTGTGCTTTATAATTCGGTGCACCTTATAGGTGCGAAATTACTGTACTTTTAATTTTTTATGTAGTGGTCTTAATGGTTGGGTTTTTTTCCCCTCTATGTGTCACAGGATGACAGTTTCACTTTTAGAAATTAGATATTTAAAAAGCCATAATCATAAAAAAATACATGCACACACAAAAAACATCCTGAATTTAAGAGGATGAACCCTAGAATCAGAGCAGTGAAATGCTAAACTAGTTTTACACATAGTGAAACCTGGGTAAAAGCAAGTGTAATTCCAATACAGGCGTACAGAAACAACCACATCAAATGCCTTTCAATACTGCTATGGGCTGTTGGTAAAAACCAAAACTGTGCCAATGAAGCTTCTAAAACGAGAAGTTAAACTTTGGAAATGGAAATCAACTTTCATAGAGTACCCTTAATACAGAAAATGAAAATCTTTGAAATCATCCACATATTCAATGTTTAAGTCATTGAAAATGTTTTCAGTGCATTTCATAATAGTTGTTCCATGTTTACACAGCTCAAATTTCAAGTATGTAAAAATTGCTGCCTATTTTAACACACAAAACCAAACAATTATGAAGTGTGTGACATTATTGGTTGTTAGCCATTAAAAATGAAGTAAGCAGCATTTCAGATAATTTACTACTATACAAAATAGATGTTATTACTATTGCTTTCTCACTGCAAAATTTCTCCCTATAAGCAAAATCCAACATTTTTTTAAAAAGCAGAATAAAATAAAAAAGAAGAAAACTCCAGAAGATCTAAATTAAAGGCAATGCATTTACAAAAGGATGATGAGAACACTTTGCAGAGTAACATAATGAGGAATATTAGATCATATAGAAGACATTCCACAGAGCATACATATCTAATCTTGTTTGACTTTTATTGTATGTAGAAATTTTGATTTGGGAAGTTACTGAAGCCACTGAGCCACACTGCTCAATGTGGACAGTTTGCTATTCTCTTTTTTTCACAATGCTCCCTTAGCATCTGTAGTTAGTAAGTATATTTCACATTTTTCTCCATTTATGCTGCAATACCAAACAGCTCATCTGTTCAGAGATGAACAACAAATCAAATAATCACCAGGGCTTGGAGGCTGGAAGATGAATTACGAGGAGATGCCAAGCAGAGCAGCACTGCCAACACCCACTGATGCTTGAAGGTGTCCAAGGAGTTGGTGGATGACACCCGGTGGTGCTCTGCCCAGAAATGTGAGTCTAGGAAGACTTGCCTGAGAGGGAAAATTGCAGTGCTCAACGTCCGCAGCAGGTGGGACAGACAAGCATCATGGGATCCACCAAGGCTACTTCAATCTAGTTCATGGGCTCTCAAGCATGTGGCATGGCAAGGGAGTCTTCAGGCTTGTGTGTGGGATGGGGATTGTGCTGTAGCTTCTTAGCAAGGTTACTCCTCACTTTCGGAATGACCAAGAGGGGTCCAATTGTGTTGAGAAGCTTTCAGGTTCTAAGGTGGTTTTGGTGAAAGACTGGTAGCTCAGAATAGTTTTGGAAAAGATCTTTTGATATGAAGGTGAAGAGCTGTTGGTTACCTTGGAGCCCTCAAACATGAAAAAAGAAAGGTCATGCAGAATGCTCCATGCAGAAAAGCCTCCATCACAGAGGGATCTCTGTGGAGCCTGGAAGTAGAAGGTATGAACACACACTCCCTTCTAGAGGGACCTCAAAACTATACAGAGAACCAGCGAAGGACACTCCCAAACCAGATCCTCAGTCTACTTCAGGGCACACAGTTCTTATACTGAGATTTGATGACTGAGTTGCAGAAAACAAGGCAACAGTTTTGACACATAATTTCTATCTTAAAAGACACTAAGTTCCACCTTGACCAAACTTTACTAGTTTGGCTCTGGTGGAACTGCACACTCTCACTGGTAAGGGTGGGAGAGCAAAGGGACAGCTGTGATCAAGAGGCAGAACAGAGGCTTTAATTACCTTGTTATCATGGTTAAGGGATAGCTACTTCTTCTAACAGTGCAGCAAGGAGCCAAGACGTATTATTATTCCACGAGAGATGTTTAAAATTACGCAGGCTACAATGAAATTTAAAGATTGCTCAATTCAAGTTGCTATTAGAACATTTCATTTTCACTTTCTTATAAAAAGTAACATCAGCAAACTTTGTTAGAGTTTTGACATACTGTCTAATTTGAGGCAAGTACTCAACATGGAGCGCATCTGTCATAAAATAGCTAAAAACATTTCAAAAAACCTGGATACAGAAAATGCCTTAAAACCTGAGTAAAATGTGCATATACACAAAGACATCTTTGAGCATGGTGGTACCTGTATGTTTAGTAGAAGGAGCCTGATATGTTTAACAATGTGCAATTTACAGGATAGGAATTTTGCATTTTACTGTTTTCATCCTCTAAGAATTGGCCTAAAATACATCTCCAAGGCACTGTGGGAATATGAAGTTTGTACATACTAATGACAATTAGAAGAGTTGAGATTCACAATACCACATAGCAAGTTTCAGTAGGTTTTTTCAACTTCATCAGCTAAGCTGTCTAAAAACTGTGGACACCCTCAATATTGTCAGAGGTCTCAATGCTCCATTTCCCCCAGAGTAAAAGTTTCCAAGTTACAGAACCCAAATTGTTTTATACAGTATATAGACACAATCCCAACAACTGAGTACGTTTTGTGCACTGACATTATCTGGAAGAACACTGCCACAGCAGCACTGGAAAAAAGTTCAGGAATTTTACCAAGAAAGTTTTACAATCCTTCTTTGACAACCATGACTTCAAGGATAAAGCTAGTCTTTTCAAAAATGAATTTTCCTCTCAGTTTTAGCTCTTTGATTAGGTAAGCACTGAAAATACAATCCAGAAGCCAGAAAGTTTCTTCTCAGCTTTCAACTACTCTGTGCTGACACCTAGGCAACATAGAAAGGAAAATGTGATTAGAATGCAAAGGGCATGAATGAAGTGAGGAAAAGGAAAAAAGTAGATTGTAGCAGACACAGTGAGTGGGAAGCTGCAGGAAACCGGCAAGGGAGGATTTGAGCCTACTTGGCAAGAACAGTGGGAACTGGAGGGAAGGTCAATGGAAAACCAAATCAAGGAAGACAGGTAATTGACTAAGAGACAACAAGAAAAATGGCAGGTGAAAGACTAACAAGTAGATGGGTGAAGAGTGAGAATGAGGATGCTGAGAAAGTGGGAAAACTGGGAACAGAGAGAAAGGCACAAGTCAGGACTATCACAGAGCTGGGAAACTGGGAATGCAAAGGAAGGGACAGAAAGACAACATCACAGGTGCTGAAAGGCAGTGGGAAGAAGGCACATTCATGTAGCTCTTTTCCATTTCTTCTGATAGACACTGGTGAGATGGGAGCACAAGAAGATGGAATGGAGCAAAAAGAAGAAAAATTACAAAGAGGTCCAAGGAAGGAAATAAAGAATGTTAGTCAGAAAAAAGGGAGAAGGGAATCAGGTAAGTTTCCATGAAGATACTGGTACAGATTGAATGAAGAGAGTGTGATTGACTCTGAATAATGCAGTTGGATATCATGAACAAGACTGAGTCAAACATCCAAAAATGGAGCAGGGAGGGGTAGAGGGTACGAAAGAAAGCTGGGAAGGAGAAATTTTCATTCTCAGAGCTGCAGAAAAAGAAGAAGCTTCTATGCTTTTCAGAACTTTTTCAAGTGGAATGCCTGTTACCTGTCTTCTCTCTTTGCAAAGGTTATACAGCTTGCTAGCAAAATATGCCTTCTCCTATTCTACAGTAGTCAGTGGAACCAGCAGCAGGAGCCCAGGCCACATGACTCTATGGGGAATTCAAGAGTTCACAACTTGCTGATCAACTGCATACAGGCTGACAGAATGAAAGTGCTAAGGTGTCAGTTCAGGCTGTTAAACTCCACTTTTCCCATCTCACATGAAAATAAAGTCATATGAAATCATTATTTATGTGGCCCTTCCCAACAAAACTATATTATCCTTCACTGTGGGGGATGCGTCTCCACTGGGAAAGAAGGAGGAACTGTCAGCAACTGTTGCATCTTTGGTTCATTTATTGCAGAATTTGCAAAGTAGTGAATGATACCAGGACTGCAACAAGACAGAATCTTGCTGATATAACCATATGCTATTCCTGTCTTTGCTACAGATTCTCTATTGACACCAAGCAGGTAATTCAGATCAAAGTTATTTAAACCCATTAATCAGGCTACTTTCTCCGTTTTTTTCAGGTATCCACCTGAATTTTCTTCTAAAGCAAACAGCTACTAAATAATCAGCTGCAGCTATGCTAGTGGGAGCTATTCTTGGTATTGCACAAGTTAAACATTGAAATATATAATAATGCAAAAAAGTCCCCCAAAACTGAAGGAAAACCTTCCCTTTACAATTGCATCTCAAAGCAGCATTATGAAAAGAGACAGTTGTGAAATATTACAAATATCTATTTAGAAATACTTCTTACTTCTGAATAGTGTTGAACATTACACTGCAAGATTCAAAGCAGTACATGGAACAATAAAGTGGAAAACTGCTGTGACTAATTTTCCATTATATATATACCACACATCTGCACTGAAACCTGAGTTACATGGAAAAAAAATGCAAGTGATCAGGAACCTAAAAGCAATTATCCATACATATACATTCAGTAAAGAATCTGTTTGGAGAGAAAAGACAGAACAGAGAGGAAAAGTAGTGAGATACAAATTAACTATGGAGCTTGCCATTTTTTAACCTCTGAGTGTTCACTTAGAGCAATAAAAGTTAAAACTGTTTAAGACATAAGAGCACATAAATCAAAAAGGACAGAAATTTAAAGGGGTCTCCCTTCAAGGGCTCTTTCTTTTTTTAAAATAGAACAAGGCTTCCAAATCCAAGACTACAGTCTCCAGGTACTCCATTTGCTGTCTCGCTTCTTTCAAAGCAAATTACACTTGACAAGATTCGGATATCAACAATTAATTAAACTCAAAGTGGTAAATTATGTTCACAGCCCACTTAAAGCATTAAAAGCTTCTTTTGCTGCTAAAATTTAACAAGTAAAATTAACAGGAAAAGCCCAGCAGTTTTTAAAAACAATCCTTTTCTGGTCAGATATAAGCATTTGTTTCTCAGTCAGAATATCCACAGATCTGCAAAAAGCCAAGAAGAAACTAATGTTAAAGAAGGAGCTCGTCTACATTGGGAATAAAGACAAGGTAATGGTGACACTTTATATGCATATCAATGGCATGACTAAGATGAATTTTTCTGTAAAATATAGTAGCTCTTTGTCCAAAATAAACTTCAAAAATTCTCAATCACTTCTAGAGAATAAATATAAATTAACAGAATTGCTGATGTATTTTTGTCTTTTTTACATGCACACGCATCCTCTTGAGCTCAATGGAAAAGCTTGGTCTTAAAGGTTTGAACTAAGATGAAAAAGAAAGCCAGAGAAAGACTGGCATCCAACACATATTGCGTATTTAGAGTGGGTGTGTTTCATTTGAAAGAAAAAATTCCATTCTAGCATTTGAAGACCGAACAGAGAATATAATTTAAAAGAAGTCTTCTCATGAAGTAGGAATATTGCAGAACGGTATGTCTTGTCTTGAAAAAGAAAGAATTTACAGCACTAGCTGGACTCTCTGGAGTCTGCTGCACTCTGGTTCAGATGGAGAGCTGCTAAAAATCCACTGTTCCCATTTTTAATGTTATATGTAGTCTCAGGGGAAAAATTGATTTGACAGGGAATTAATCTGTTCTTTTGGTTCTTCTTACAAGAGAAGTAATTCTGTGGTAGCAGCAACCAGGTAAAGCAACTATATTGCAGGATTTTTCTTCCTCTTTGCATTACACTTGCCTCTTAGATTGAAATTTTTCCTTTTCTTGTTCTTTCCTGTTCTGCACTGGTTTTTGTATCATATTCATTTTAAATTAGATTACGCTGTCTACAGACTAGATGAAATGTTGTTGATATTTTCTCTTTCCGTAATTTGGTAAATATGATAATCTGATCTATAATGAACTATAAAAACCTTTTCAGTGTGCCCATATTGCAGTTTTGGCTTAGTTTAATGGTGTGTTATGGTATTGATTTCCTTGGAGATAGAAACTAATCACAACTGCAGTATCCAGGATCATTTGCCTCAAATAAATGCTTTAAACAAAAATTAAAACTCTAAGAGTAGTCAAGAGCATTGCTACCAGAATATCTGCCATGTTTCACTCTGGTTTCCCCTCTTCAATTCTTTCTATGCTTGTGAAGTTTTCCCTAACATGGGGAACAACTACATAATTTATATCAGTTGATTCTGTACTTTAAAAAATAGATTTTACATACTTGATCTCACAATCAGCTGTTAAAACACATTAATTTTTGGTTCCAAAACATGGAGTAATAAACAGCTTAAACGAAATGGCAATTTCATCTAAGCTCAACTGTGTTCCAATTCTTTCTACTTTTATGTGTACCTATACTCTATCTGCCATTTCAAATGTTCACATTGCCACTCCACCTCTTTTGAACAGTGATTCTGCTTCTCATAAACTTCTTGCTTAAAACATTGCCTAATTTATATAAAGAAAAGAACCCTGTCGTTTAAACAGTATTAGGTTTAATATCTATTTTCCTGTTCTGGTTGCTGCAGCACAATTCCTTTTTTTGTATGAATTTCTGTTGATAAATTTTATAATTATGTTAATATTTTAGTCTCTCTGAAAAATGAGACAACTGTCTGTTCTTTTGACGCATGTCAAAAGGAATCACAGACCAGCTACAGTAATTTCACCTATAAGGCGCACCGGAGTATAAGGCGATCTTCCGGGTTATCGGCAATTTCCCATACCTTGTCCATATATAAGGTGCACCGGTGTATAAGGCCCACTTTTTCAGCAGCCACGGAGCCACAGCGCTGAGTGGGTGGCGGGGCTGCCACCATGGAGACCCCAGGGTAGGGCGGGCGCACCCAGCGGGGCCGTGGGGCCACTCCGTGCAGTGAGTGCGGGGCACGGGGGAGCCGCGGGCCAGGGCCACTGCGCAGGAGAGGCGAGGGGGCGGCAGGGTGGGCAACATGGGAGGCGAGGTGGCAGACCCCACCGGGGCATCGGGGCCAAGAGCCGCCGTCTTGGGCAGACCCGCAGGCGGAGCACCGCGCACTCTCCGTGCCCGTGGGGCAGCCTGGAGCCTGGCGGAGTCGCCCGGAGGGGTCCTGCAGGTGGAGGTGTCGCCGTCCGGCTCCTGCCCCAGGCACTCGCGTGGCACTGGGCGGGAACATGGAGCCTGGCTGTGCCACGTGCTTGGGGTGAATGCGGTGCCGTGCTGGGGGCTGTGAGCCCAGCAAAGCCACAATGGGCAGGGCCATGGGGCCTCGGCGTGCCCACAGCGCCACGCGGCCCCGGGCGCGGGCCGGGGCAGGTGGTGCGAGAGATGGCGGGGTTGGCAGGGCTCCGCGGCTGCTGTGGCTTTGTGGCTCAGCTTGCACTTCCAGGTTGGCAAATTTCCGAACTTTGTCCATATATAAGGTGCATTTGCGTATAAGGCACAGTTCCCAGATTTGATCAAAATTTCAGTCAAAAGGGCGTACCTTATATGCATGAAATTACTGTACTTGTCCTTTATCATAGGACAAGTATTCTGCATCAGTATTAGAGTTTTTAAAACACCGAATTTCATTTGTTCCTTTTGCTATTCTAGCATGAAATGTCTCTGCAATTCCATGTCACCCTTGTTTCCATGACCCTGAATAACTCTTTTTGCTCTCCACACGCTTTTCCAGATAATTTACTGATCGGCAAAAGTTTTCTGTGTTTGTGTGAGTATTCTATTTCATCACCACTCACTTTTTCTGGTAATCCCAATTTTAAATTAATTTCTCTGTCTAAAGGACTTAAGAACTTTTCACAAGGGTTTTGGCTAACCATGTAAACTGCATATCCCCCTTGTCCACCTGCCCTGTGACACTTTTAGAGAAAGCATGAGTGTGAGACCTTCACGTCTGGAACTCTCTGGACTCACCCCCAAGCTGTACCCTCCTTCCCAACTGCCCCAATACTGAAGCTGTCCTGAGCAATTAATGTACTGAATGCCACAGATTGCTCAGTGATTTCATTCTTATATCATCCATAAGGAAGGCTACACATTACCTAGGGGGTAACAAACTCTTAACCTGTTTCAAGGCAGTTTCCTTTTGCAAGAGAGTAGAGCTGGACTGAAGTGAACTTCTCTGACCCCCTATGCTGTGAACACACTCACCGAAAGGCATCGTTTTTTTGTTCCATGATGTTATTTCGTTCAAGTGCCACTTCCATACATTAATCAGTTTCTAGCATTACAGAAACCTTCTTGTTTCAGATGCTTGAAAAAAACAGGCTTTAATAGTTTTCAGGCACCTTGTAAATTGTTCCCCAGACTCTTGCTTTGGCCCTCTCTAGAGTTTCTGGATTAAGCCTAAACCTAATATACTTTCTATTCCCAATGCTGGGCACCATTTGAACTTTATGAGGAAAGGTTATCTTCCTCTTTCTGTACTTCCATTTACTGCACCATCCAATCACACAAACTCTCTTGATCTTTCACACAAGGAAACTTGCAGGCTATGTCGTTATCTCAAAGCTTCAAGAAAAATCACACCACTCTGGACTGCCCCTTTACTTTTCTTTTTAGTTTTAAGGAACATTCTTACAGATATCCCAGTTGTCTTCAACACAGCTAAGGACTTGCTTTGAAGAGTTGAAACATTCCTGTGGGAATGAAGCTAGCCTGATTCCTGTCAGAGTAATTCCTTAATAGCAATATGTCCAGTATCTTAATTTGGGTTCAGTACAGCATTTAGGAAAAGTCAAAACCACTTTCCCTTGCAAGCCCTCCAACAATCTGTCCGTGGTATTTCTGCTGTCTAATGAAATTGCCATACTGTGTGCTGGGATATGGGCAACTACTTGCACAAACTTACCACCTTCTCTAAAAGGAGGACCAAGATTTCTTTGATCTTTCTGGAATCTGCCAGTTGTGCAATGTAATTTAAGAGGTACCTCTAGATCCTTCAAATCATATTACCTGTGAACACTGTGGGCAATGATTTTATGGTGACCTTGAGGGGACAACAAAGTTCAGCTGGGGACGATGTGATTGTGTATATGTACATTCATTTGCATATTAATGCCAGAGCACAACAGCAGCCTGAAGTGGAAACTGTATCACCCCCCCTTCAGCAACCACAGCTTTTATTTTTGCACTTCTGCAGCTCACTTACGTGCTGCAGTCTCCACTGTAAGTACCTAATTACATATATTATCATTTTTCCCCATTGTATACTATGATGTAAGATACTTCAGTTTGTGAGAGCTCAACAATGTTTACGACAAAATGAAACACTCCCCCTGAAAACAAATTCATTTGGTTTAAATTTGGGCATTAATAAGATTCGTTTGTTCTTTAATAGAAGCACAGAGGATGGGACAAAATGAGTCAGATGTATTACTGATGCATTTTATTTATTTTATTTTAAAATCATATCTCCTACTGACATATGCAACTAGAATTTCATATTAGAAATATCTATAGAAATGTCAATCTTCATTCAATGCTATCCAGGTCAGTGTTGACTGATGGGAAATAACAATGACTGAAACTGAATTTTTGGTTCCTAATACCATCAACACTTGTATCATCAGATACATTACTAAGAGATTTAAAGATCAATATATTGCAAACATGTGTAACCTGAATGTGCAAGTGTCAGGCTGCACTGTCAAAAGAAGTATAAGGTCATGTCACCTAACAGACATGATACACAAGTCTCTATGTATACATAAAGTTCTCTAGGGACAGCTTTATAGAACAAAAAAATCTTAGCAAGAGTCATAAAGCATAAAAACAAGAATCACTTTTATGCATCTCAGTAGGGCTCACTGAGATTAAACTGTAACTACAAAAGCACCCCAGCCCTTCTTACAAAGACGTTTAAAGAGTAATTTAAAACATTTATTATCTACAGTAATTTTTACAGAATTCTGTTTTCAGTCTTTCTCATTCACATGCAGTTAATAATTTCCTTTGGTTTCTTCACGTCACGAGGCAAAATGTGAAGGGATTACTCTCATCCTTAAAGTGAAACCAAAACAACCCTACTCAAATCAAAGCAATCTTAAGTAAAATTGACAATAAAATTAAAGACATTCACAGCCAAGCCTTGATACTTATTATACATCAAAGGTAATAAATATACAAATATTTTGACAGGATATCCTGAAGCTGAAGAAACTGAATTTTACATTTTCAAGAATTCTGAATCAATGCTTGAATACCAAAATCTCAGGTGAAGATTTTCAGTAGTTGTTTGAATGTATGAATATGAAGAACTATAATGTATTCATTAAAACCCATAATCCTTATCAGAACTACTATTCATCAACCCATTTTAGCAGCAGGAAATGTTTACCATGCAGAAAACTCCAATATAATTTCCAGCTCAAGGAAAAATACTCTCTCAATTGCCTGGTAAACAAGTTCAGAAAACATTATTCTATCAGATTTTCCAAGCTGCCTTGGTAGCACCAATGTGCATTGCTATTTTCCCTCCCACTCCTGAATTCTTATTTTCATTCAGAGTATTTCTAAATTTCTTACTTATTAAAAGAAAATTCCATTAGATTTACAGCTAAGTCACTGAATAAGCACTCGATGATAAACACTGGTAATTATATCAGCAGATCAGTTTCAATAGAAATTATTCATGGTCTTCAGTCAAGAAAATTAGAGAGTAGCTTTAGAGACCAAAAACAGTCTTACAAATAATGTTTGAAAGTTGACCAAAGTACACCTATTTTGTTGTACGGCTTTAATTGCATTGGTGTAGAAGATACTCACCACTAATGTATCTCTTTCTTTTTCCTACCAGGATACACTCTTTTTTTTTCATTTTTGACTAATGCCTTAGCCTAAGTTTACCATGCCTTTTCCAAACACAACACACAAAGATTAATCAGCTACTGCAAGAAACAGAGGCTGCCAAAGCTGGTTCACTAGAAATTACCAAGCATTGGCAGGGATAGAGCAGTTGCAGAGCACAGAGCAGTGGGTGCCCAGTTCTGACACACCAAAGCAGAATCACACCAAGAAGATAGCACACAACCTTTGGCCACATCCAAGTCCTACACAAAATCTTCCTGTGGTCTTCCTGCACAAGTGATAGCAACATCCCAGCTCTGAGGTTTTGAACCTAGGCCATGGGACATTTGATATGGAACTAAGAATAGGTGAAACTATTTATTACACACACCCTCAAAAACCAAATCACAAAAAACCAAGACCCAAAAAAATACAAGATTGTATCTACACATGAACACAAGAGAGTTAGCTAGAGCCTACAGATCAGGACAGAAGACTGAAAGAATGTTGTTAATTTATGACAGGCTCAAGTCTAGAATTTAGCACGATTATAAAATTGACAAGAATACAAACTGAATTTTAATAGACAGGACTAAACACTACAGACAGCTTATGGTAACTTCACTCTCTTTCAGGGGCCAAGTAACCAGGACACAATGGAGATGTAGCAAAAAAGTTAACAAGCCAGAATAACTCCTTTTACTCACAGATTGGCAATGAACATGAATTTTGAATAAATCCTTCTGAGTAAGGAAGCATGATCATTCTCTAGTATCTTTCATTTTTTAATATGAAATATCCTAAATAGCTTGGCACTAAACCTTTGCTCATCAAGAGGTTCTTATACAAATATGTTTTAAACATCTCCTTGAAGTTTTTGTCTCCAAGTTCAGAGTAACAAGTCAGTTAAATTTCACTTTTTTTACACTTAAATATGACTTTACTGTCTATTCTTCCTCTCCATTTACATTTCACTATCATTTACTTGTCATAATAATTGCATGCAGTCATGTAATCAGAAAATTAATGCAATGTATGCCTCAGCTGTATTGTACTGTTCTTTATTATTCATTATAGTACATGTTTTGACACCTCCATTTAACTATTTAAAATTCAGACACATTTAATGATGCTTCTTTAGCTACTGCCATGGGCACCTATTCTATTTGATAGTGGTTTCTTGAGTGATGTTGGTTCCTATCTAAACAGCTGGAAGTCTTCACTTGGCCATAGCTTTGCAAAATTAGTTTCCATTTCTAATATGAAAGCATGAAGGAAATAGAAACAGTTGGGTTAAAATCTAACTTTTTAGTTCTCAGGGTTTCTTCTAAATTAATTAAAAGGAGGAGGAGCAGAAAGCATGATCCTTTTTCAGGAGCTGGGGTTTTTCCCTTTCAACTTGCACTGGAGGATTACAGCTATCTCAAGAGCATCAAAAGCATTAACTGGAATTTTATAAAAACATTTCATAAAGATTTAAAAACAAGTTAATAAAACTGTATTTTGCAACCAGAGGTTAGGAATGCTTTCAGAAAGAGCACAGGAGGGAGGGGAAAGAGTAGGAAATATAATTATTAAAGTTTTCTTAAAAATGTATTTGGCTGAGGAGACCAAAAAAAATCTGGATACTACAGTGGCATCTGCATCTTCTGAAGTGTAGAACAGGATTTTTGAAAAGCCAGCATTCTTTACCTATAAAGTTAATTAAGTCCCTTTTCTACCTGACCTTTCTAGTTTCTACTGAAATGCCTTATTTAACTTGTTATAACCCCTGCACAAGTGTCCAGGTAGGAGAAGAATATAGGACACATACTGAATGTAATTTAAGAACCTGAAGTACTAATTTTTCTTTACTTGCCTTTAATAATAAAATAATTTAATAATAAAAAAATGCAAAATCTGTTTGCACACTGCATACAAATATTGACAAATAAAATATGAGTACTGTGCATATACAGGTTTTTCTCCTAATGGACTATTTATTTGGTATCTAACACAAACAAACCAAGAACTCACAGGAAAAACAGAATAAACACAATATTTTAACACAAATGGTGTCTAGAGAGTTCTATGTGAAAGCTCCAAATCTGCAATACTTACAAGCAGCCACTTGCTGCTGAAACCAGGGGAGTTATGCCATGGCAATTACTACTTACGACAGTAGAATATCTGCATATCACCACAAGGCACATTAACATCAGTTATTGGCCTCAGCAGCTTAGCACTTGAACCTGTTATTATCCAATACCATGTGCATTTACAGCAGGCTAAACTCTCACAAGAAACAAGAAAACATTTCACTTCTATTTTTTTAATATGAAATCTCAGCCAAAATGTGATCAGCTAGAATGCGGCTTCAATGTGACTCTTCCAGTTTAACTACCTAGAATAAATATCTGCTTAAAGAATTTCCTTACTTATACTTAATAAGTATCACTGCTGCTTAAGTTTGTAATTCCCTATTCTCGATCGATTCACACTGTTCACATACCAAACACTGTAAAACAGTCCCATCACTGAAGTTCTCAAAGTAATAACCAGCACAAAAGAGCCCAACTACTAGATTAACAGAGGAGAGAAGCATTTACCTTAAACCACATACTAGTTATAAAAAGAAACCACACAAATCTTAAACAAAATAATTTACTCAGCATGCTATTAAAAGGGCCAACATGAGAAAGAGATGACAAGGGTGACAGTGGAGTCCTCGGAAAGCAGACTCTCATACAGATCCAAGCACATACAAGCCAAAGTTTGTTGAATGGGTTGAGGGAAAGTTTGTTTGTTGCATAGGTTAAGGGAAGACTTGCATAAATATTTCTGTACAATTCTCCAGGTCCAGATAGCACAACTGACAGTACAACTGCATGAAACTTCCTGAAGAATCAGAACTGAACTTTTAAGCATCTTAAAACAATGAACAACTGGTACCAAACCAAATAAAAAATGTAAATCTGAAAGTAAGATACAAAATGTCTGAGATCACTGCACACAAGTAGCTGTTGACTAACAAATTCCCAAAAGCCACATAAATACCAGAACTACTCTTGCAAACAAAGATCAGCATGTAAATCATTCTGCAGCTCTGAATCTGGCCAAAAGAGGTAAGTTATCTCTCCTCCTGCCCTGTAGCCTGTACTTCACTAATGACTGAAGATTAACAGAAAAACTATAGCATTTGAAGCTTAAATACACCGTTTGTATAAAAAAAGTAAATCTTCCAGCTGAGAACCGATGTAGGAGATATTCCTGCAAAAGGAATATGCTTTAAAGGATGAAATTTTTATCACTGCAGAGATGACTTAGGCATCCAGTAACAAAAAACTTAAATTTTCTGGTTTTGCAGACTCATACACACACCCTCAGAGGCATAATATCCCCACAGATAAGTCAGCATGCAACAATGAAGAGTTAAAAGGTTTCTGTGACTCTCTGTGGGTGGACAGACAGACATGAGGCTAGGGAAAACAGGCTGCACAAGGGATGCCATTTTAACATCAATCTGGACAATACTATTGCAAACTTGAATAATGTAATACCTAAACATCAGTAAAAAGAACAACAGTCTTCTAAAATGGATGAGTTAGAGAAGCAGATTTATACTTCAGAAGTTCTTGGGTTTCAAGGGACATCACTTGATGTTTATCAGTTTCAATTATTCTTCCCAAGCCATGCATAAGCGGTTATTACCTGGATCAGGTGTTTTGGCCATCAATTAACACTTGTAAGAAAATGGATTATGAAGTTGTAAAGACTTTTATCAATAGAATAAAACAAAAACCAACTAGGATTTGCTCATAGATAAAAAGATTTTAAGCACTAGATACAAAAATAAGTGACAGGGCAGAGATGGGAGGGTTGAGTATAAGCCATAATGAACTTGTTCTATGCAAAGGATGGATTCTTATCACAGAATCTGTTCCCTGATGATGCTCATCACACAAAGTTAAGACTGATAAAACATATCTCTATTAAAGTTATATCCCCCCAAACATTATCCTTCCATACAAGTTCACTCCTCAGTAATTTTCATATCTTGAGTAATATGAAGAACATGAAGAATTCTGCTTTCAGTACAACTTCAGGATAGGCTGATTCAGGATCATCAACAGCTTAGCTTTGCACTGAATAGCAATCCCATCAGCTTCTTAAAACACCTGCTTACTGCTGAAACATAGTAGATATGTAGGACATCCTAAAGTGGCAAGTGTTCTCAGTTTATTTTATTTAAAAATTTAAAAACAATTACCAAAAAAGACTTTTTTGATGGTTAAATATGCGTGATTAACTAATTACATGACTAAACCCACATCCTGCAACCTTCATCAGTACAAATAGCAAATCATAAGTTCTGTATCTCCTAACACACCTCACAACAGCCAAGCTTTCACTGCAGTCTTCCTCAAAGACTACAGTAATTTCACACATATAAGGTGCACTGGAGTACAAGGCACACTTCCGTGTTGCCGGCAAGTCCCCGTAATCTGTCCATATATAAGGTGCACCAGCGTATAAGGCGCACTTGTTTTTTGAAGTGAGGATCCGTGTGCAACAAAGTAACGAGTTAGTAACAATCACACAATCGTGGGGTTTGCTCTCAGGTGCTCAATTTGCAGACAGTTTTCACAGATCTGCGAAGCCTTTAAAGGCAGCCCCAGGTGCCCTCCCAGTGCTGCAGGCCCTGGCACTCCCACCTCAGCGCCGGCTGCCGCGGCTCCCCGCCTGCTTGCCAGTGGCTCCAGCTCGCCGCTCGCCCGGCAGCGGCTCTCCACCCACCCAGCTTGCACTTCTGGATTGGCAATTCTCCAGAATTTGTCCATGTATAAGGCGCACTGGAATATAAGGCACACTTCTAGGTTAGGCTCAAAACTTCAGTCAAAAAGGTGTGCCTTATACACGCGAAATTATTGTAATTGCGGTGAGAAGGAATTCTGCCTGTATCAGTTCAATTGTTGGGTTTCAAATATACAGTAATTTCACGCGTATAGGCCGCACCTTTTTGACTGAAGTTTCGAGCCGATCATGGAAGTGTGGCTTTTCACCCAGTGCGACTCATTTATGGAAAAATTCTGGTGAAATGCCAACCCGGAAGTGTGAGCCGTGGGGGGAGCAGGCGTTCCCCACCCCTCAGCAGCCACGCGGGGGACTGGGAACGCGCGGCCACTGCTGGCCCTGGGTGGTAGGAGCTGTGTAGGGAAAGCGGGAACATGCGGCCGCGGCTGTCCCCAGGTGGCAGGAGCCCTATGGGGAAAGCGGGAATGTGCGGCCATGGCTGGCCCTGGGTGGTAGGAGCCATGTGGGAGGAGTGGGAATGCGTGGCCACAGCCGGCCCTGGGTGGCAGGAGCTGAGTGGGGAAGCAAGTGGGCAGGACAGGGAGTGCCCCCTCTGCCACGTGGAAAAAAAAAAAAAAAAGAAAAAAAAAAAAAAGAAAGAAAAAAAAAGAAAAGAAAAGAAAAAGAAGTGTGGCTTATTTATGGACAAATTCCGTGGACTTTCCAACAACACGGAAGTACGGCTTATGACCAGGTGCGGTTTATAACTGTGAAATTACTGTAGATTTTTCAGTTTATTTTGCTTCTTACAGGCACAGACAGGACAGCTGTATGGAAACTCTACAAATATCTTGTTTTCAGCTTATGCAAACAAGATGCTCACAAGACTCAGAGACGTGGTAACTCATACATTAAAACCCCACACACAGTATACACAGAACTTCCTCACAAGGAAGTTGCTTCCTGAAAGACAGGGCAGAAAAAGAATACTGTACTGCTCCTTTTCAGCCTGCACATTATGAAAGTGTCTAGTGAAAACTGCTATTCCCTTTTAGGACATTACAGATGAAGCGACCAAAAGAAAGAAACAGGAAGTAATTTCAAAAAATTTACACTGATAATTTGGAGCAAAAATATCTTCTCTGACAAGGTTATGATGTCTGAGAAGGCAATCCAAGCAAAACCAGTGCACTGTCAATCAGAACATAGGGAAGAAAGGTACGTACAGTAATTTCACGAATATAAACCGCACCTTTTTCATTGAAGAATCCAGTCTACCCCAGTAGTGCGGCTTATATTCGGGTGCGGCTTATTTATGGACAAATCCGGCAAAAGGCCAGATCAGAAGTGCGAGACGGCTGGTGAGAGAGCTGCCGCGGGCCGCCCTGAGCCACGGGCGATGTGGGACCCACGGTGGCACGGCTAGGGGCGGCCCGCAGCAGCAAGGCAGCGCGGCTCAGGGCAGCCTGTGGCAGCAAGGCAGCACGGCTCGGGGCCATGTGCAGCAGCAAGACGGAGTGGCTCGGGGTAGCCCATGGCAGGACTGCGGTGCAGCTTGGGGCAGCCCGCAGCAGCATGGCTCAGGGCTGCCCACAGCAGCATGGTGGCACAGCTCGAGGCTACAGGCGGTGCTGGGAGCAGCCGCCGCAGCCGAGCAGGCTGGGACCTGGAGCCGCAAGGAGGCAGCGGGCAGCCGGCTTCGAGCGCGCAGCAAGGGGGCGAGCCGTCGGCTTCGCACGGTGTGGAGAGCCGCTGCCGTGCAGGTGTGGCGCTGCGGCAGCCAGCGCCAGGTCAGGAGTGCTGGGCCATGCAGCATGGGGAAGGCACCTGTGGCTGTGTTTAAAAGCTTCCCCGGTCTGTGAAAGCTGTTTGCAAATTGAGCAACTTGACAGCAAACCCTGCGCTGGCGTGATTCTGTTACTAACTCGTTACTTTGTTGCACATGGGTCCGCGCTTAAAAAAAAAAAAAGGTGTGGCTTATGTATGGACAAATCCCGGGGTCTTCATGGCTACCCGGAAGTGCAGCTTATATTCAGGTGCGGCTTATAATCATGAAATTACTGTATTTACATTGTGTGCTCACAGTCCTGTCCTGCCCTGTCCCCCCACATCTTCTAGCTACTTGACACATGTAGCCTTCTGCAATTCTGTTTATTACATTTGAACATGAGCTTTTAAAATTTCACAGCTTCTTGTGTTCAGTATTATCACTCTATCCCTGTACCAAAACTTAACAGAATGCTCATTTGGGCTTTTTTACCTCTTCAGTGTATCAGAACACTAGGGAACAAAAGAGAACATCATTTAGAAGTTACACACATTCTCTGAAACAGAACCTGTACTGACATAGGTATTTCACTCCTTTTCAGATATTTATGAAATAACTTTTTCTGTCTATATACTCAGAGCCCACTGAGAGTTGAATACTTTTAAAGAAAGCTTCATGGTTTAATGCAACGTAAGACAAGGTCTGTGGAGTCATAGACTAGGGCACTTCTGCCACTGACATCCTGTCCCCAGCCCAGAAACACTGATTTGGAGTGGAAAGCTTGAACACCACAAATAGAAGGAAAAAGGAAAAAGAAAGTTCAGGACTTGTATCATCTACTAAGAATCCTGATCTTCTTTTAAATTATTTTCCTTAGCCAAATCATCCCAAATTTTCATACAAATTAACCAATTACCTTGATTCCAAGTCTTTTAGCAACACATAAAATTACTAATTTAGGATGCCAGAGATGGGAGAAAAGGAAAGTCCTCAACAGTAATGTGAACATGAAAAAACCTTGTGGAATTATGGTTTTAAATATAGCCTGCTCGGTTTACTTTTTGGTTTCAAGTGTTTAATAGGTAGTATGAAGAGCCATTAGGACCACATAACATGGAAGTTATCTTTCTGACCCACTCCTGTGTAACTTTGCATTACATAATGGCACAAGGGCAACAAAAGGAGTCAAGCCCTCTCTTTGACAAGGACTCTGGCTCATTTTGTATTTGTTAACAGGCTCAATAAATATTTGAAATGGGACTAGAAAACTATGCTAACAGTCTGACATTCTTCCCCACCCTTTTGTCCCTCCCAAACAGACGAGATTGGCAGGGGTTATTGTTGCTCTGCACAGTAGAGTGGTAGGAATTAATGCCATCATCGTGCTGGACATGGAACAACTTTATTTTCACACTTTTTAACATCAGTGTAACACCAGCATACAAAATTTAAGACAAATATTCTCATTTATTACCACTGTTTATTTTCAACTATGAACCATTAAAGCCACAGATACACAATTTAAATTTTTGCCTCCCTCTTAACAATGAATTTAGAATATACTTAACTTTCTGCCAGTTTACACGTGTTAAATATTTCCACATGCCAAATATGAATACAATAGCTGCATCCGAGTCCATTCCATAGAAGAATGAGTGGTTTGCTACAAGTGTTCACAAGCTCAACTGGAAATTTGTAAAAACCTACTGTATTGGTTGCAGTCTGAGATCATCTAGAGCAACAATTGTTCAACCTGTACATTCAATCCATTCCCAGCCAGTGACAACCAATTATAAACAAAATTCCAGCAGCAGAAATGCAGCAGCCTTGTCCTGCAGAAGTCCCACAGCAACAGGTATATTACAAAGCAAAACCCATGAGCTGCTATGCCAGGTTGTGCAGGGCAGGAAGCATGATGCAGCAATTTCCATTAGCATCAACACTTGCACACATCTTGCAAGAGCAGGGCCTCCTCAACAGCTTACAAGGACATTCTATAACTTCTTCAGCACCTGAAATTTGTCCAGCTTCTTCCATTCCTTCTTGCTGCTGTTCTGCATACTGTCCAGGAAGATGAAAGCAACAACACAGGGAGCTAGTACAAGAGATGGTAGTTTACACTGAGAAATGCAATGCACAATGAAAGGATGTTTTAAAAACCCTTATAGTACCAAACAGAGTGATATAGTGCAGACTTACATCAGTAATCCAGAGCACTATTCAGCTATAGTGTTCAATTGTGCTTCGTAAGGGGGGAGACCTTTATGGAAATCAAAATGCAATACTTTAATTTGGCCCAGTAGCTTCACGTTTTACACACTACAGTTACTAGCAGTAGACTGAAGAGAAAAACATTCAACACTTAAAGTTGCACTGGATGACTACATTGTACTAACTGCTTTTGCCCTTAAAATGAAGCATGGGAAGTTACCCACAAGGAAAACTAGCTTTCTCTCCATTTCTTTAAAGCTATTTAAATGCAAGCACCGTTTTCTTCTTTAAATGTAACTTTTTACATGTTCCTCTAAATCTGTTTTCTTTTGTTCAGCTGCTAATTTGTAAGTAGACAGTATCTGGAAACATTACAAGTGAGCAATAATTTAGTTTTAAGAAGCACAAACATAGGGATGAGTAATTACTAGAGAGACAGCTGAAGAATAAAGAGGGAAAACAACTTCAAATTTGTAAGAACAAAGACTCCCACCAAAACCAATACCCCTCAATCTTACCACAGGAGCACCTTCACAGGTATGGGACTGAAAACTACCACACTAATATGAAACATTTGCAAAGCTTGAGTATCTACTTCATACTGTGTTTTATCACCCATCCATCCTCTCCACTGAAAACAAAACATGCAGAACTTCAGGCTTGGTTAACCTGCAACTTTTTTCCTGATACAGTGGAAGTTAGTAATGCTTTTTTACAAATAGTTTTGTATAATTTCAACTTCCCCAGTCAAGCAAGAGAAGTGCAAGAGCACTTACTTGTGTACAGCAAGTGCAAGTGCCTAGGAAGGATATTGAAATACCTGTTCTGAAAAACAAATATTTCAGGTGCAGCTCACAATACTTTGTCCAGGAGCAGTTTGCAATTGTTGAGATGAATATATGGAACACACTTCCCTCTGCGTGGACAACTACCTTTTTAAGATATAAAATTCCTACAGCAGGCTACAGGAGACGCTGTTCTCATCATGATGCTCTTAACTTTAAATGACTGCAAGAAGACACTTAAGAGTAGAACTCCTCAGAAGGAAAAAATGTAAGACCTATATAGTTAGAGATATAAGTACAGGTTACCTAAACCAAGAAGATGCCCAGGCAAATGATGACTCACAGCAGTACACACATAAGTACAGTACATATATAAGCCAGTATTGAAATACTTCCCCCTGCCTCCCAAACACGAACAGCTTTCCACATAATCGTAGAGCATCCAGCATTGAAAGGGACCTGCAAAGATGACTGAAATCTATAAAACATATATTTAGCAATTCAACAAATTAAAATTTTTAGTCACCAACTGCCAATAAATGCCATCACTTGAATATCAACATCATGTCCTGAATTAATTAGATGTTGGAATAATCATATTTTGTTCTGTTCCTCTCCACCTTCCCCACGAACAATACAACTCGGTTAAACACAGAGGTGGGCACAGCAGGTTAATCGCTAATGCCAATGATTACTAACAGAAGTCTCACAGATGGCATTTGACAAATATTAACTGATACAAAGATATTTTTACAGAAATGCTCTCCTTTTCCAATCTCTGAAAACGACAAAACATCATCAGAAAACTAACATGAAAATTGAGATACAGTAGTTTCACGAATATAAGCCGCACCTTTTTCACTGAAGAATCCAG
>VRYO01002734.1:14738835-14771251 GCA_009812075.1 Sialia sialis
ATTAACTGAAAACAAATTATAGTACTCAAATACTAAACTGTGAGGTTTACAAGAGAAAATTACAAAGCCAAGGTGGGCCAAGAAGTAGAAAACTTGGTATTCCAAAGCTTTTAATTCTTGCTCAGGGCAGCTCTTTTACACTGAGGCTTTATATTGAAACTTAAACATGTTACGGGTCACTACATTTGTATGGATGTCTTTTCATTCTGCTTTTGTCAGCTACTATTTCCTCAAAAAAAGCACTGCACCAACCACCTGTACTTGAAGCACAATTCCTGATAATTTTTCCTGTTTTTCTTATACTTCTTTTAGAAAAAACCCTGAAACCTAGATTTTCTCCCCTTGAATTAACACACAGCCTTGAGACGCGTCTGTCATCTCTCCTGCAACTAGGCTGGTTCCCACAGGCCCGGGACATCTCAACTCCATGAACTCCCCTGTACTAGCTATGTCTGCCAGCTGCTCTTCTCTTTTAATATATAAAATAATCTTTAAGCAGCATATGGCCTTGACTGTGTGTGTATGTTCTGGCAGGTTCAGGCTAAAAGGGTTACAGGCCATTTGTCAAGCTGTATCACATTTCCTCCACGCCCTTCCTCTCGTGAGTAACCCAATGCCGCTCACAGCCAGAGCTCGACGCCCAGGCACGGCCATGACTGAGAGAACGCTGTTACTCCAACTCAGCACAACACACCGGTGCCCGCATCGTGAGTCATGGCTATTAAAATAAAGGGCATGACACAGCACCAGTTAAATTGATAAGGAATTAACAGTTAATCAGGCTTAAGGGGAAAAGCCTGACTCTCCAAAACCACAAGAGGTTCAACCTTCAGTTCTCGTGTTACGCGACCACTGGAGCCAACATGCACCAGCACAGAAGGGAGGTCATGCTTCACAATCCTCCAGATTCACGGGTGAGAACTCCACATTCCATGGACCTCAACAACTCCATAGCACTCTGCAGCATGACATCTGTAACTGAAGGGCTTTGCCAGCTCCATAAAATCAGATAAGTGATGATCTGCATTGCCTGCCATTTACTGGCTTAATATCTCCAAGTGTGTTACAGGAAAATCAAAGTTTGTCATTATAAACTCCTAAGTGACTCAGGAAAGTTTTACTGCCATAGCTGTATCAGCCAAGGCAACTGGCTATGCCTCTTGCCAACACCTCTGAAACCAATGCAATCACTCCTGTCTCACCTCTGATGTCTTACTTCCTCTGCAGTGCAGTAGTGTTTTGGGATAAGGTATCAATCAACTTCATTTCCCCCAATCACAGATTCACAGACAAGTTTTCTGTACTTCACAATTAAATCTTTTTACCGAGCCAAACTCTTTCCCTTCTAAATAGTGCCTTTAAAGTGAGTCAATTGCATATAGCAGCAGAAATCTTTCTTATACAAAACAAAGAAAATTAAAGGTTTCTATTAACAGAGCAGGCATGACAATCAGAAGAGAAAAAAAAGCTTTTCCAGGGGAATCATCCTGTTTCACGCAGGTCAATGAACAGGTAATATTCCAGACATGCTTCAGTATAAGGATAAATTTTTTTCCCACATCTTGACCAAACACCTTTGAAGAAAAATAATAAATTACTTCTCAGTACAATAAATGATGATTGAGAAAAGTCTAAAAAAAGTGAATGCTTTCCTACCAGGGAACAGAACATTAAGTTTCAGAACTTGAAATGCACAGGAGTGGCCACACTACAAGAATGATCAAATTTAGAGACATTAACAAGATGGCTTTCCTCCTTCATAGATGACTTACAGAAGTAACAACAATAGGTAGTACATAGTATAAGAATACACTGTAGATATCTACTTTGATATCAACACAGGGAAATATGAAATAACTGGTTTCACAAAGCAACTTTGAACAGGTGGATGTGTTTCAAAGGTCATTGTCCAAATACAGTGGCAGCCTAATGCTTGAGAAACAGCATAAACCTTTCTGTTTTGTAAACCTTCAGAACAACCCTATTTGAGGCACAGAGCATAAGGAAACAGAACTGCTTTACAATGAGATGTATCAGCATGCAGCAGAGTCAGGATTTTCAACTTACTCTACCAGCTCCGTCCTGATTCCAAGCAATGACACTACATGACAACAGATCACAGTGTCTACCTTCCTAATCTTGCTGCAAGTAAATTGAGATAACTTCTGAGATAACAAAAGAGATGTGCCCTTCCTGACACAAGACCAAGCAGTTATCTGTTGAAAATAATCTTGCCTTGGGATATGCTACTCTTGGAACTGCATTACCTTTTTCTAATGGGAAGGTATGGGCTTCAATAATGGTAATAAATTACAAAACTTGGCTTCTGAAGACATTTCTATGCAGAAAGGTTGCCTGAATTGTTAAGCATACAATTAAAAGCACTAGGAACACAACAGAAGGAATGCCCACTCAAGATAAGCCTAAGTATCATTCCTACAGCTCAAAAAGTTAAGAGCTCACCAGCTGAAGCACACATTACATACCTGCAATCCTCCCTCTCCCTGTCCACTAACATTCATTAAAGTGGAGCAAGTTGGAGGAAGAGCTGAAAATATCTAGGAGACCACCCATGTCCACATTTGTATTGTCTGAAAAACAGTCCTTTGGTTTTCTTGTGATGCTGAATAAGCATCCATACAAATACCACAGATGTGCCAAAACATAACCGGATCGATTTCTCAGAATTCGAACTGGAACTCTGGTAGACATCTGTACTGAGATTATTCCTAGAAGACAATTACTGATAATGCCAGTCTCACTCCATAGTTAGGCTGGAAGGAAGGGATGAAGGCAGCTAAACATGTTAAATATACAATTAAATAACATAGGAGTTCTCCCACATTTCAAGAAGTCTGGTTATTTTAAACAGAACTCAACAGCAAGCTGCTTGATAATCCCCAGATAGGTGCTAACTTAATACAACAACTTTCAGGTTTGGATAGGTGAAAGTACAGCAGCAAAGTTGTGTTCTCATCTTCAAAACACAAGTTGAGCTCTTCATTCCCATCTCACCTCCGTGGGAACAGTGGAAGCAAAGCTGTTAACAATGCCTCCAGTCATATCTAATATATTTTATTAGTTGTGCTATTTATTAATGTAACAATAACACGTGGAACCTGGAATAGGAAACAGTGAAACCAATACCAGTGAAATTTATTTCTAAATGTGAATACCTAGATTTTGAAACCTCAAATTAATGGACTCTGAACAGCTTCTTACAACCAGCTAAATGCCACACATCTTATTTTGAAATCAGTTGCAAATCAGACTGTCAGACATCTTTGCATTAGTTTGCTTTGTGGTTTGTTTCATCTATTTCAACCACATCTAAAATTGGGAGGGATGGAGGAGGGGATTGGATTTTGTTTGGCTTTGGAGCTCAAAGCTATAGAAATACTCTTTATGGGACTTTTCCCAAACTCCTACACATTGGGACAAAAACTGCATTTATTTCTTCCATGCTTCTCACGCTGGTGACACGGAGGACTGGATCTAGTGCTAATTGTTTTAGAAAAGGAAAGTCTCATGCAAATAAAACTTCTGTCTCTTTTTCTTCTTTTCTCTTAACAAACTAACTTTCCAAATCATGCTGACAGCTGCCTACTTTCTACACTGAAAATCTGTTACAGTTCATGGTATCAAAAACATTGCTAAGCATTTAAAAGAATTCCTTATAGGTCCCTTTCGGAAGTTACTCCTTAGGGAACCTACCTAAAAAACTACTGGACTGATTTACTGCTTCACTTGTCTGAACAGCTCTACTGAAGTAAGTGCAAACTATACAGGTTTGAAATGGTCCATTATCATGTAAGTGCTGCTTTAGTGGTTCAAAACAACCACTGGAAAATGGTGATCAGCCGTCCGGATTCCAGCAGACATCATAGCAGGAGTCTTTCTTCACCAAAAGTTGGTTGATACACCTCAAAGGAAATCACTGGCAGGTATGATAATGTTGTCAGCAATTAATTCAGTCACAGAGATACTTTTCAGTTACCAAGACCGCTATTTATACTTTTATCTTGATGGCACAGCAGGAGGAACTTGCTGCCGTTACTTGGCAGCATAAAAAACTACTGAAATGTTGAAGTTGTAAGCAACAGGTTTGCTTCTTACATTGAAGGAAACATTCTTCTGACCCGTTCAAGCTAATGCATTGGTGCTCAATTAGTTGAAAGGAATTCCCATTACAAAAAAAATAAAAATTAATTACTTAATAGAGATGTCCCTGGCCCTAGTCCTTCACACACAAATACTGCACCGCTCTACAGGATTGATCTAGGTCATTATTGACCTTACCAAAAACATTACAAGTTTAACTTTAGAGCACCATCCTGAAAGAAAACCAAGGCTGGGTTTCATGTTTGTGTAATTGTTACATTCATCGCTTTCAGCAATTTACACAGATCTTCTACACTTGCACATAGAAGTTCATATTTCACCAGAAACTGGGTTCAGAGCACTGCTAAAGATAAACCTGATCACCTCAGTTAGGCTGGGAATGGAGGAAAGGGGGGAGTAGGAAGTTTAAATGGGCAGGGTGAAGGGGAAAGAAAGGGAAAAAACCTCACATAGGTCCACAAGCAGAAAGGTCCACCTGGATCCCAAACTAAAAAGGTATCCATCTTTTATTATCTTTCCAATAAAAACAAAAAACTGAAAAACCATAGCAGGAATGCAAAAACTAGGAGAAAAAAAATGACAAAGACACAAGAAACTAGTAAATTGACTCAGAAGCATGTTTGGGATGAAACAGATGCAGCCTGTTCTAAACTTTTGCATTCTTCCAGCATAGATCATGATTTTTGCCCCTGTACATGATCAGCATCTTAGTGCTGTAATTATACCAACAGAGACTGTTGGCCTTTGTTAGTTCAACTATACATGCTACTGCACCAAGAATACACCAGAAGAGTCACATCCTTCAAAAAATAACTCTAACCAGCTTATAAAACCCAAAACAATTTCCTACCACTTGGATGTGAATAAACACAACAGAGTAAATTCAGTAAAATCCCTACAATACTCAGAATCTGAAATATTATTGGTTTACATAGTTGAAAGAATAAATTTTAGCTGAGAACACTAGTCTCCCAAAACTAAAAGAATTAAAACATTAAAGCAGCATACAGTTCCTGTAGAGATTCCAGCTTGAGCAAGATGCATTTGTGGAAAGTCTATGATGCATGTTGCTTGTGTTAGACTAGACTAAGTAAATCTGCTGTGTTCAAGACTTCAGGAAAGAACCTGATTTTCTGAACAGTAGTAATGATGTTGCTTGCAGAAAAGTAATTTGTAGAGGTAGATTGACACTAACTTTTCACTGACTTCTGCAGAGACCTACACTGAACATTGAACAGAATTGCACAGCATACGGATATTCCTCCACGGGTAATTCTTCCATCCCAAAAAAACCTTTATTGTTTAATTTACAGGAGGATGCTATTCAGTAAAAGTTATGAAACATTTATGGTTCCTATCCAGTAAAACTGGTTGACCCATGGGGTGCAATCTCTTGGAGTTTACCAAGCAGTCTTCCAGACAACTCCTGCACAATACAGAAAGCAGACAGGCTCCTGGGGCTGCCAGCATTTCAAAACTGCTCCTGGCCAACACCAGTACCCTTTGCCAGCTGGGCAATTAAGGCTCATGTTGGGCTGTGCTTCCAGAAGGCCAGGCATCCTAGATATACTGAAGCACAGATTAGGTAATCAAAGAGCACACAGCAGAAAACCTCCTCCTAGAAAAATCAACCATTGGAACTGCAGCACTGTAGGTTACAACTATTACTTACTGGCTCACAACTGCACTAGCAAGAACCTACAGAAGAGTGCATCCAAGAGAAGAATGGGAAAAAGATGACTATTTCACACCATCATCATCGCTTTGCAAAATAGCTGGCAATTAGAGTTGCAGTTATGCTGATGACCAGCACAGTTCTTTTCTCCTTACTGATCCATTTGAAACACCAGGACTACTTTTCTTCCCTTCTGGAAGATAAATCAAAATTACTAGATATGCACAGTGCTATAAAAATGCAATCAAAGCCTTTGCAATGGTAATGTCAGAGATTTAAGGTGCATCAGTACAAGAGCAAGGATCCAAACAGTCACCTTTGTCAGTTATTCCATTCAATAAACAGCAGAAAGGATCACTGACAGTATCAGCAATGTATGCTTTCCCCTTCCACCCGTTAACATCACATGTTTAAAGCTGACTTTAAAAAATGCTCAAACATCTTGAGGGGTAAACAATAAAATACATCTTGTAACAGAAGGATGTTAACAGTACACTCACTCCTTGCTGACTTTTAGAAGCCAACAGCAGCCAATACATTGTAGAGTTTAACTATGTTTCTTCCCAATACAACAATCTAGTTGAAAGAAGTCTGGGATATCAGGTGTAGACCAAGAGCATCTCCAGCTCATTGTGGCCAGCTGCTGCATATGTGACCAATAAAGAAAACAGCATCACACAGCCCCCAGACAAAGTATGGCCAGGTGTGTCATTCAAACACCTAGAAGTCTGATACTTGAACATGTAAGTAATGCAAACAACCTACAGGTCTAACTGAAAGCAAGTTTTACCTGCTGTTCTTGTGTTATAACCCCAAGAACATCCTTCTCCAGCACTTCAGGTTACACACACAACTCAATAGTAAAGGTAGTGTAAGAATTAGTTATTAATTAACTTCACAATTTACCTGTTGGGGCAAATAAGAGCTCTGCTATCTGTGGACAGCTCTCACAGGCACCAGTGCCTGCCCACCAACCCTTTCACTGAAATGTACTTTTGCCATGAGTGAGGGACACAGGCATATTCATCTTAAGTGTAGAAGACATACAGTCAAATTATCACATAAAAGAATACTTGCGGAAAAGGCTGCATATGTTCTCCAAACTTAGAGATGTGTTGCATGCATGTAATCTTAACCAAACTGCATCTGAGGAAGTTTTTCCCAACTTTTATTAAGCAATCAGTATTTGGAACATTTCTCACAACACAAATACAGAAATCCATATCTAGACTAATCAATTTCCAAATGTGCAAAGAACAGTGTGTCTCCTCGCATCCCCGGGTTTAAAACAGATACCAGCATAATGATCTAGTCTGCCAACTTGAACAGCACAGAACACAAGTTTCTGCCACCAGCTCAAGAAGTCCATGATTCCTGGTTAATCCAGAAACCACTATTTTAAAAGGTTTATTAAACCCATTTTAAAAATTTATTTATGGTCATCAAAAACTAATGTTTGGTAAATTCCCTACATTTAACTGCCTTTAAGATCTGACACACAGAAGAAGCTGTGCTAGAAGTACAGTAATTTCACAACTATAAGGCACATCCTTTTGACTAAAATTTTGATCGAAACCTGGATGTGCACCTTATAATCCGGTGTGCCTTATATATGGACAGAATTTGGAAATTTGCCAACCTGGAAGTGCAAGCCGTGAGCACCAGCAGCCGCGGCAGCCACAAGTGCTGGCAGCTGAGCTGCGTGCCAAGCCGAGCTGCGGCAGCCAGCGCCAGGGAATGCTGGGGCCCACAGCATGGGGAGGGCGCCTGGGGTTGCGTTTAAAGGCTGTGCCAATCGGTGAAAAATGTTTGCAAATTGAGCACCTGCCAGTAAACCCCGTGATCACACAATTCCATTACTAATTTGTTACTTTGTTGCGCGCGGACCCTCGCTGCAAAAAAAAAAAAATGCACCTTATAGTCCGGTGCGCCTTATATATGGACAAAGGTCGGAAATTTGCCGGCTACCTGGAAGTGTGCCTTATAGTCTGGTGCACCTTATAGGCATGAAATTGCTGCAGTTGCTGAGAAGCAATAGACATCTACCTTTACGTGCCAGAACTACCCAACTTCAGCTTTCACATCTTCCTCTGAGCTATGAGACTTACCACAACATTTCCTACTCTTCCTCCAGATAAAGTCAAAGTAGGTTCCTTTATACTTAGCACTAACAGCTTTGCTAAAATTTTAGTATGTTAGTTTGGTGTCTTGATTTTTGGGGGCTGTTTTTTGGTGGTGGTGGTAGTTTTGGTTGTTTTTTTTTAATATTTGTTTCTTTTTGCTTTGTTTTTTAATATGAACCCAGACACAATCTTTCTTGTACATCATGCTGACAACAATTCTGAAGATCTGGTACAAGAAGTAGGCATGACATTCTAGCTTTGGTCTTCACTAGTGACATATACAACTGCAACACCACCTCCTTAGAATTTTCCTGTCAACAAAGAGCCATTTCAGAGTCCTGGAAGCTCACAATCAGCTGGCCACTTCAGTGTCTTCCAGGACCATCCTTCCAAAGGTATGCACACATTAGCAGCAGTGAGCAACTACAACCTGAAAGACTTTCTAGTGTTTTCTGTAATTATATTCTAACTGAAGCTATTCAAGATTGAAATCTCCAGAAGGTCAATACAAAAAGTTAGTGAGTGAACATTCATTCTGAGTAGATAATCCCACTTACTGCTACATATAGGACAATTATTTTCAAATCACCAGTTTCTTTCATACTACTTTTCATAAATTTCACTATCAAACACATGGATTTGAATTCTTCAAAATGATATTTGAAACAACAAAGATATGCTATTTTAATGTTTTTGGGGTTTTTTTTAAAGTATTTTCTAAGGACTTCTTAAAATTCACACTAACATGAAAGGATCAAAAGAAAACACTGCATAGATAATTTTCACTCAAGTATCACATTTCCAAATCATTGAAGGAATGTGCTGACTTTCAATACAGCTTCTTGTATAACTTCAAGAGATTTTGATTTCTACAGAAATAGATTAATATATCGCTTAGTCTGTGAAATTAAATTAGTTCTCTTCAATGGAAATTTGGAAAAGTTAATGCAAAACTTTTAATATAGTTATGTGCATAGACTTATCTCCTCTGTAATTTTTAGCTCTCAAGTAAAAACCATGACAAAAAAAACCCCCAGATACAAACTGATGTTTCAAAGCAGATGGATACTATATTGATACAGTTACAGGAGAGAAGAAAAGGAAGAAAACATACTTGTCAGGCTGCCTGTATTTATATCTGCAAAACAAGATACTGAAGAAAAAAATCAGCATAAAGTTTGAGATACCAACCTTCCTTATCTCCTCCTAAGAAATCTACACCTGTAGAGATGGTTCAAACGATCCTATCACTTTACCTCAGAATCTGAGATTTTAAAAGACCCAGTTACAAGCTGAACTCCTACAGGATGTTTACTCTGCCTTCCACCACCCCCCTAGTTTATTACAACAGTGCAAACCTACTCTTGTTCTAACATAAATTGATTCATTTCCATAAATGAAATAAAAGGACTTTAAAACAACACCGTACATCATGAGCAATAAAAGATGGAACAATTTTTCAGCTATAACTTTGTACAGTGTGGGAGATTTGACTAAAAGTATCTATTTGTTTTAGCACCATTCTTCAGTTCTTATCTGTGCTGCCCCCCTGCAGCCACTTCACTCTAAGTACTGAATGCATCCTGTGGTTAGTGAGCACTCTGAATATTGAGGACATAGCAAAATCCCAAGATGTGCACTCTGGCCACAAAGAGACCTTCAAGAAAGCAACTACTACTATACAGGAAGAAGAAGAAGGAACTAAGAAAAGACATTTTTGTGTCTAAGTTGCTCAGCTATACAATTGATTCTTCCTTGATCTGAAACAACTAGCAATTACTCTAATCACATTGAATTCAAGGCCCTGAAAACTTCACTGCTATTAAAATAAAATAACTTAGTCCTTCACAGATACATCTCAATTCAAAGCTTCAAAGTAGCTTTTCCCATTATTAAACTTCCCTGCTCCAGTGCCTCAATCTCATTTATGATCACCATTTCAGTACAAAAGCACAATTTAAGTAATCAAAAGAAATTAACATTTTAGATTAAAAGCTAGTTGTGACCATCTATAAAAGCACATGCAACTGAACAAGAGAAAACAGCTCAACTTCATTGCTGTTTCCTTACAACACTTTGAGATAGAACTAGATGGCAAGAAGCTCATTCCTTTCCCAGTAGGAGACACAAGAAACCTGACTTGAGTCAGATGGGTTGATCCGAGATGCTCTGAAGGCCAATACATGGGGCAGCGGACGGCAAGTAGCCTGTTTCCCAGCTGAACTAAGATACCAGTCTTTGAGTCCCAGAAAACTGAAGATCAGATTGCCAAGAGAAAGCTTGAGACAGGTAATACCTTCACTCAGAAATTTCAACCACTATTATCATTTTCAAAAGAAAATCTTATAGGAGAGAATTACTAAGGGATTTTTAACAGTGAAAGAGCATAAAACAGTTTTTTGATCGGTAGAGGTAAAAACAGCGTTAAGGTGAGACACAGCTCACAGACAGTAAAACCTAGATTCAGCCATTCTTGCATCAACTAACTGCTTAAGTTCCCACTATTCTGCTCATCCAAAAGCAGATACCTATGATCAGTCAGCTGAACAACTCTTCAGGTCCACTGGCTAGGTCTCTGCAGACTATAATGGGAGCACAGGCAATGAGCTCATACTGGCATCTAAATTTAGGTGCCCAAGAATGTGAGCCAACCCTACAATTTATATAGCCGGAGTACATAGGCATGCTGACAGGCCAAACGTACACATGCTGCAAGCAACCCCTGGGACAACAGTCCTTCAAAAAAAACCTTTTCTGAAAAAAGACATAGGGGAAAAGAGACATCAATAAGAAAGTCTGCTAACAGAATCAGCTGAATTCCTGAACTATGTTCCATACAAGTTTCAGTCTGCATGAAAAGAGTTTCTAGACATACATAAGGAGGGAGAGATTCTGTCCTACAAAAGTTGTTTTTAAAAATAGCAACACATCTGAATGACTTCCAGCACACAACTGCCCAGGGGAAAAAAAAATCCCCCATTCATGAACTGTGTGAGTAAGGAATGGATGACATGGATGCATCTTCTTATTGTAGTTGTGTCACATTTTTCCCAGTTTCCATACGTACTTACAGACCACTGGATTTACAAACTAGAAAATTAAATAAAAGTCGAGTGAAAGAAAATGCCGTATTCTAAATGAAATGAAACTCCAAACAAACAAAAAAATCTTACACCAGAAAACTTCTACAACACAAAGCTAGAATTTGAGTTAGGGCATGCTCAGACACCGCAATAAGATAAAGCACCACTTCCCTGAATTGCCCTAAATTGACCACTTGTTCTTAATCTCTCCCAATTGTGAGATAACAGATCCACTTGTTGACAGAGCCACAGATTGCATCAATTGGTTGCCCATAGAATAACACTGGGACCACTTGTTTGACAATTATGCAGGCTAACATCCCTCTCCCTCTCAGTCCCTCAGTATCTCAGCCAGAGGAAAGGACAGAAGAGTGAAAGCAGCTAAAGCACAGGCGACATTCTTAACCCTTGAGATGCCAACAGCTGGCCTACTAGGGTGTCTACATCCAGCTTTCTTGGCAAACAGGATTCCTCAGGATAGTGTGAGTGAAACCTCTAGCTACAATTCATTAATTCTTTTTCTCCTTTGGGCTTGCCTGTCTCCTTGATCTGGAATGATTTTCAGTCAAGAAATCTAGATATTAAAGCATAGATTCAAGCAGAAGTTACACAAAGACTTGAGCAAAATATTGCTGTAAATAACGTGACAGTGATTCTGCATTATTCTGCTATCTTGAAGTCTGACAAAAGCTCTTCTTTCCCCACTTTCACTTTTTCAACATGACCACCAGACCTAACAGTTTCCCTAAACCTTTACTTGACAGGTTATTTTTTCCTTCATCTAATACTTTGCCAAGTTATCCCAAGTAGCAGCCTCTTATTTTATCTGAAGACCTAAATTTGTAATTATTTTGATTGTCCTGCATCGTCTCTTAGCTACTAGGACAGGACTAGCTTCAAGAAACAAATCACACTAACCAAGAAATAAAAATTCTGGAAAACAATTCCACAGTACTAGCAGTGCAAAGCTGTTGGCTTGTTTCAGTCCTTAGTAGCTGCTACTCAAAGAGGATCAAAGCTGGTTTTAAATGAATAGTGAAGTAATTTTTTACTTTCCTTTTCCAAAAAAAGCATTCTAAACCATATCCAAATGACAGTAGTTAGCTAAAGCTCAAAGCAAAAACAAAAGCCTTGGGGCTGTCAGTAGCCCGACATTCAAGAGGATTCAACTCAACTGTTCCCAGACAGAGAGAAACCTGGGGACAAATCCACCAGCTCTCATTTTGAGATAAGGCCATTCACATGTTCAACACATTTCCTTGTTTAAGAACTCAACACCAGAGCAGGAAGGTAGAACATAAATTTCAGTCCAGTTTGAAGGAATGCTTTATGCCAATGGGCTCCAAGCCTCAAAAGGAAGACTTCCCAAATCAACAAGAAGATTCTGCAGTGGCATGGCAAGTTGCAGGGGCAGATTAGCTGAAGGACCTCCACATGGCAGGCTTCTGGTCAGCTATTCTGCCAGGAGCTGTGGCTTTGAGTGCACTTCTGTCTGTGTCTTTATGGTCTCAACTATTCCAATTAGCCTTTAAGGCACATTTCATTTATTCCCCCAGGCATTTGTGCTTTGGACAGTAAGAAAAAAAATAAAATCCAAGAAGTTTACATTCCTGATTTGTCAGCTGTTGGTATTACTGAAGTATAGAGCTGTCTCCTTGACCTAGACAGCATTTGAGATCAACTGTGAAATCAGATCAGCTTCGTAACTAGGTACAAAACAGCAGGTTGGTTTCCTCCAGCACTGCTTCTCCAGTTCAGCCTTCTCACTTCACAGCTGGTAGAGGTGCTTCTCCAAATCCACACAACTAGACCAGAAAGATCCTAAGAGAATATACCAGGCTTGGAAACCAACAGAGAAACTGTGGGAGCATTAGTTACTAGAAAACCTCTCTTAACATTTCAAGTTTGAAACAGTCTGGAAACAGAGACCATAAAGAAAATAGAAACTCTTACACAGCGTGTCTTTCATAGCCTAACAGAAGAGTAGAGAGACAGAAATAAAAGAGAAGCTGTTATTACATAACATATAAATAGCATTTTAAGAACAGAAGGTTTGATTTACCAATTAAAAAATTTGAAACTTCAAAAGTGAACATCTGACTCTTGCCTTTTCATTCTGATTAATACAAGCAAAGGATTTTCTGGTATTATTTACAAGTATCCAAAACTAGTAGACAAGAATTCAGACAGCTCTGGAAAACATATCAGTTTCACTCAACTATGGTGGAACTGTTGAGAGTTTTCTTATACTGAGAAACAGCAAGCATTGTGGCATATTTTGTAACTTACTAATTTTACAGCCTGCAACAATAAAGGGTTTTAAAATGCAAGTTCTTGCTGTCATTAATATTGTACAATTAACTAAGCATGCCACAAAAACACTACAGGCAGATTTGTAGGCTCCTAAATGCAAGCTAGTGACACGCAGGTGTGTAAGAGCAACATCCAAACCAAGGCAGGTTGTGATGGGAGAGGGTCCACAGGGCAGGATCCATGCAAAAAAAGTACTCCACACTGCTCAGCCTGAGATTCTGAGCAAAATTATGTAGTAGTGTCAAATAAAGGCACTAAACATATTCCTAAAAGCAGCAAGAGAAGATGAAATACCTCTTCTGCCCTCCTGCCAGTGGCTGTCGCCTGCATAACCCGTACAGCTAACACAGGTACAGGCCCAGGCCTCAGCTACTTTTTAAAATTATTCTGCTGGGCTGAAGTCTTTTAGTTCCAACTCAAGTGCAGGGCTGTGACCTGTGGGGCTGAGTACACCTCCCAGTGCTTGTGGCAGGAAAGCAGGAGCCAGCTCTGGTGTTCGTGTCCAGAGAGAATGCGAGGCAGCTGCTTGTCTGCAGCCATCCCCTGCTTGCCTGGGGTCAGGCAAGAGCAGCAGAGTCCTGCTCTCCCCAGAGCACTCCTTCTCCTCTCTTCCAAGATGGACTGAAATAACACAATTCTCCTTTAAAAAAAACCTCCAAACCCCCAAAACATTCCACTCAAGAGCAATTCGTTGTGCAAAAGTGTTTCAAATCTGAAAATTGAGTGCTGAGTGAAGCATATTTGCTTTCAAGCAGAATGAACAGGTTTTAAAGTGCTTATCCTCTAAGTTATGAAAAGAGAAAGTAAACAATGAAAATCATGGAAGAATTTGAAGGGAACTGCTGAGGATATCAAGCCTCAAAAGTTTAGTTTAAAAACTAAAGAAGTACACTCATGATTTCACAATTACTCTTAACAGGTTTAGTTACATATATATAAAAAGACAGATCTCCTTGATGCTTAATGTGCTTTAAATCTCTGAACTTAATGAGGGTGAGTTACTTCGTAATTAGGAAACCTTTAAAAAACAACGGAACATACACTTTCCTTAAAAATAAAATATTCAAAATTAAATTAAAAATAAATTAAAAACAAAACAAAACAAACAAGTGCACGTGTAAAGGTGGAAAACACCAGTCAAAGCATCAAACTTGGAAGCGCTCACCCCATGAGGTGCACAGGGTTCAGAGACACATTAAGTTGTTTCAGGGAAATCCTCAGAAGGTGCAGGGTACACAAGATGAAAACCCCCAAGTCAGAAAGAAATTTCCCATAAGCCTTCTGTGAAAGGCTGCCTCCTTATCCTCCAGTCGTTGAATAGTGCTTTTCTTCTGAAACAAAGTGTATGAGGTACAGCGAACAAACTGTAAAGGTAACTAGCCTTTTGTCATAGAGTTCCTCCACCCACTTGTACTTCACCGCACAATAGCTCGTTTACAGATTCAGACCACTCTAGCTCCACACAGAAACAATCCTGTATTGTGAAGTGAATCTACCAGAGGAGTAAAATCTAAAAATACTGCAAAAAGTCTGTAACAATCATTTTGTAGAACTCTATGGTTCTTCCCTTAGAGACAAAGGCTTTCCCAATTTGAATGGGTAATAACAGACTTAGTCACTCCTTACTTGAGTGTGACTAATAGCCTGCAAAAGCAAAAAAGACATATGTACCATATAAAGATGTATATCTCTTAAAGCAAAAAAAAAAAAAAAAATTGCACTGAAGCAAAAATAGTTGTAATGCGAAAACCCATGTTACTTCCTCTCCCATGTCCACTAGGGAAAACAAAGCACTTTTTAACACAGAGCCATTCCTGCATGAACTACCCAGGTCAAGCTATAGGTGCTTGTTTACAGCAGTGGGTAGGTGCAGCAGCTACAGAACAGTGATGGGTAGAAAAACTAGCAAAGCACATGGGTCAACCAGCAATCTGCCTAGTCAGCCATACACTAACACAAGTAAATCATGGGAGCCCAGCTAGGCTGCTGGGAAAGTCTGGAAGAAAAGACGGATAGCCTACCTACACTCTACTTGCACTTTCACCTCACACAGAATAGTAACTCCATCCCCCACAAGCTGCTATAATAGAATAAAGATAAACGCAGGGATTATGCCAAGTTGACCCCAGGCTTTGTTCTTTCCCTCCAAGCATATTCAGTGAAAAGGTCTAAACACACATCTGATTTGACAAGCATTCAGATTCACAAAGAACATGGTGAAAGTGAAATCATACTTGGGGCATTCATGGGTCCCTATGTCAAAGGTCATTCAGCAATGTTTCAGCTGCTGCTTGCTAGGATTTGAAATGAACGAGCTGAAACCCCCATTGCCACAAACACTGACATACAGTTTATGCCAGCCAAATAATGTCATAGCATGTTTAGCAAAAATTTAGTTCTGACATAATATAATTTTTGCACGAACATTTACTCTTCACAATTGGCACTACCTCATCTGGAAAAGATGGATAATTTTCCTTTTTAGCCGGATTCATGTCAACTCACATAACTTATCTGCAGAATATTGAATTATTATTAGAAAGAAGGCCTGACCAAACCATTTATATCCTTCCCTCTTTACATAAAAACAAACCCACAGGTTCTTCTATCTAACTAGAGGTTAATTAGTTGATTGAAAACAGAAGAAAAAGTCACATTTAAATCACTTAGGTAAACCAGAGAGCTAAAAAAGCTTTATCAAATAACTTATCATTGATTTTCTTAGTTTCTCAAATATTATTTGAGTCTTCCAGTTACCATTAAGGATATTTAAAGAAGGCACACAAGAAACTAACTTGAAACAGTAGCAGGCTGGGAAGCTTCAGGGCTACTAAAAGTGGGGGAGCAGCAACTGAAAACCTGCTGAGAAATAACAACAGTGAACGAAAACAAATGTATTCTTCCAAAGCCTTTGTGAAGCTTGCTCTCAGCTCCGGGCAGCACAGTGGCAAGCCCAGCTGTCGATTCAGCAAGCTGCAGACTGTCACTCCAAAACAGGTCACAGTTCAGCAAGCAAGTTATTATTTGTTTTTACTGCCAGTGTAGAGGTCTACACCATAAAAAGTGGCATTTCTGAGGCAATGTTTTCCAAGGAACAACTCTATTTCTTTATGTCTTATAAATAATACAGCATTTTGCCACCAGTAGACATCTTAACTAGAGAGAATCTCAAACCTCACTTTATTACGGGAGGTGGTTTCACATAATGATGCTGGCTCACCATAGCTGGCAATCAGACACATTTCTGTCACTTTGTCTGCAACCCAGACTCTCCCAAGCTGGAGAGTAAGGCACCAACATCTCCTACTGCTACCACCTCTAGCTCCTATGCCAAAGCACCGAGTGCATCTGCCAAAAGGCAGCCTCTGCTCCTCAGTTTCCACCAAAGACACAATTTGGTAACAGCAGACACGGGACTGCCCCACTGCCTGCTTCCCAAGGCAAGCAAGAGGGCTGCGTTTAGTGGGACACACACCATTAACTGACAGGAATTAGTTGCATTACATGCTCTCATCTCAAACACTAGGGCATCAATTTAAATAACCTTTTGACAAATGGGGGGAAAAAAACTCACCTCTCAAGGAAGCACAAAATATGCTTGTTCTTTTTGACTAAGAAAATAGGCCCACTGAAAATCCTGAAGATGCTCAAGTATGACTTCTTCATCTGCATCTTTCCCACATGAATAACTAAAATTCCATTAAAACGAGAAGACTGGCATGATCTCCAAGACTGAATATTTTGTTCCAGAGCCCCCAAGCCTAAATGGAACTTACATGTAGGGTTTCCATGACTGTTCTGCTTGCAGAAATGGAGAAAATAACCCAACAAAAGCAACACTTCCGGAGGGTTTGAGACAGGACAGATGACTAAAAACCACTTATTCTTTCTCACGTGAGGATGATAGCACAAGCACTGCAAGGCAATGCAGGCCTCACTTCTCTCCAAATCCCTTCTGTCCCCTGCTGTGAACAAAGCACATTGCTTTCCTAATGCCTGCCAGGTTGTGTTCAAGATGGTACAGAAATCCCCCCTACTCTACCATTCTGTGTATGCAAACAGATTTGTCATGTTGCTTACTAGCAGTTGCAGTGCAGTTACTTACTAGTTTTAGAGTACTCTGAGTTTTGTAGATGGCTGTAATGGCTACAAGATACTTTGGGAATCTGCAAAGCATACAGAAATAAAATTCAGCTAACAAGACTTAAAAAAAAAAAAAAAAGGAAATAGAATCAGGTATTGATTAGTCTCATCAATAACAGACAAGGCAGTAATATCAACACGCTTTTGGCTATATGTATGAGTTAACAGCAAAAGGAAATCTAAGGGCAAGCACATGTGAATGAACCTGAATAATTTTGAATGCATGCTTCCTCCAAAACAGAACTTGACACTCCTTGTCCTCATACGCTACAGGCTGATCAGCTGAGGATTACATTTCAGACTCAGCAAGTTACCCAAATTAAAGAGTTCCCAACTGTATCAGAGACTGTCCACTGAAGTACTCTGTAATAATCACATAGGTTTTCCAGAACTGCATGATTTGCTCCAAGAAACCTAAACAACCTATTATTACAGCAGAGATAATCATAAGTCTTATTTAAGCTGAAAAACATAGATTTGGCTTTTTATGGTAGCAATTTTTTTCCCATCTCTAAAACAGTCTTGCTTGGAAGAAGGGGAGAAATAGAGGTGAAAATACACTGTAGCTCTGCACATCTTAAAATCTTGATGTTCTTGGACAGCTAGATAAGCATGACAGGATTCACTACTTCATCCAGGAGTGAGAACATTGCATTGACTCATTTAACTTCTTAAAAGAACTACTAAATTCCAGAATAAGGAAAAAAAACATGAGGCTTTATAACATCTGTCTGTATAGCACATCTAAAAGACTCTTCTTTGTACTTGCTGGAGTCACCAGGATTCACACAGGGCCTACAACTCAGAAAAAAGATGGCAACAAACAGTATTTCACATACCCTAACTTGTCTACTGCAGAAACAAGTCTGTTCTACCTAAGAAAAATAGACAATTAAAAGACAGGTAAATGCATGGTTCTGGGCTGAAGAAGATGGCAAGAGCAAATCATTGTAAACCTGTGAGCTTCCACATCTTAATAGCACTGTGTTTGTCAAAGCTTAAGGCAAGGGCTGGCCATCAGGATGCACAACAGGAAAACTGGGGGGAGGACAAGGTGAAGGATACAAGAAGGCACCTTCCAGGCTTTTATTTTCTAAGCATCTCTTTTGTGATAAGCATTGCACTTTTATTTGCACAAGGCCTTCTGTAAATTCATAGTTTATCCACTAGATACTTTACAAAGGAGACACTAAGCACTTTCTACATCCTCCTCACTCACTGTTTGAATAGTTTTAAAGTATGTTGTAGTTTGAGTTAAATCAATAAATATTCTGAACTGGTTACCTTTTAAACCTGAAAAATGGGGATGTACTAAATTTCTGCCCCATGCCACTTTCAGGTGCTTCATAGCTCTGTATTAATTACCCTGCTCTTACTTATCACACACTAAACACAGGATTCCAATCCTGCTGTACTAGTATTGGCCAACAAAAAATTACAAAGAGATCTTAAGTATTAACCCAAGGCTGTTATAATTGAGGGCTAATCCTGTTTATTAATAGTAGGACTATATTTTATTAGTGGGGTTTTTTTGGGTTTTTTTGTTTTGTTTTTGTTTTTTTTTAACTAGAGAACTTCAACCATTACCAGTTCACCAAATGTTTACTTCCAAACTAACAGCAGGACCCAGAAAGTTCTCAAAAATCACTGGTTTTAGGGAATTTGTCTGAAAGGAACATTTAGAGACAGTGTACCTCCCTTGGTCAGATAGGCTGACATATCACATCACTTGCCACTAATGAAAAGCAATCATTCACCTCTAGGAAGCAAGGACACTGAGTTACACACATCCCACTCCACCTCTCAATGGTATATACTCCATCACAAGACTTCTCCTATGGATGTTTGGAATGTAGAAGCACAGATCCTTTAATATCTGCAAACTTTCCTCAAAATATGGTGCTTGAGTTAACTATGCCACCATTCTACCTTAAATGGCACAGAAAACTGCAAGTAAAACTGTCCATCAGAAGAATATTTCTTCTGTACCTAAATATTTTTAAGATAATGAAACCCCTACTGTCCATATTTTCTTCTGGTTAAGTGAAGCTGATCTTTCAATTGTTCTGCCACTCTGCCCTTCTGCAATTTCCTTATCTGTCCTGAAAACCAGCCATGGCACAACACTGCAGCTGTGCCAGCCACATCAGTTGAAGGCAACACCCTTCTCAGTCTGATGTGCAACTACAAAAGTCCTATAAAAGACAAGACCAGATCTAGATATTTTTATTCATATTCATAAATGTAACTCTCCTAAGCTGCATTAATGTGCAACATGCTGCTTTCAGCAGGGCCAATTAAGTCACAGATGTTGAAAGACTTGTAAAATATGTAGCTAACTCCTTCTCCCCTAAGAGAGTTCACTTTCTTATTCTTACTCAGATGTCTTTATATCACTTACCAGTGAATACACCTCCCTTTCTATCTGTGACTGCAGAAACTAGTGACTTCCTACTGTAAACCACAGCAATCACATGGGGAAAGAAAAGAGGAGACGAGAAAAACCCCACAGACCTCTCAAACTAGTCTGGAACATATTTTATTAGTCACTTACAGACTACCCACTGTTAGAAATAGTTAACTAAGCTTTAGTTTTATCACCAGCTTCTTTGCTAAGTAGCTACAGTCTTCAGCACCATAAAAAGGTCATATGATTATAGAAACAATTCTGAATGCAAAATAAAAATGTATGTAAAGAGAATTAACACTGCTGTCAAAGGAGCAGCATTTGTAGAGCTCTATAGTATAATCACTTTCAGTTGCTTCCTTTTTCCTTGGGAGGACAGGAGGAGGCGATGGGCAGCACACTTTACTGGAGGAGAGGAAGGGAGCAGAAATTTTTTAGGAAGGGTTTTTGTTTAACACAAATCAATCCAAGAGACCGGGAAAAGTTGGTGAGTAACATGTAGCTAAAACAAGATCTTCAAGGGACATGATCCTTACAACAAATCGGTATCCACATCCAGAACAGTCACATGGAACCTGGCAGCAGCTAACAGAATGAGAAAACAAGATCTTGTTCAAACAGTATTCCCAATTTATTTATTACAAGTTGCAATTCATACATTTTGCTACTAAGGCATAGATTTCCAGAGTCCACTTCAGTTGTAACCACTGTGACATATTGAACAGACTATGACAAGCAGCACAAACTAAACCAAATATCAGTTAAGACGTTTATTTAATTAAGCATTTTAAGATAAGTTTTCTATGTTTTAATAATATATATATCAAGTTGTTTTTATCCTTACTTGCAAGTTAGTTTGGAAGCTCATATATATATCAGAAACTGTCTTAATTTCCTGAGCAGATGTAAACCAGGAAGATCTTCGATTTAGCATAAATTAACATATTGCACCTGGGTTTTTTAATGGGGGAGAGTAGTTTTTAGAGCTTGAATGCCATAAAAACAAAACCAAAAAAAACCCTTTTCTTGAAAGCTGTAACTGGAAGTTAGAAGCATACAAGCAGCCACTACTGCTTATTGACACAGTAAACTGTAGACAATTGAGAGGGCTTTTTAAACACTGGATTCTTACAATGGGTAAGTACAGCTGTCAAAAAAGCCTTGATAAGATTCCTCATTAGTTTTCCTGCAACTATGCTTCTGCACACAGCCTCATCTGTCTACTTGATCCAACTCTCTGCCACTTTATATTTCATGTCCTCCTCCAGCATCTGGATTCCCTGTGTCTCAGCCATGTTCCTGGCCCAATTTCCTTCAAATCTGTATTAGCATGTCTTCCAAAAGACTTAATAAAGCTAACACACTTCTGCAGGGCAGATTATGTAATCCTGTAACTAAGAAAAACATTAGAGATAAAAAAATTAAAAGAAAGGAAAAAACCACACACACACACACACCTGCATGATAAAAATGAAACTGAGCCATCATGCTGTTACTCCCTTCCTTCCCCCACATATATACAGCAATCAGGAATAGCAAGCAGTACGTCATCAATTTAGCTCATAAGTATTTTTCTGCTAGAAGAACCATCAGGTCAGCATTGCTCTGTAAAGCACCCAGGAATACTTTTGACAGTTGAAAAAAATTAAGTTTATTTTACACCCATTAACATGATCATAAACCAAAGGCTACTCTCTCCATCTCCCCAGTACAGATATCCTCCATGGCAGGCTTGTCATTTTTTGCTTTATAATGGAGTCATTTTATTGTATGCAAGAAGCCCCAGGCATTCTGTACAGCCCATTACTCTTTGCTGCCCACATTCAGATGGCTAATCTGCTATCAGCCAGAAGCTTCACAGACAAAAGGAAAAGACAGGAAAACAGCACATGCAGCTGCACATGCGCACACACACTTCAGCTATAAAGTGTTCCAACAGGAGACCCAAGAATGAGCAAGACACACATTGGATTGACAGTTCTACTTAAAACTGTGGTAGACGGAAGATACAAATTCTTGAAAGCTAGAGAGGTTAGTAAATATTTAAGGGATAAAAAGCTTATTTAGGATGCCCATTAAGATACATTAAGACACAAACCTGCAAGGCTTTCCTCAGTAAGAGAGCACCTTAGAACTTTTGAAAAGTCCCACACATTTTTATTCTGAGAATTTGCAACATGAGACCTTCAAAATGCTTAAAAATATTGTCAAAAGTCAGAAAGATGAAATAAGAGCTAAATATAGGCAATGTAAACTATTAGAACAAGACATGTGACAAGCTTTAGATTTCAGCACTTTTTTCTTTCAAGCTCAGAAAAGAACTCACTCTTTTCTAAAAAGCTGTATATATTTTCTATATGCCAAGTTATTGTGACACCATATATATGAAAAAGCAAATGAAAAAAATTATTTGCATACAGTAGTGCACAAGAAGGAGCCTTTCAATTACCTTTTTCCTAGGCACTTGACACGTAAAACAAAGAAAATGCCCATATTTGCTGGAGTTCTTAACCACCTTACTTTATTTCATTTCTGAAGGAAAGCATCTTAACACTGTCAAAAGCAGTACTGCCAAAAATATTTTTGATGCATCAGATCCACAGACAACAGTCTACATCAACCATCTCATAAGAATTTTCTGTCAGGATCATAAACCTCTGCTGTGCATCATGATTTTTATTCAACTAAGTCTATTTGTATCCTTTACAGTTGGAAAGCTAAAATTCTCCTTGTGTGAACTCAGTCCACAAAACAAAGTCTGCCACTAGTTTTATTTACTCACATGCTGAGGTGAAAACCAGGCTCATCTTTTAAGGTGTCTGTCTCCACCCTGTAACTACCACATGAACTATGCAGGCGTGATTAATCACGTGGTGAAACAGAGAGAACTGTGGCACGTAACACTGTGTGACATGTCACTGGAACTATTTCCCTTTTCCTATGCCACAACTACCAATTAAATTCAGCTTCTCATTTCTAAGGTATTATTTCACTCTTGTGCAGAAAGTCTCCCAGCATTTTGACTGCACTACAGAATCAATTCTATATTCCAATATTTGCTCAAAATCATATTTAGTGTTCCAGGAATACAGTACATCTGTCAATTTCAAATCTGGAAAATGTAAGAGGTAAGCCTTATCATGAAGGGCAGAAGTTGCCAGGACAGTCTGTTTCATAGAATTAGTCTCTGTGGTTTTACTATCACTACAACACTTATGAACAGAAGTCTATCTTGTGTTACTACTGGGAGCATTCAAGCCAGTCTAACAGATTAAATTATTGGATATAACTACAGATATATATATATAGATAGATGTAGATATATATAGGTCTACAAAACAAATCAGCAGTCCAAATGCCAATTTACTTTCAGCACTCAGTAGCTAGAATGTATCAAATCAGGTTGTTATAACAAGCCATTCTACAATCTGCTCCTATCTGAAGTTTAAAGTTGGCAAGAATACTGTTTTCTTGTTGCCTTTCAGACATGGAAGTTCTGAAATCCCCTGCTGAGCCTTGTCCTGCAGATCGAGTACTTGTCTCCTTCTGCAGCACCTCCTCAACAGCAGCACATCCCCAAAGGTACTTATCTTCCTCTCCCACATGTACAAGGTAAGAAGGTGGTGGGGGGGAAATAACTACATTTGCATATGTAATTAAGGTGCAGCTCAGCAGTGAGCACAAAATTACTGGAAGTTGAGAACAGATATGCCCAATGACCACACCTTAGTATTTCAAATGAAAATGCTTAACAAGGAAGGGGAAGGGACAGCAGCAGGGAAGGAAGCCAGTCATTACAGCTCCCAATCTGTTTCAAAGTCCTTATTCACCACCTCATGCTCTTTACCAGGCAAATTGTACCTAGCTCCTTCCTGTGAACAAGAGCATAAGAATGAATCCAGTAGTGTGTGACTGGTTCTATTTTGCTTGACTTAACCAAATAGCTATGCCAGGAATACTATGAAGAAAAGGCAAGGGTATGGAAAAACATAAACAAAACAGGCTGGAAGATTAACCAGGTTACAGATTCTGCACTGTATCTCCTTTTCCAGGCTAAGACTTAACATGACTTACAGTAGATAGCTTATAGGAACTTAACAGAAACTATAAAATGGACTAGAAGGTGTGAAGAAGGAAAATCTCATACGTACCCAGAAGCATACAAGGCAAAAATACCTCAAGGCATTAAGAAAAACTGTTCAAAGACAACTGCATCTTAGAAAAAAGGAAACTCATCTTCCTGATGCTTCTGGGCATTAATGAAAATTATGCTAGCACAGGTGAGGAGGAAGGTATTAGGAAAACAAATAAAAAGCCCTGCTTCTTTAGGGATCTACCAGTTAAAAAAAAAAAAAAAATCAACTTAAGTCTTGTAGTTGAGGCCTGATTTTTCTCTTCTTTAGTTCACCCTTTTTCAGATGGAATAGATTTCCCCAGGCCTTTTTCAAATCATGCCACATTTGTGATGTTTTTTAATATCATTTTGCTTTCTTCCATACACACATCTGTGGATGTATGCCTACAAAACAGACTAGAAAATTGCCCTTGCTGTCTGTCAGCTGCCTATCAAAGAGAGTCAGGAAAGGGACATTTGCTGAAATAATGAAAACATTTTATATCACAATAACTGATGGTGTTCTCTAGCATGACTGGCCCAACTAACATTTGATCCTAATAAAGACAAGCACACTAGATCATAGGTAAAAATGCTCTACAACACATGACTCTTAACCCCTTTACTTCAAGTGTGATCCATGAAAATCACTCTCAGGATCATGGTGAATGGCAAGGTTTATAACTCATTTATCTCCAATGATCTGCCAGCTTCTCCAGTGCTCCTGATCTATCACTTGACCTGTGAGAAGCTGAAGAACAGAGGAGTTGCAAAAAGAGTACATCTGCATCAAAAGAAGTACAGAATACCATTGCAGTTAGTTACGGAAGAATTGTTCCTTTTCCTTCTGATACACTCTGATATCATAGAGAGTTCTTGGTGTTTAAAAAACTAATTTTACGTGTCCCTTCACTGAGGAACAGCTGCTACACATTCACAGACCCCAACTGAACAGGATGCAATGTCATCTCAGCACAGCAAAGAACTTTCTTTTGCTCTCTTCTTCAGTTATAATTAAGCAGCCTACCACATCCCAAAGAATACATTCATCATTAGACATGATCATTCACTTTACACAGTTCTCCAAAAATAGGATCAATGGAACACATTGAAGGGAGAGTAACAAGAAAGATGCTACCAAACAGAAAACAAATATTTGTAAGGAAACCAATAAAGGATGCCCGTTTTCAGGTTTTAACCTTTGGGTGACAGCAGCTGTTAACCAAACTGCTTTGAAACAACAGGGGTAAAGTCCTCACATCAAGGAGATTGTGACAGCTGGGAATGACAGCTGAAAAGGAAGAGAACTGAAACAGGCTGCTTTCAAACAGTACTGACTTCTCAAAAATGAGAAAGCATATTTTTAGTTAACTTCTGTTGTTCCGAAAAAGCACGTTAAAATAAAAGATATAGTTACATTACAGTAATGGCATCTGAGACAATCAGAGTGAGGCACAGCAGAAAAGGCTCCTTTCTTCTCTACTGTCCCTTCTGGGACAAATGTACAAGTCTAAAGAAACCTGGTTAATGTGTTCAGCACTACCCAATTGAAACATCTGAATATCTGTGCTCCACACACAGATGAACATTTAACAAGTTTCTTCTTTCCACTCTACCATCACCTATCCTCCTAACACTTGAATGTAAGCTGCCAGGTACATACACAAGGAATTGGATGTATAGGCCAAGATACAGGAAGACTCAGTACATACATTTTTACTGCCTGAAAGGTGCTTACATACCGTGTGACGGAAGTAGTATTTTTCTCAGGAGTTCTGAAACAGATTTATTAAGCTATGCTGCATTTAACTGGAGTCAGTATTTTATCCATCAAGTCTCACTGCTCTTGACTGGGCTTCCCATTCTCCTTGACTGTCACTCTGGAATACTACTTATCTAAGCAAGAAAGAGATACGTAGATAATTAAATAAACAAATTGTAGCTCAACAGGAAAAATGAAAGCAACTCTAGTGCTTCCTTAAAAGAAATTGCCACAAAGATTAGGAAGTTGCAAATGTGAATAGTTTTTAATATATCAAACCTTTGTTACTCTTTCCAACAGCAATAAAATAAGATGCAAGGAACTGGACAACCAGAAAAGCAAACCAAGAATGAGAAATAAATGCACAGGCACACAATAATTAACTAAAAAAAAAAAAAATCAACCTGGACTGTTAGAGGCAATAGCTTACAAAAAGTTTTTTAAACTTGCCAACATAACACATAAACAGAAAGAATTACAAAACAACATTCATGAAACCCCTTACACAACAACAATTCCAATACTTCAAGGCATCACCCAGCCAACTGAGGCCAAAGCTATTCACGACTGAGATCTTCTCATGCAGCAGCCAAAAACAAGGTGCATCAGAAATCAGGTATCAGACCTTCAGTGAGAAGTAGACTACTCCCCTGTCTATTCCACTCTCCTCTTTCCCCATACACACTTTGCCTCACTCTTCCAGCACTCATGCATACAACCCTCCATTCTCCAATCTTTGCTTGGAGGTTTGTCCATTCTCTTTTTTTTTTAACTACTAAAGGCTTCAAATGGCATTTCCCTCAGCAGGAAAAATCCCTACTCAAAGTGATGCATTGCAGTGTCTCATGAGTGGAGCTAACCACACATCTTCACACACCAAGTTATGAGAACACTCTTCACACCCACCTTTGCACTGCCCTGGCAGGAGCAGCTCCCACCTGCGCCCACAGCCACCGCCCACACAGCTCCACCTGTGACAAGCAGCTGTGGTGGTAAAAACTAGACTTGCATGTGTTTGTCCCAGTCAAATCGACTTACCAAGCCTGGCACTTACTAACAGATTTCTGGGAAATTTCTCTTTTGAGGAGGACTTATGCTCTTTTACTTACTTCCATTTTCAAATATCAGAAATACTGGTAATATGCTGCGACTTCTTTAGTCATCACTGTCACATCACCACCATTTGATGAAATCAATTCTGCCCAGAAGTCAAACTCCAAGAAAACAGCCCCCTTAAAACCCTGCACATCCCAGTAGGAGTGTTGATATCAACAGTGTAGTCTTTAACTAAATCTCTCCTGATGCAATTTACTTTTGTCTATCCTCACATCCCTGAGCATAAGATTTGGGAATACAAAACACACCAGAAGACAACATTCTACTTCTCTGGCACATCACTACACAGACTATGAAGATGGGAAACAACACTAGTGAAAATACTATCTTAATACTATCTAAAAATGGCTAAAGACAAAATTGAGTTTTGCATCTTGCCACTTGTTTGCTGAAAGCAAAAATAGTCCAATACATATGAAAGAACTTAAACAATTAAGCTGAAAGGAATAGTAACTACCAATCGACAAAACTATTCTTTCCCTTTAAGGCTCTAGATCAAGCCAAATGCAAGGGTAGTCCTGAAGATTAAAAATGGACTGAGTCTCAGTCTTGCTATGGACTTCCTGCGTGACCTTGGGTAAGTCACTTGAGAATTTAGTTCTCAAAAATCACAGGCCTATTATAGCTGCCAGAATGAAACACCAATGTTTCTGAGACCGCAAACGAAAGACAGGGCTCTGCTTACTTGCCCAAAACAGAAAAGATCCTAGGCATGAGTCCTCTTGAAAAATACAGATAACAGTCACTAAAAATGAAGGAATGCTGATGTTAATCAGTTGAAAGTTAATCTGGAACTGTACTTTGCAATATGGTCTGAAAGCCTACATAAAAATAGAGTAATTTGTAGTTTTCAACCTCCAGTTTTGGGTATCTGAAACCCATCAGGAATAGAATCCTTATGATTTCCTGAGATGCAGTATGTACTGCTGTAACTACTGTTAAAGATCAGAGTTATGGTTGACAAAGCACACCTTCTCCAATCAGTTTGCAATATCAATTAGTTAAATGTTTTTGAAGTGACTACAAACAGCTAATGACTTGAGAGCAATAAGCTTATATTTTTGATAAACAATAATGACTGAATTTAGAAGCAGGGATGCTTAAGAGGCATTTGACCAGATAATGCAGTTCCAGCAGTTTCTCTGCAATAGAGAGCAGTTGATCAAAAATCAGTTAAAAAAAAAAATCCCAATAAGTAAAAAACCCACAACCCAAGCTTCACAGAAGTTTATTTCTTTACCATAGTAAATAGACATTTTAAATGTCTGCCATCCTTCACTGGCATTTTAAACTTTATTAAAACAGATGTTTCCACATGAGGAAGGGCATGACAGTGATAGTTTGACTTCAGTACTTCAGCCTCTCCCCCCACCACTGGTAAACTTCTAAAAGAAGAAATTACAGGTTAGTGCAACAACCGGAGTCTCAGTGGGGAAGGAAGCAGGGAACAGCTGTAGAACCCCTTCTTCCTGCTCTATGCACAGAGGAGCAGCTTACAGAGAGCAAGGGCCCAACCAAAGTCAGTAATACCAATTAACAGGACCTGCAATAAAGCCCAAAGACTCAATGGGGAGGGGTTTCTGTGGACTGCTGCAACTAAAAATATTCAACAAAAAATTTGGACTGAATTCAAACAAGTCAAACCCTCAGACTTCTAACTAAAAAAAAAAAAAAATCAAAAACCTGAGTGATTGTGATTTCTATGAGTGGGAAGCCCATGTTAGAAGGAAAGTTCCATCTCTTGCTACTTTTTACTAACCCTTTCAGCAGCATATGTACAGAGCCCTACAAGCAAGGCAAATTGTTTCAGGAAACAAATTAACTTAAAAAAAGGGAACAACTGCCTCAGGTTAATTACCTTAGGACAACTTGTTTCACAACTCTTAAAGTAACAAGCACTGATTGCTGACAGAGAAATGAAAAGATTTTTTCCTTTTTAAGAGAACTCACTTTATATTTCAGTAGCTAACATTAAAACACAAGTACTACTTGTTTATAAGAGACTTTTTCCTTGGTCTCAAGCAGTTAATTCAGTTGTCCATGTAGATCTCTTCACATGTGCTTGAAATTTTAACTTAGGATACATTCCACAAATCCCAAATTGCAAATTTAAATTAACAATAGAGTGAAAACATGGTATCTAGTAAAAAGAAAGGCAAGGGGGCAAGAGAAGACAGGCAGGAAGACAGGAATGTTGTATCCCAAGTGTCACTAACACCTGACATCCTGCCAGTATTTAACACCCTGGAGCTAAAAGAAATATGCTTTTGCCTTAGGGTCTTACAGTCGTCTTAGTTCTTAGCTTGGTAGCAAAATTTATGTTAAATTGTTATCTAATAGAAAGAAAAAGAGGGAAGAACCAAATGTAAAGTAACTGAAATAGCACTCCAACAAGTCAATCTACATAACCTTTTAGTACTGAACTCACCATGACTAAGGCTGGCTTATACCTTCTCCTCACAGGTACCTGACAGCATGCAGAATTTACTCAGATTCACACGTTCTTTGTACCATTAAATGTGCATCTGAAAACCTGAAAGCATACTTGCCTTATTTTCAGAAGATCTATACTTAAGGTTGATATCTTTTTACACTCTAGGAAGGAAAGTTTTAAATATGTTGCTTGTTTTACTTATCTCACAGCATTGCTCAAACACAAGCTGTGTCACTTTTGCTGTTTAATAAGAACTAAGACAATTCCATAACATACATGAGGGAAACTAAGAAAGCAACTAATCCTGACTGCAAACCAACTCAGAATAAGAAAATCTTTGCTGATATTGAATCTATTTGAAGTCAACACAGGAGTGTCACAATAGTGTGGCTATGCAGATGATCAGTAAAAGATATCCAAACTGTGTCTCTTCCCTTCTCTTCATTTTTCTATCAAAAGGAGCGGGGGGTGGGGGAAATAGTAGATGGAATGAGAGACTCCCAGCCACCACTGTGTTTCTGCTGTATCACATAATCTCAACACTTTAACTCTTCTGCTGTAGCAGATGTTTTTGTGTATTGGCCAGAACTAAGGACAATGACACAGGGTAGTTTTCTTCAGGTAAGAAGTGCCAGATTTCCTTGTAAGTGGAGGCTTTCATGGCAGCACCAATTGGCTCTTTGCTGATCTCCTGTGGGGACCAATAAACAAGGTAGAAAAGGAACCAGCTCTAGAGTAAGATAAGACTGTCTTTCCAGCTAGAGTTAATATCCCAGGATGGCTCCAAACACAGAGAAAGCAGGGGAAAGAAAGAAAAAAACAAAACTAAAGTCTACAGTGTAAGAATAGCTGTGGCAAGTTTGACAAGAGATAAAGAGAAGAAAAGTTTACCGTATAATAACTTAATGCCATAGCCCAGTATTATTAACTGGCATACTGGATGTCTAGTGCAATCTCTCTGTAATAATCTCCTATTCTGTGGGAAAGTAGAGAGGAAACAGCGTAAAAATGTTTTTATTTTTTTATACTACAAACAAGCCAGTTGCTTATGCATCTCCCCTATGGCCATTCCTCATTAACAGAAGATACCTATAAGAACCAAGTGCATTTAAAGACTTTGGGGGGGAAAAAGCCTCATATTTACTTATTTTAAAGGTTAAAGGGTTAAAATTTTTTCTATGCATTTTCTTCAGTAAATATTTGCAAGTCAAACATAAACCCACTGCTGAGAAATCTCTATTATCCAGATTCTATTATCTAACCGATCCTGATGCTCCAATGCACAATGACTTAAGTGGGTTTTAATTCCTCAATAAAAGGAACCAAAACCAGCCTAAACCAAGATACACTACATTTTACATTGCAGAACTAGTTGATAAAGACTCAGAAGCTTTTTTATAATAAAGTGGGTGCAGCAATGAGGTCCAAAAGTGATGAAGATGAAAGATACCTGGAATGATACACATCTTATACACCTTTTGTTTTCTGCAAGTGATACACACGCTGCAGACAAAATGGTTTGTGCTAAACAGCCTTAAATCTGGTTTTCTAATATTAAGCACAAAGGAAAAACACTGACAGCAAGCGTGGTAAATAAATCCCTCCCTTGAGAATGAAAGCAGCAGACAGGAGGGGGCTGACATGCATGCAGGAGAAAACTAAACACCATCTTTTTTTTCTACCTGCACAAGTTGCCATTTGCTGCAGCAATCAAGGAGCGTTTTTCCGTCGATTTCAAAAGCCAGGTTTTCAGAAAATTTCTCTCTCAAGTCATCTGTTGATATGCTTTTAAGAGTATGGTATTCATATCACTGGATCTTTAAGAGAAAAATCCATTTTCTTTCCTGTTCAGGTAAACATGTTTACAGCTCCTGCACAGACGCTGGGTGGTTCAGACTCACATGTCACACGTTGTCGTCAGCAACAAGAAAAGCCCCTTTCTCTGATCATCCACATTTTTAATAAGGTAAAGAGAAAAGCACTTTCCAAACTTACCTTTAGCACGGCCAAATCATGAGCTAAATATAAATAACTACACCAGGACAAGGAATTAATAACATGAGCGTGCAAACAAGAATACTTGCTAGAAAACGCACACAGTAAAAATAAGAAAACCCTTTTAAGTTCAACGCAATCAAACCAACCCGTTAGCCCCTGGAAGGGCTGTCATTTATCACCACGTTACGCCCCGAACAGTCAGGATTAGAGAGGTGAAGCACCGATCGCGACAGCGATCTATTTCGGAGACCCTTCACTGCATATGAAAACATCTCAGATCGCAGGCAAAGCCTTCCTATCTGTGACCCTGCACAGGAAATGCCACATAAAACCTAAAATTGCCAAGGAGAGTTACAAAATCGCCTACTCTACATCCTATTCCGAAGAGTCGTGCTACGAGGACCGAACTACTTCTCCATTTTCCAGAAAATAAGTAGAGAGTGGGTGTTACGAGCCTTTATTGCCCCCGCCGTGTGCCTTCCCATTGCATCTTAAAGTAACACATGTACCAAAGGGGAAAAAACATTACCCCACAGCAGCCCTTAAGTCTGAAATGTAAATGTAATTCCTTATATAGACTGCAGCAGCTGGTCACACACGCACGGAGAGCGGAGCGGGGGCCCCCGGCCAAACCGTTACCACCCATTATTATACAAACAGGTACCTCCGAAGCCAGAGGGAAGGGAAGAAACTTCGCCGCCCGCCCCCGCCGCCCGGGCGCAGCCCTCCCTTCCCCACCGGCCCGGCAGCGCGGCCGCGGGGCGCCGCCGGGCACCAACTCCCGGCGGGGCGGGGAGCGGGGGCGCCGGCCCGGGGCGGCTGCGCTGCCCCCGCGCGAATCGCTGCCCGCTGCGGCGGCGGTGCCTCCCTCGCGTGTGCTCCCGGGCGTGCCCCCTCGGGGACGGCCGGTGTCTCCCCCCTCCCCGCCGCCCCCCGAGAGGCGAGCGCCCTACGGGGGCGAGGAGCCGGCCCGCTGCCGGGCGAGCGGGGGGGAAACTCCAGCGGGCAGCAGAGGCGCTCCCGAGCGGGCGGCGGGGCGATCCCGCCCGCGGGGCCGGGGGGAGGCCCCGCTCCGCCCGGGGTAGCGCGCAGGTAACAAGTTTCGGAGTTAGGGCTGCGGCGGCCG
>VRYO01002734.1:14779439-14790148 GCA_009812075.1 Sialia sialis
AGTCGTGAAATTACTGTAATTTTGTTTTATTTAAAAGATTCATTACCTATTTCAGTAGATGTTGGTAGGCCTTCTGTGCAGCAGTTCAGTGCTTGCAGGTGGTGACTAATTCCTGTTTGGTAACCATGGCAGGTGACTAGATATGGGACTCAGCTTCTCACATAGTTTTACTTGTGGGCTACTCCTTCCAACTGCCTTTGTAGTTAGTTGGGATCTAGTCAGTAGAGCCTGGCACATCTCACAGGCACAGAAATGAAGTGAGATGAATTCCAGCCCATCTCTTACTCCTGACATCAGTCCAATCAGTGAGGTATATTTTCCTGTCGTGAGGTATTTGGGGTTTTGGAGGTGACTTCATTCCTCTGCTCTAATTTTCACTCCCAGTTTTGTGGGGTGATAAGTCCTAGAATTTGTTGTCTCACCTGCAACAGATGTCTGTTTTGCCAAATATACTTAGATACTGTTTCATGACAAGGCCATCCTCTGTGGATTTTCATATAATTTACCACATCTCACACAACACCAAAGGAAACAAAAGCATTTGTTATGGAATGAAAAAAATTAATTCCCCCTCCCATAAATATTTGAAATGCAGACAAATGTTTATAAAAATATCTGAGAAGTCAGCATAGAGAGAATAATTGTGGAGTCCTTATCCTTCAGAGATGTGGAATTATAAAGCTCAAAGCCAGATGTATTTAAATTCATCATTGCAGCATGTTTCAGAGAAGGACAGAAGCAATTAACTTAATTGTATTAATAATAGTACTTTAGTGTCATGCCATTTATTCTAAACAATGTCAAAAACTTCATGGGATTCATTGCTAATTTTTGGTGTTATGTTAATTTACAAAATGGATAAACTCATCACTTCAATAGTGTTCTTCACTGTGAATCCAGCACTGTACCTACCTTGGATTCTTCACCTTAGACTGCTTTATCTTTAGTTGCCAATTGCTTCATAAATAGTGCTCTCCTCCTAAATTGTGTTTGTGTTCTCTAATGTTTTTATCTTAACATTGTTTCTTGCTTAAATGTTTGTTCCAGAAGATCTGAAAAATTATGTTTTCAACTCCTGTTAATTTCCCCTTTTACAGGTAGTTTATGGGCAACTATTTTTCAGACTCTATCTCAAGACGTTCTAACTACAGCCTAGTCTTAATCTGAGTCAAATCACAGTCACATTTTCTGTTGAACAGTAATGCACTGCATTTGTTTTACAGCCTCTGTAACTGCATTTTAAGGACATATGCATTGCTTGGGTCTCCGTTCTCCTTAAACTGATGCATGCTGGTATGAATCCTAAGCAAACTGCTTTGGTGCCTTTTCCCAGCCTGTTTTTCTTCTGGAATAGTGATGGATAACCCTTTCTGTTGACTTGGGCAAGATGAGAGAAAAAAAAGCAAACAGACAGACCTGTCCATTGCTGTGACTACCTAGTCTGAAATGCCAAACTTAGCAAACAGGCTGTTCTTCATACATAAAAGAAAATATAGACACAGTACCCAGCCAGCCAGGAATCACCAAATGTACCAGAGCAAAGCCCATGGCTAAAATGAAATGGAAATATTTCATGTAAATTCATCTGTGTGTTCTTTTACTTGCGTGCTACACAATGCTGTCTCTCATGTCCTACTACACCAGAGCTCAGGGTGCCTTTCTTCATTAGATTTTCTTACCTTTCAGAATGTTAAAAAATATGCAAAACAATTTTAGATAACATTTATGTGTATATCTGTTACTACAATTTATCTGTTTGTATATATACACACATGCATAAAGCTATTTTTAAAGATTAGGAAGGTCACAAAGTCATGGGCTTGGCCTAGATTCATGATCCCTTGGTTATACCCACATCTGGCTGCTCCATCCCTTCCCAGGAGATTACTTTTACCACAGCCAAGGCTGCTGTTCAAATCCCCTTGTATTAGCAAACTGAAAACAGCAGTAGTCCAAATTAAAAATGCTCCACTGGACCAGCAGCTGCAGACCCAGTCTTTCTCACATTTATTTAAAGTGGCTGAAGAGGCTGTTTCCAGTTGTAGGATCAATGTTCTTTTCAGCTCCTCCACCTATATCCAGCATGAATGGCAACATGACAGAATGGAAATATTAATTCAGTCACAGAGTTTTAATTTTGTCCCATAACATGTTAGCTACATTACCCCATCTCTCCTGCTGCTTGAGAAGGTGTGTCACTTGGCAATGTGTTAATGTATCTTTGCTCCTTGTTCAAAATAGTTTCCAAATCCTGGTCATGCAGGTTATGCAAGGCCCCACTCTGAAGATGATTTTGGAATTTCCATGGAAGGCAGTCCTGGGCAGATGCTTATGTGTGGTTTTGACTTATACAATATATGGAAGGTCATACATCATGTCAGACACATTTCATTCATCAGAGTAGTCTTCCTAAATACTTTGAGAAACTAGCCAAAATGGGAAGTTTCCTTTACCAAGAAATGTGTTTGAAGATTCATTTGGTCTTTTTCCTGTTGCAACAGCTTCTGCTATACCGTTAACTACCAGCTAAGGAAACACATCTCTATTGGGGAGTGACATGGGGCAGTAGGTAGCAGAAAAGTTCCAAATACTTTTTATTCCACTTTCCTGATGGGAAAAGATACAAGTTTCTCCAAACCTTTTGCTCTTACCCCTCAGAATCTTAACAAATTCATCAGAAAGCTCTTTTCTTCCACAATTAAAAGAATGTCGAAAACACTTCCCTTTTGCAGTCCCACTTGGATCTAAATCTGCGTTTGACATTTCATGCTACACCCAGTTCCAACAGATGTAGGCTCTGTGGCCTTGCAATTAGGTACTATGTTAAGTGATATCTAATTTTAGGACTTGCCATATGGCTCTCCCTGTATTCTCTTAGATTGTGTATGAAAGGTGAGCGTGCTGTTTCATTACAGAGATCCATTACTTCCTGAAGTCATGGGAAGACTCCTGCTTCCTCAAGAAGATGCAGTCAGTGCTCTTTGGACCACAATCCATCAGCAGGGTTTTTAGAGCCCTTTTACATTCTAGTTAAAGATATGATCTCAAAAAGAAAATGTAGGCATCAATTTAATATCAGGACATTTATACCTAGCCTGAGAATGTAAGTTTCAGGATGGGTATGTAGCAGTAATTTTTCTGTCTTTCCCTTTAGAAGATGCTATTTGATATAAGGGTCTAGTAATCTCCAGTTTTTAAGTTACTATTAATTTCAGTGAACAGACCTGTCTTCTGTGATCTGACCATCTGGGATCTTTTTAAAAGAAAAACATCATTCCAGTGCTAGAACGAATATTTTAGCTTGCCATATTTAATCAAAACATATTGAAGTAAGATACAAAGCAGTATCAGATATAAGCTAAATTCCTCTGTTGGATGCTAAGTGAGTATAACCTTCCTGTCTAAAGGGAGTCAAGGAGTTTAAGAAATTAATGGCTTAGGGTTATGCAGAAAGTAATAGAGAGTAGTGATTTAATAATAACACAGTTAAATATAATAATAAAGCACAAAGATTAATATATGTTGACTATATGTTAAGACATATTAGGGGTTAAGATATACATTGAGCAGAGTGTCAGGTTTTTCTCTTTGCCTTTCCCATTAGGAATTAGATCACATTCCACAAGTCTAAAGGTAATGACCTTGTTTTCATTTTCCATTATGAATTTTTCAGTGCTGCTCTGTCAGGCTCTAACCATGTGTTTGCTGAGCAGAGTCCATCTGAGCAGCGGTGAGTTCTCTGCTTGCTGGTGATGCATCCATCACTGGGAGCATGTTCCCTCCTCACCTGACATCACAGCTTATCCAACTGCTCCCAGAGTAGAAATCTACAGAAGGCACTTGGAGAGACAAGGGAAGCTATTCCCTGGAAAACAGGGCTCTTTGAGATGAGCAGAGAGATGTTTGAGATGATGCTGCACCACATTCTGCTGAGTCAGCATTAAGTCAATACATAATCTCTCTTGGGAGTCCTAATTACAGTTGAGGATTTTAGGAAGTTATGGAAGGAAAGAAAGAGGAGGGTTGGAGCACTTTCATTGCCTCTTCTTTTGAATATCCAAGGAAAATGCAAGGAGGGCCCCATTACTCATGGAACCCAAGAACTGCAATTACAGATTCTATCTAGCATCGATCCCACTGATTTAATCCACAGGACTCTACTGAAGAAGGATTTTTGGGGTGATCAGTTAGTCACTACTAAGTATCTACAGAACTGTCTGTAGTGGGCCTTACTATAAGATCTGCCAGCATCACTGTTCTATCTCTTCTACACACTGCTGATGGTGCTTGATCTCCATTTCTTCTTACTTGAATTGATTGTACATGGCATGCAAACTTTTGTTTTTAGTGTATTTAATATTTTGTAACAGTTTACATCATTATACGAGTGTTTCAATGCAATTTGTTGAGGGTAATTAGCCTGTAGTTGCCCTTCAGGGAAGCAAAAATTAAAAAGCAGTTTTGGTCCTTTTATTGAGTGACACAGCTGAAACAAATCCATTTCCCAAAACTGAATTTGTCAGGAGCCAGCTGTGCAGAGGGATGGGTGGAAGTGGGTATACAGCTGGAAAAGCTACTTTTGCAAAGGCAAGAGCAACTACAAGAGGAGAAGTAAAACCCTGCTTTGGGGAGAAAATCCAGCAAAAGAACTTTGTTGTCGAAGTGCTGCTTAGAACAAGGCATGAAATGGCAAGCAGCACAAACTGCCTTCTGTAGTATTTAAATCCTGCCTGGTTAGCAGAGGCATAAGCCAGAGGTTTCTGGAAACTCTCCTGGTGTGCACTTGGCAACTTGGCAGCCAGCAGCCTCCCTGCCCGGAGCTGCTCCCCGGTTCCCCAGCCAGGACACCCCTCTGCATCCCCCGGGGAAAGCTCCATTAGCGCCCCATTAGCAGAACGAGGCAGCCAGACCAGCTTGGAAGACATCCTGCAGAATGAGCTGGTAATTAAGGATCCTCAATTAGGCAAAGCCTTGAGGCAAGACGATGACCTATGTCTGGGAAGAACAGGTGGGGCTGTAAATCAGTGTAAGTCACTTGAGAACTCTTGGGGTTTGGTTTTTTGTTTGTTTTTTGGTTTTTTGTTTTGTTTTGTTTTGTTTTTTCTTCTTTTTTCTTTTTTTAGGGATTTTTTTTGGTGGCTTTTTGTTTGTTTTCTCATTTTAATTATCTATCTATCTGTATCTATTTGTCTATCTATCTATAATATAATTATATTTATTACTTTCTATTCCTAAGTGGTTTAGAATGAACTCCTCCAAAATAGTGAAGCGCAATGAGCAAGAGAATTACCAAATATTTGAATTAGTAATCATTCCCAGAATTCTGAGTACAAATTTTTGATATGCAGTGTTAGAAAAAAAATAATGTCCCACTGGTTAGTGGGACATCAGTGAGACACCCCAGATAATTATCTAGAAATGAGGAGTGTCTTGAATCTCTCAAAGTGGAAGTGCTATGGATTATGGGCTCCATTTTCTGGCACACAGTGCCTTGCTTTCAGCCATTGTTTACTCCTCATTTTCTCCCATCCACTTTCAGATGTAACTAATCTCCCCTGGGTGGAGATTCCAGCATTACTGCAGAAACTGTCCCACTGCACATTCCGTAATAAAAAATACACCACAACAGGTTATATTTAGCAAGGAAAAGAGGAATAGAAAGTGGCACATCTGCACAATGAATATAATATAGCATTGACTTGGAATTTCCTGACTTCAGCAGTGCTTCCAAAATAATAATGTATTCATAGAATTACACTTAACTTTCTGCTTTTAAAAGGAAAATATTTGAAAGCAAAAGTATTTTCATCTTCCAAGTTCTTCTGGCTCTGTGTGTGAGATAGTGGAAATAACACAGGGCTGTGTAACCACAGCAAACAAGTGAGGTGGGAACTCTGTTGCTGCTTGGCTGGCCCAAGCCAGAGCGATAGTAAAGCCTGTATTTTGATTTTAATAGGTTAAAGTTTTTTCGCCTAAACTCCATTCATTTCTATGGATCAAAATAAAATCACTCAGTTGTAGACAGAACTGGTGGTGATCTACAATTACTGATGTCTGGCATTTCCATAAGAAATATAAGAGGCAGGTTTTAGTTGGCTGTAATTTCAGCTGTTGGTTGGTTGAAATTTTACCTGATTAGACAGGAGTTTCCTTTGCTGGCTAAATCCTGCAGTCCAACTTTTTCAAGTCATTAGTTTAGCAAAATTTTTCATCAGTATCTATTAAGCAATTAAGCAAAAATATATTATTTTGACTATATAGAGAATCTTGTTGGGATGTCTTTTCTACTTTCTGTGCAATGTCTCAGAAGTTGTAGCTATTTGTACAAATTTAGCACATGGATATCCAAAATAAGAAAAAAAAATCCATCTACTCAAGCATGCTGCAAAACAGGAACAAAATTAGCTCACAGAGAAATACTTGATTGATCCACTAGTAAAAATGCTGAAAGGCAGCAGAAATATGTACATATTTAACCTCCCAGCAATTTTAACTTTAGTGGGTGAAATGTGTAGTTATTTTCCTTCCCTGTTTTACCAGTAAAATTCCCTGATATTTACAAAATTTTGAAATGGTGATTTTATTCTCTCTTTTATAAATTAATTTTATCTTTAGCATCACTATAAAACCAAAAACATGACCACCTGTCTCACTTGTTTCTTCCTAGGTGTTTCTCTGGAAGGCATTATCAGATGCTCTTTGGATACTGACATTTTTAACCATAATAATAAAAACGTTGAAGATATGTAAAGATGACATAATTTGGGAATCTTGGTCAGTGAAGATTATTTGGCATACAGCACAGTGTCTTAGCTCCGTTCTCTGGTAAGTCCCTTTTCAGCATTAAACAGGGAGATAATTGATGTAACGTAGACAGAGGCTCTGGAACTTCCTCAGTGCTCTTCCAAAATGAAAATCTCTTCTGCTCTTCAGTTCTAAGAAATAGAAAGTTGTAAATCTTGAATTACTACAGGTAAATAAATGGCCTTATTAATGTCCACAGAAGCAATACCAATCTTTTGTTTCTGTGATTGGAGGGATGTTTTCCTTCACAAGTTACTCAGTATGTCAATAATTTTAGATATTGAGTTTTGATACTTCGCTGTTTTCCTGTGGGAGTATTTGGAGATAAGTTTCCAAACCAGCAGGTTTTAAATAAGACATACTGCTCCTGGTTTTGAAACAGCTCTTAGAGCTGGGTGTGCTGGACACCAAATGCCCAGGGGTCTGATGGACAGGCTAATGTTGTCTCTGCCAAGGCTCCATGAGAAACTGGTGGATATTGGGTCAGGCCCTGGAAATTGTCTGTCTTCTTCCATTTAACTGCAGGCTTAGAGCAGGTCTGAGCAGCTTTTCCTGTGGTGAGCTTAAGCGTGGGATCAGTGCAAACACATATGTTCTTGTGGCTTCATTGGATCCAGGAAATCTGGTGGGAGTATGTCTGCAACCTAGTCGTGATTGCTGCAAGCTGTGAGCGTGACCAGGGACACTGCAGAGCTTCAAAACCTTGGGAAGACTGCATTAAGGTTAATGACATTGGATATGCAACTGATTTACACTGTGCTGAAAGCATCCTTCCTATATAAGATATGGAAGAAAAAGCAATGGGAACTCTGACTTTTCTGATGAGTAATTGCTGCATCCTAAAATTATCTGGGAAGTTGTTTGTTTGTTTGTTTGTTTTCAGACTAAAGTTATATTACAGATTTTCAGTAACTAAAAATTGCAATGTGTAGGGTGTTTGCAAGCTCTGGAATCTAAATCAAGGTTTTGTCTACCACTTATGTGATATCTACCTACTCCATGCCCTATTATTTAGATTATGGGAAAAAAAATGTGCTGGTGTTACTTTTCTCCCATCTGTTCCATAACCTCTGATATTGAACTCCTAAAAAGCTCAAAGCAGACTAAACAGGTCATAGTCAAAACAGTAAGGTTGCTTTTCATGTATTCTTTAAATCAGATGTTTTAATTATAGCTTTCAGTTTGTTTGCTAATTAGAAAACAGCCCCGCAATGTGGTATCTATCTACTTTCATTTGAATCAATAAACAGAAAAGTCATGAGAAAGGGACCTCTTCCCTTCAGGGAGTCTTTTCTTGTTAATGTTGACTCAGGTTGTTAGTGCTTATTCTTGTCTCCTTTCCTCTTCTGCTTACTTCCCAGTCTTTTCTCTTTCAGTTCCTCCTTGTTTCCCAGTGAGTGAGATCTGCTGCCTTTCACATTAGCATCTATGCATTTGTCCTTCATATTTACCTGCTCTGTCATGAGTGTGCTGTATTTTTCCGTCTGCGTTGTGAAAGCAATGTCTTTAACCAGGTTTAATAGTGCTTTTTAAGCCAATAAAAAGTCCAAATGTGGGTTTCATTGTAAGTAAAACAAGAGAAATACTTAAGCTATAAATAATGAACATGTACTTTTAAATAACTTGTGAGACCTGTTTAGAATAATCCTGAAGGTTTGATTCCCATCTGAAAATCAGTGCTGGCTGAGAAATGAGTACTTCATGTGCTTGCAACTTGATTAAATTGAGATAAGTTACTAAATGATCTGACTTTTTCAGGTTTGCTCTGTGCTTTGGATGGTATAGTTGGATTTTATAACTTTTATGGTTATCTGAATGCAGTGTGAATTAATGTGTGTATATATTATTTTGGCTGTATATGTAGAGATTTTTTAGATTTGGGACCATGATTAATTTCTTCCTTGCTGAACAGACCACTGTAAATTTCAATAGGGAAGCAGAAAAGCCCCTTAACAAATTTTAAGGAAGCTTCTAAAACAATGATTTGAGGATGTACTATTTAAAGGGAATTGCATCAGGTACTGGATTATTTTGAAATAAAAGATGTCTGAATAACAGTGACCTGATTTTTGTATGTTCAGACTTTCTACTGCACACCATAAAATTAGAAACTATTTGTAAGGGAGTGAATAATCAGAAATTCAAATGTAGCCAAAATGCCGTGATGTTCGAGGGATGCAAATTCCACATGTTTAACTGTTAGTGCAGTGTGTATGGGGTCTCTGCTCTAGACACACCTTGTTTGTATTCTGTATTTCTCCTGTGTGTCAACTCTGAAGGGCTTTTCCCACGATCTGGAAATAAAGAAAGGTCAGTTAAAACAAATACCATAAAAGGACAATGTAAAATTTTTCAAATTTTAGAGACATTATCTGTCTTCAAATCCCCTCACTAGACCTACATTACAATAATGATCACAACCCAAATATAGAATATTTGAACTGCCCTTTTCCAGGCCAGATGTGCTATGTTGCATAATGCCATTTTAGGGTGATTGCTGGAGCTTGGAGTAAAAGGAAAATGAACACATTGTAGGTATTGCTCCAAAGAGCAAACATCATAAAAAATGTTATAAAACGCAAGGCCTTGAGCAAAAGATTTTAGCAAATGTAAGTTCTACACAGAGCCTTGCCTACATACAGACTGAATTCTTCAGCAAGGTACAATCCAGCCACAGGCCCCAGAGCCTGCAAAAAGAACCAAATACAGATCCCTGCACCCACTTTACCTGGACAAATTGTGACTCCTAAGAGCTCACTCCTTCAGGCATGGCTCACTTCTAAGGCAAATGCACTACAACAGAAATTTTCTCCATATGCTTTTCAAAACCATCCAAGCCAAAACCCAACCATTAAATCAAAACCATCCAAGCAATTAGTTGTTAATATGTGTGTGCAACAAGCTTTCCAGAAATTCTTTGTAAATAAAGCATCAATGTTTTCCACTGCTTGCAGGGAGAAAATCTGCTGAGTTCAGAGCACTGTGATAAATCCACATTGCAAAGTCACAAATAGAGAAACAAAGGATGATTGCTGTCCATTTTTTGCACTGCAGATGCATTAATCAGACTCTGTTTTCTTCACTGATTCAAACTGCATTCTCAGGATGATGTGCCAGTGTCCTGCCTCCATGGCTTACGTAGCTGTCCCCTCTGTCAGTGCGCCAGAGATGGGACAGCACACTCACCACTTGAAGCATTTCACAGCTGTGATCTCAAGCAGAGGAGGATGACTACACAGAGCGTTTGAGAGGAAGCTACACAAGGGGAAAGCCTTGCAGCATCTACAGCAAGAGTCTGAACACGTATAGGAAGCAAACCACAAGAGCCACTGATCTCAGGCAGCTCAGGCGGCATTTCTTCTTTGAAACATCTTTTCACTGTGAAGAAAATTTTCTTCCTTTTCAGGCGTTCTGTAGCAAGGGCAAAAACAGGAACCCAATTAGGCCTGGCCTCCCTGCAGGGAGGAGAGAGCGGCCGAGGACAGAGGGGGCTGTGCCGTGGCTCTGCCTGGGGCACAACCTGCCCAGGAACTCGCTGTCCCTCAGGACAAATGTGACCTTTAGCAGCTCCCTTGTTCTCTGAGGGGCTGCCAGAGCTGCCATCCTCGGCAGGAGCAGCAGGGAGGCTGTACCTGAGCCCTGCTCCCTGAGGGGCTAAGCCTTGGGGTGTTTGTATTTTAGGCCGCATGTACTTCTACCTCGTAGACTCCGGATGAAAGATAGGATAAATAGTCTTTTCCCAACCTATTGAAGATAAACCTGCTTCCCTCTGGGAGAGGGACTCCGAAGTAAATGGGCAGTGTTTGCGGGCAATTGAAGTGTCCCCATGCCCTCAGACTCTTTGTAAAGCTGACCTAGGGCTAGGAACAGGCAAGGATAGGTCGGTAGGTCGGTAGGTGGGTAGG
>VRYO01002734.1:14793996-14835144 GCA_009812075.1 Sialia sialis
AGCAGCAGCAGCAGCAGCAGCAGCAGCAGCAGCAGCAGCAGCAGCAGCAGCAGATGCCCGGTGCGGCTCCGCTGCCCCGCCGTGCAGCGCTATTGCCGGAGCTCCGCAGCGGCGGCGATCGCTCTCTGCAGGAGCGCTCCTGTGCTGAACGCGAGCAAACCCGAGCCATCCAAGCGAGAAACCTCATGTCATTCCAAAAAAACTAACTGCAAGTTAACTACAGTTATTAACCATTATATTAACTGCAGTTTTCGCAACATAAAATCCAGTTATCTCGGGAAGTGACGTTATTCTCTTTTTTAACCTTGCTGGCTTTTTGAGGAGAGGCCTCTTTTACTGTCATTCCTCGTTTCTTATGGAGATGACCTGCATCCCCAGGAGACCTGAAACAGTCTCCCCAGTTCTGTATGGAGCAAGGTGATTCCCTGCTACACTTTCCATAGCAAAGGATGCTGTGAAACAGGAAAATTTGTTTCCATCCTGGGTTCTATTCATATCTAGCTTGGCAATCCCACTTCTTGTCCTCAGAAATACTAAAGACTGAGAAAACTTTATGCTATCCTGCTCCAGACCTCTGGAGCAGCCTTTATCATTTCAGCCTTTCTATTTTGTCTGTATTCATTCCTTTCCAGTGTCAGTCCTTCTCACTGGGAATTTGTTATGAAGAAAAACCTTAAATGCAAACTACTTCTCAGGCCAGTAAGAAATATTTAAACACTTCAGGCATTCAGTCTGTGATTCAGAGATTTATTTATAAAACTGTTGATTTTGGGACACTAAACCATTGCATTTAAGCTGCAGAAGTGAGTCATATTTGTGGGAGGTAATTACTACCAGAAAGCACAACTAGCTTTTGTAGGTTTCTCTGTAAAATGTCCACTTATGATCCGCAACTACTAAAAATAACATGCTTTGTTGAATTTCAGCACAAATTATCTTTACAGGGTTATGTGGCTTTATACATGTATTCTGTTCTCCTGACATATGAAGAAATAAATGACTCACATGCCTGAGAATTTATTTGAGTGTTTTATATGGACTGTCCTGACCAGGTAGCTTGTTCTGCGTATATGGTTTTCATGAAAAGCAAAGACTTTGTGGTAACTTCTAGAGGGAAGCCATTTAGCATGGGAACATGATTGTAGCAAGCACTTATAAGCAGTGTTTATTCATCAGAAATGTCTCTGATTTCTTGTCCCATCCAATCCCACAATAATCTGCTCAGTCTGTTCTCTTCACCATGGTTAATAGATTTTGGGAGCCGAGGGAGCTCCAGATGTCCAACACCTGCAGAAGCTACTTGCAGAGCTGAAGGGAACTTTTCTCATTATCCCTCAGTCATGGCTGAGGAATTCAAGTTTATTTAACTTGTGGTCACTTAGCAGCACACCCTACTAGCAGATGAGTCAGATGGTATGCCACCTATCCCAAGAGAATACCCTGCAACTGGGTTCAGAAAAATAATGTCATCCATCCTGGCATTCTGGGCTTTGAACAGTATTTCCCATGTCAATCAGGGAGCACTTAAGGTGCACCATGAACCCATTTCATTGCTAGCAGACCAAAAATGGAGCTGCTACTCAGCAGTTAAACCACAGTGCTCTGACTACCTCCTTCCCCTTCAAAATGGACACTTTTAGAAGAGGCCTTCCTTTAAAAACTGTTATTACCTGTTTGTGCCATTTGCCAGGAATCAGGCAGTGCCTGCTACATTTCCCAGTAATCACGTGTCAAGATCATGGTCAGGAAGCCTTCCCCTTGTTTGTCCTGCTCTTCTAAAGTAAATCCAGTGATGGGGTCAGAGATGGGGTGCATGGGACCTGCACTTGCCTTTCTGAGGAAGAAATCTGAATATTATCATGCCAATCTATACCCCTTTGAGCACCTCCACCTTATTCTACCCATCCTTTTTTTTTTTGACAAATAGGCACTTATTTTACTTTTTTTGGCTTTAAATATTTTTTTTCCCCTGAGATCAGGTTTTAATTACCAGCTGGCTCTGAAGAAATGTGCTGCACTTGGCCATGGCTGCAGGGCTGGCTACCAGAGGGTTTGTCCAACATAAAGTGAACTCCCCACACTGCTGGGATACCACTGTGATTTACCCAGTAAAGAGGGCTGAGTGACTGTCACCCCACACTTGGAGACACCTCACACTGAGGGATGTCAGGAAGGGTCAGGACTGTCTCTCATCACTGAGATTACCTCAGTTGGTAGGAGAAGAGCAGGGTGCTGATAATGGATTTGGTCCCTGAACAGGCCATTCACTTAAGAGTTGGACTCAATGATCCTTGGGGGTACATTCCAACTCAGAATATTCAGTGATTCTGTGAAACCTGCTCCTCCCTGTGCTCACAGGGAGCTTTCAGAGCTACTTTTCTTCACTCCTGACTATCAGCATTGAAGTGCACTTGGGTACACTTCACACTTTTATCTTTAGAGGCAATGGTAAAGGGCTTTTCCCACTTCCTCACTGACCTGGCCCTACAACACGGCCTCTTTGTCTTATTCCTTCCTCTGGCTGCAAGCTGCTGCTCTGGGTTAGGGTGAGCTTTGCTTCTGTGCTGCTTCATCTGGGCCTCTCTACACCCTGACACCACCATTTTAAAATATAATTATTGGTAGAATTTCCTGTATATTACTAGAAGTAGAAACTCCTTTATGCTGTGGCTCCTTTTCTAACAGGAAACACCTTGCCAGAGCACTGAGGTGACACAGCCCAGATCTTGCACCAGGACAGATTTACTTTTTTTGCCTTCTTGCTTCTCTGCCCTTCTGACTTTGGTAAGGACTGTCTACATTTCCTGCCAAGAGACCTTGGCCTGATATGGAGAAGCATTAGGAAAGGCTGCCTGCAGGCAGACAGACAGACAGAATGATAAGTGCACTTTGGTACAGAATTTGGGCTCTGCAGTCTCTGGTTTGTGTGTCTGTGAGGGGAGTAAGCAGCATTTTTAAGCCACTTGCTTCCAGTGATTCACTTCCAGGAGACCTAGAAGTGTTGTGAGGATTGCACGGATGAAGACTGGTCATAGATTACTCATAAAAAGTAAGATATTTTAGAAGAATAAATTAAATGCTAGCTGACAATCTGCTTGCCAAGTTTTAGTTCAGTAGAGTTGAAATGGCCAAGTTTTTAATGCCAACAATTGAGGTTTGCAAAGGAAATACCAAACCAACCTGGTGGAAAAAGAGGGGGACATAAATTACAGAGAAAAGACTGCCTTTGCTTTGTAGGTGGACAAATAATCAAATTACAAAAAAGAAAATCAGTCTGAGTTTTTCAGTCTGATTCCTGTGCCTAAGCAGAAAAATGTAGGATGTATCACTAATCTCAGAGCTCAGGGGGACGCTCAGCAAACTGTGCAGGACTGCTGGCGAGGGGACAGGGAAGAGGACCAATACAGGGAAGAGTTGCAAAAATGCTCAGAAACTGGTGCTCAGTCTCATCATGTAAAGACTTAAAAAGAGCCCAGACCACAAATTCTTGACTGTTCTTATTTCAGCTAGTGCCAAACAGACACATTCTTTCATGTATACAATAACTTTTCTTGGATCCAGCATCAACAATATATACTTGTCATTGGACATTTGTGTAATTTTTCCTGTATAATGTGTAAGAGCATGTTCCTGAATTCCTGCAGCAGCAGCAGGCCAGCTAAATTCACCGTGAGTCCTATCGTCATCCAAGAGGCATTCCTCTGAAGTTGGAGAAACTATTCAGTGCGTGGGGACTGCCAAAGCACACTGGAGCAAGGAGAGCAAAATCTTCTCCTGAAAAATTATTTCAGTCATTTCAGTTTTACAAAATACAGGAGAAAACGTTGTACGTTGCATAGTTAGACTTATTTGTCTGCTCCAGAAGGATGAATATATTTTATCCAGAAATGACAGAGGTGCATGAAAAACCACTTCTCAGGATTAGAAGGTTTATTCTGCAGTGCAGCTTGCCAAACCACACCCAGTAATGGACATCAGAGAGGTCACAGTACAGAATGCCAAGGCACAAGCACTGCTTCTTACACAGGACCAACCTAGAGACAGCTTGATCAAACAAATTCTGCACCATATACATCCCCAACAGATGTGCTGCATTTGTGGGTCGTGGCAGAGACTTGCAGCCAGTGGCCAAATTTTCCAGACTACTCTCTTCAGATTGCCATGAATGACTGTCCTCCCATTTTTGACTTGCTAGCTCAATGCAAGCCTTTCCTGCTCAGTTAAGCAGATGTCGTGCTACAGCAGAGCATTTCTGGGGTTTCTGCTGTAAATTATTCATATCTGGAAAAAAGGCAGCACTGGGCACCATTTGGGTACACGTGCAACAGTCACCTGTACGTGCTCTTTGGGATGGTTGCAGTCATTTGCAAAAGGTTGCTGCAGTATTGCTTACTTTTTTGTTATGCTTTTCTGTTCTTTCTTAGTTTTTCCTTTATGTAAAATAGTTTGTAACAAATTTTAAATAAATATGTGTTTTATCACATGCACATACGTAAATCTTGTAGTGCAGAGGAATACGCAGACTACTGTTATTCTTGATTGAATGATGCACAACCTTTGTAGTTTTAACCTACCAAATAAAATCAGAGAAAAGTTTTACTGATTAAATGATCTGTAGCAGCAGGAATACATTATTTAGTTTTTCTTATGTGCTCCTTGCTAGAGGTAAATGAGATATCATTGCAATACTCTTAACTCTGTTACAGCTCTGGCTGTGTCAGCATTTACATTGCAAACCTCTTCTTCCAGAGGTTTATAACTCAGCCATAAAACGCACTCCACTCTGAAACTTGGCATACAATGTCTCAGTCTGGCAGTGAATTTATTTTACAAAAAGGAGAACAATCCAGTATCTGTTTGTCTGTATCTAAGTTATAATTGTTTAGATTTTTAGCAACAGAGGATCTGGAGAAGTATCCACCTGCCTCACACATCACTCCAGCCTCACCCTTTTAAGGTCACCATAAAATCCTGTCAAACTATGTCAAAGCCTGAAATGTTTTGTGAAATTTGAATGCTACAGTGAGTTTAATTCCAAAGGTGGGGTTTCAGAAGTGTTGTGTGTCTCCAAGTAGCACTGCCACAGCTCCCACTGCCAGCAGAGCTCAGCCAGGCTCCCAGACAGCTCCTCACAGTTCATAACCAACCCCAAACCTGCTGTGGTGATGGGTAGCAATATCTGTTTCACTTTTATGTGTACCTACATTCTCAGGACCTGGCTCTTCTCTCCACTTCTTGCACAGAGCAGGAGCCCAGGCATCTCACCCCACTGCAGTCCAGGGCTGCACAGGGAGCCAGGCTGCCTTGCCCTGGGCCAGCCTTTGATCTCCTGGCAATCAGATGGGAAATAGCCCCATAAATAGTGGAGCTCTTGGAGTCACTGGATCTCATGTTCAGATGCTGGGTTTGCCATGCTCTCCCTGTGGCTTTGCTGGGAATGTGTGATGTTGCAGCCCTCAAGGCCAGGTTGGTGGGCAGTGGGGCAGCAGAGCCTTCTCCACACAGCCACAAACCTCCTCCTCCTTCTCAGGAGCAGCTACCTCCCCAAAGTCCTCACCCAAAGTTTCCAAGAGAATTCCTGAATAACAGCTTTTTTCTGCTGTTAGTTCTGGAACATAACTTGGGTGTTTACATCCTTGGATTTGCCATAAAATTACCGCTTCCAAAGACATTTAGTGTCTCAAAAACGTTAAGAAGTGAATACTACTAGAAGAACAGGCTTTTTATGGAGCACATCTACTCTCTGCTCTTGCTCTGTGCCACACCTCAGATTTTCTCCTTCGATTTCAAGAACGTGTTTTGGCTCTCTTTCCAGCCAAACCAAGGAGCTGAGTGAGCACTACTCTAGTTTGCCAGGTTTGATATACTCTCACCAACCAGCAATTATAGAAACCATTTGAAACATAGAACCTATACTAATACATAGATTTGGAGTGATGCTGTTATTCACCATTAAAGAACACACTTTATTTATATAGAAGTAGAAAGGCTGATGCGATTTTATCTAGAATCCATATTTAAGAGAAATATATGAGATGCAGTTTCCAAATATTAATTCACTTTCATCTCATGATATTTCCTTTTGGAAAGCCTCAACCCTCCAGGTTCTCTCTGTTTCTGGGCTGCAGATGTTGGAAGATTGTGATATTGATTGCATCTGTTTAAAAATGAGCAGTTTGCAACATTATCTTTAATCTAAGCAGTACATGACTATGCTCGGGGAAAAAAATCTCAAATGTGCTTTGAGCATATACACACTAAAGCATAATTTTAATAATGTCATAATCTTAAAATATAGCTCAAGTAGACACCTAGTATTCTGTAAAAATGAATTTAAAGAAAAACAGACATGATGTTCCAACTTGCTTAAGCCAAAGTTTGCATTGGATGTACATTCAGGGCATATTTTGCCTGAATTGTTCAACTATTTATGTCATTTGGAAGGAGATTATTTCCAGTCTCCAGCAATGAAACTGATCTTCCAAACTCACTGACAATTTCTATCACAGAAATAAAACCTCAGCAATTAGTTGATTAAGTCACTGAAACAGCCAATTCAATCAAATATTTGGGCTCCAATGTAAAATACATGTTTAATGGTAGTCAAGCTGTTTTGCTGTCTCCAGAGAATATTAAGAATGGGTAGGAAATAAATCTTAGTATTAAAATATGCAAGCTGTTGTAACAATGATTATAGGAGAAAATGAGGCAAAGTTACAATATTATTAAAATTTTAGAAATTGAGCCAAAATTGTACATTGCATATTTACAGAACTCAACAGAGTTACAATAATATACCTCCTTCCTCCTGAAGAGTTTCTTCCATTTTATGAGCACAGTAGAAACACACATTAAGTATGTTCATGGTTACACAGGAAAAACAGGACATTTTTTCTGTATAAGTATCTTTTTGGAAAAAGCACAAATAGCTAAAGTTCCCATTGTCACCTGTTTCAACCCATGAAGGAAAAAGATAATGGAAGCATCCACCATGCAGATAGTATCTGAAATGCAACATTAGCAGAAATGTTGAACCTGTAAATAAGAAAATATTTTCATGACAGCAAAAAAAAAAAATCATTCAGAAATCTCATGAAAGATTTGCTCTGATAAATTGTTAGACTGAGTCTGAAATTGGAAGAAGTAACTCCTTTGTTGTGATGTTATGGAGATAAGATGTTTTTCTCAGCGCTGAAACTCTTGAAATGACTGGCAAGATTAAAAAATGAAAATATAGGCCTCAAGTAACAAACTGTAGGGGAAAAAAGGCAGAAATTTTTCTATGGATATAAAAGATCACAAAACAGATTGACATTTTGAAGAAAATGAACTGAATAAGTCTTCTCCCCTGCTGGACTTAGGGGCCAGGTACAACTGAGCTGAAATGAGCATGCAGCAGGACAGGTTTTTCTGCCCATCCACCAAGAAATTGCAGTGGGGATCCAGCTTTTTTCTCCATGTCCCACAGTCAGGACATCAGCCCTGGCTCAAAGAACTAGGATGAAGAATCAGGATAAAGCCTTGTGGCTTTTGTGACATCCTAAGTCCTTGGTTTTGTGCAGACACCCAAAGCAGAACTATCTGGGCTGTGCTGGTCCAGGTTCTGTATGACGTGAAATTATCATGGCCATCAGCTAAGAACACATTTTGATCACTACTAGTCTTCAACATGTGAAAGATTTTCTCTTTAAAGTTCTCTGCATCATTCCACTCTTCTGCTTTGTCTTTGGCCCTAGTTGGCAGTGGTGTATGTAAATTAGATTAATTTACCTTGCAGAGGTTGTCAAAATCTGTAAAATCTGCAGGCCCAGACTAGCATGAAATCACATTGGCTCTCCATGGGGTGCCACTACCGGGATTAAAAGTTATCACAATTTGGTAACATAATTTCATCCATTGCCTATTTATGATCTGTCATTTACTTTCTGTTCCATGATTGCTGAGAAGTTTATTTGTCACAGAATATCTGCTGCTGCCTGATCTGTGGTCCAACCTAACAGAAGGACAGCACTGTTTCAAAGTTATTTTATGCAACTAAACAGACAAGGGTCAGAGAAGGGAAAAGAGCTTCTAATTATTATTCCCAAGGTTGACAAAGACCTTTTAAGTCTAGGTGGTCAGGTTTTTATTTGAAAGGGAATCTCAGATCGATATTGCCTTGTGGGAATTTTTTGGTGGAACAAACGTGCTTAATTTTGTGCTGTGATTCATGCAAATCATTGGTATGTTCTTTGAAAAAGTTTGTGTCATCAGCTAGATCTCCCAAAAGGATACCATCATCACTGTTCATTCAGCTCCAGACTAGTGAATTAAGCTGAGTTTGAATGCATATTCCCCATGAAGAATAGTGTCCAAGTCGCCAGGAGTTGGGTCTGCAGGTGTGAGCTTCCTCTACACTCCTTCCTCACAGCTCCAAGCTATCAAAAACTGTGGTGAGTATATTCACATTTCCACCATGAAGATGTTCACATGGTTGCGCACTGCCTGGCCACCTCCCCACAACTCTCTTAAGAATACAGAACCTAGGAAATTGGATCAGGCCCAGCCCCTTCAGCCCTCAGTCCTAGCCCTGGTGTGTTTTATGCCATGTTAGAGTTCCATGGAGAAAGGGGTAACTAGAACGAGATTCCCAATACACTCTCATTTTATAACAGTGTTTTAAGGAATTTTGCAATAAGTACAGTAGTTTCACAATTATAAGCCGCACCTCCTGGTAGCTGGAAAGACCACGGTATTTGTCAATATATAAGCCGCACCTGAATATAAGCCGCACTGCTGGGGTAGGCTGGATTCTTCAATGAAAAAGGTGCGGTTTATAATCGTGAAAATACTGTAATTCAGTTTGAAGCACTGGTCTCATCATACATAGACATACATATCAGTTATGGTAGTGCTCAAATAACAAATCAATTTATTTTTTCAGTTAGCTATTATTTCAGCCCTATGCTGTGACAACAGATTTCAGAGAGTAATTAAGAACTGCAAGAAAAAGGGCTGATGTTTGATTGTTTTAAACTTACTGTTGGATAAGCCTTTGACAGTCTCTGATTCTGTTGTGACAAATAGCATTTAATTTTCTTTCCCCTCCCCACAAACCCATGCATAATTTCACAGATTTGCATTACAGCCGTGTAAAAGAGGAATCATTTCACTTCAGAAATTGGAAATCCTAGCCCCAGCAGGCTCCTTGTGCAGATGCTTTTCCAGACCTGTGATCTGCATCATGCATCCTTCATTCTCTGCAGCTCTGCTGCACACTCTGAAATGAGATAACTGAGCAGGAACAGGTTATCTCATTTATCCCAGAGCAGGAGCTCCAAGGGTGATCAGTGCCACTGATTCCTGCTCCTCTTGCTGTTTCTCTCCTAAGAGCTCTGGCAGCTGCTTGTCCCTTCAGCTGACCCAGCTGTGTCAGAAACACCACTGGGTCTGGGAGATGTGGGCTTTGGGGCAGTGAAGAACTTTTTGCTTATAGAGCTGCCCTTAAGCTTCCTGTGATCGCTAATTTCAACCAAAAAGCAGGAGGCCAACATATTGGTGCAGAAACCGCTCTCCATTTTCATGTTGAGAGCAGAGCAGGTTTGCTAATAGAGTCATAGGTGGAACACAGCTGTCACAGTTAATCCCTGTGCACTGCTGGGTAGCTCTGACCTCCTGGCCAGGACAAGAAGGTGCATGGGAGAGAAGGGTGCCAAAGATTTGAAGAAACAGTTAATTTAATTTTTTAAATTTCATTTTTGACCACAAAGAAAGGGTGTTCTTACTTGCTTGGGAGAAATGGCTTCAGATTCCAATAAGAATTTGTTTCTATGAAAGCATTTTATTAGTTTTAATTGTCCAGAGAGCTCTGGAAAGGTGATAAAGCCCATATCCTTGACCACAACAGCCTATCATTAAGCAAATTTAACCCTTTACCCCTATTAAAAAAAAAAAAAGGATAATGTAAATATTGCTCGGTCTCATTTTCTATATTCCCAGTGTTGCTATTTCTGTGTCACAAAGGCCCTCCACATATATTTAAAGTGCATATGCTGAGAGGAACCCTTTGGCTCTGCCCTTTTTGTTATTTCAATGCTCAGGAATGAAATACACTGTTTATGTGACTCCAGGTTTTGCACTTGTTCATAGGCTGTGTATACTGTTCATAAGCTGGGTTTATAAAGTGGAATGACCTCAGCCACCTAGTTTTCAAGCCCCAAGTCCAGATGTTGACATAAATCCTTCAGTCTCAAGCACATTTCTTTCTTTATGTTATTGATAGTTTTTATTTTAAATTTGTATTTTTTTCTTGCTACTTAGAAAAATGCATAATAAAAATTAAAGAAATTTGGTATTCAGCCTCCTTGTCCACTGAGACTTTAGAACTCCCTTAGAGGTCACAATTTTCTTCTTCCTTGCTTATTTACTTCTCCAAAATATGCTTCTAAGAAGTTGTGGTTTCTCCTCATTCCAGAAGACAGACTGAACTCTGTTAGTCCAAGACAACAGCCAGGTCCTGTCCTAATACAAGACATACTGTGCATCTGGAGTGGGATCTGCAAGCACCTGTGTTGCCTAGATGAAGTAAACAGAAGAACCTAATGGAAGCAGCTTTTACTCTATGAAATATTTACAAAATCCAAATTTCTTGATGTCCCAGCATCCCCCTCCTACCACTCCTTCCACCCTCTAATATCCCCCACCCTCTGCCCAAGGAAATGTTATATTGTTTTATGTTAGAAACCAGAAATGTATGACTTTCTAATTTTATCTGAACATCCAAGGCTTTCTCTTCTTCTATCATACAGAATAAAAAATTCTTCCCCTCCTTATCACTTGCTTTCATCAAAATAAATATTCCTTTTTTTTTTTTTTTTTTTATTTTTATTTCGCCCCCTGTGTAGAGTTGAAATTCTGGAATTTGTGGTTCCCTGTTTGTGAAACAAACCCAGACTACCTTGGAGGAATGTTTTAATAAAACGAGTGATTTCAAGGTAGGAGGTCATGCTGGTAGGAGGTCTTGAGCTAGACATTGGATATATGAACGTGCTTGGAAGCTGGGGGAGGAAAACAGCCTGCAAGGCAGAATATTTTGGAGAAGGCAGTAAAAGGTCAATCTCTGTGCACATGGCTCAGAGTTTGCCACAGGTGCAACAACTTTGTATATCACTGCCTTTATTTTCCCAGCTTTGGCCCTAGCACTTGAGACATGCCCTTAGTAGGTTGTAGGATTAACAAATAGACTCTAAGAGTAGATAAAGAAGGCAGAGAGGCAGGAGAGATACTCAGTAGGGGGAAAATGGGGGCAAAACCTGAATGCTGGTACAGAGCCATGGCCATAGACATGAAAAGACAAAAATGAAGGTAAAGAGTTTTATTAACTTTCTTGGTCTCAAAAGACACAGGAAATAACAAGGACTGATATTTCAGCAAGGAATAATATCCAAACTAGAGAACAAGTGGATAACTGTGTCAGACAAATGGCCTGCTCCAGCAGATGAGACTGCCCAAGAGGAAAATTGAGATTTATACTACACAGATGAGAAATTTGGCATCACCTATGAATTTGGAGACATTAAATATTCCCTGGTTAATGACAGGGTAATTTGTGAGATATGTGCTCCCAGCTTGCTGGAATGATCAGTGAAAAAAGCAGTTCTAAACCATGGTTAAATGCCTCAAAATAGCAAGGGCCACAAAACTGCCCTGAGGAAAAAATGGACACAAGGGCCGAACAGATGTGGGACACCAAAGAAAGTCCTCTTCTGAACTGTCTGGGAAAAAATCTCTTCTGGTTGTGAGTGCAACCAGGTGAATGGAGCACTGCAAACAGCTGAATCAGGTGGAGAAAAGCCACCGAGAACTGGGTCACAAACCCATTCTGGGGCAGGTAAGACAAGGTAGGTGTGGAGACAGCTAAAGACAGAGCTGTTGTCACCAGATCAGCCACACCTTCTGCTGGGGAGAGAGGATGGGTGGGAGTCTGGGCAGTATCTAAATAACCCTCCTGGGAGGAAAGCCCTGGGCATCACAGCCTCTGAGAGCCCCAGATGTGGCTGAAGCTGGAGATGGGCTCCCTGCCCTGCCCCACAGAGTGCACCCACAAGTGCCAAGCTGCAGATTGTCTGTTTTGGCAAGACAGTGATGAAGGAGAGGCAAAAATAGGCATTGTTCATCCTCCAGTGCCAGCACAGTCTAGGTCTGCCTGTGGCAGGGAGAAACTCTCAGGCAACCACAGCATCTGCCTCTGAAGGCAGATAAACTGAATATTGAGAAGAATGACTAAATAATATGATTATACCTGTAGTGTAGGAATAGGGTGCACCTCTTGTGGTGCGGTAATGGGCTCACTGAGATGGATGAGCCATGCAGCTGCCTCTCAGCGCTGACACAGCTCCTGGCAAGTAAAGCTTGGCAGAAATGCCCCTGGGCATCTGGCCAGACAGAGAGGTGCTGCAGCACCAGCATCTTGGGGGTATTGCAGACAGAGCTGTGTGACAGAGGAAGTCTGTAGGAGTGTGTGTCTGCATTCTGCAACCTCAGCACAACAGTCAGGAGGAGAGCATTAGGGCAAAATTAGCCCGATGCCAATCCTCTGCATCTGATGTTGGTTTCTGAAGAACACCGATTGACAAGTACCAAATAAAAGAAGAAATCTGCCTGTTTGTACAGACAGGCAGCTGTCTTTCCTCTGGAAAGCCCAGGGACAGGAATGGGGAGACCTTGGGGGTCTCAGTCTATGGGACAACCAGAGCTCCAGCCTGCTGCCACAGAAGGATGAGTGTGAACAAAGCAGAGCAAATTTCAGCAGCTCCAAGCATTTGGTGACAGAGTCCCAGCAGACTGTTGGGTAGAGCAAGACTAAGAGAAGAATTTTTTCTCTCTTCTATTTTCTTTAGGTCCATTAATTCAACTTAGAGGGTTTGATCAGTGTTAATATCCCAGAGAGCTCCTGATGACATATATAATTACACTAAACAGCTACATAACTTTTTTTTCTTTAGTACTACAGTGGAAAATAAAGTACTGTCCTTAGAACAACTCCCAAGCTACATTTCTCTGAGAAAAAGAAATAGCATTTAACACATGATGAAATTATGTTGAAAATGTCCAGGCATCTAACAAAGTACTGAAGAGCTCCAGGTGCTGTAGAGAGTAGAGCAGCTCTTGGTCACTTGTAGAAGGAGCAATGCCAAGGAAACTCCCTGTTGCTGCTTGGTAAGAAACCATCTGTGGCCATGGCAATAGAGCAGTAGTCACAGCAGACTGGCACCAGGAGATGAACACTCAGCGATCCAGTGGGTATCTCTGGCAGCCAGAATAGGGTGCTCAGTCGATGGATGTCCAATAGTGTGATCAGGTCAGGAAAATACCAGGCCCAAAGCAGAGTCAGAACTGATTTGTTCCATTTTATAGACACTAACTACATGGCCATGTTAAACTGTTACTTCTCTTTTCTGAAAAATGGGCTGTGTGGAAGGCATTCAAGCAAGAACAGAGATCATGAGATGCAAGGTACATTTCTCAGACAGTAGGCTGTAATGCACTGCAGCAAAATTCAAATAATTCAGTACCAGGGGAATCTAAGCACAAGAACTCTTCCCCTGGGTACCTACAAAACAAGTGAAAGGCAGGAATGACAGTAAAGGGCCAGGAGCAAAAACTGCACAGACAAGAAGAGATGTCTACTTGGAAATACCATGCTCTTGCAGCAATCCTCCCAGGAACAAAACACCAGCTCAGCAAGAGACCAATGAGTAGCAAAATCTAGAGCCCAGGGCAAGCTGACAGACAGGCTGTCAGCAGCCACAGACACACAGTGCTGCCATGGAGCAGTGGCTTGCAGCAATAGAGGGAGCTGAGGGTGAAGCCTCTATGGCACAGTGGGCAGTGCCAGAGTGGCAGAGCAGCCCTGAGGCACCAGGCAATGCTGTGATCTGCAGAGGGACTGCGGGGCTGGTGGGGGCCTGCTGGAACTCAGGCCAGCAGTGGAGGGAAAACTGAAGGCAGATCACCAGAAGGCAAGTGGAGAACAAGGCAGACATAGCAAGATTTCAGGAATTCACTGATTTGACACAGGAGTGCTGGGGAAATGGATGTCCCAGGAAGCCAGAGGAGCCTGCATGACTGAAGCAGCCAGAGAGGCTTGAAAAGGCTCACCACTACAATAACACAAACAAGATGGGGAAGGCTGGACTGAAGGGGGGCACACCTGAAAGACAACAAGGCTCTAGGTGCTGCTGGACAGCAGCAGCAAGTCAGAGCCCAGCTCAGGCAGTGCAGGGGTAGCTCCTCTCTTAGCAATAGCTGCCAACATGGCAACAATAAACAGCTAAGAGGGGAGATTAATGACCTTCGAAGGTCTTGGAGGAGCAAGTGTGGCTGTGGAGAGGGGCTTGCAGGGGGCACCAGGAACTGCATCTGCATTTGCTTGGCTGGAATGGCTGGGGCAGCTCAGGTTTTACAAGTGTGGAGTCCTTTCATGTTGTTGTCCAGTGCCCAGAACATGAAACACTTGAGGTGAAATCCTGCCCCCACTGAAGTTAATGGGAGTTTTGCCTCGAGTCTGGTTTCTCTCTGCTCACACTCTCTGGTGTAAGGAAAGACAGATCTCGCCTCAAGAGAGAGGGAGGGGAGAGAAAGGAGGCAAAGGAAAGCATTAGTGAAACTTTGCTGTTGAGTGTGTGCTGAGGGGACAGGGCTGGTGTCCCTTCCTGCTGGGGACTGGGGCAGGCCCAGGGCTTGATGAGCTGAGCAGAAATGGGGAGTGGAGCTGAGAGGGCAGGAAAACCCTCAGCAAAGAGGGAAGTAGATGGAGGGGGGAGCTAGCATGAGAAAAAAAGCACAAACTGAATTGAAAGACGCTGCAAGGAACAATCAAATAGCAAGGGGAGACCACTCCCACAGGCAGGAGGGCAGGCAGGGCAGGTCAGCAAAAACACACCTTGGCAGCACCAGCAGGCCCACAACAGAGTTTGAAAAAACGCAGGGACAGATTTTTTCCTGTAATGCTTTGTTGGTGCCTTAGTTTTACTGCACTGACAAGGCAAAACACACACTGCTGTACTGGGTAACTTCAGGGCCCAGAAAAGTGGGAAATGGATATGTTTGTGTCTTCATGGGCATCACAGGAAGAAGGCAACAACACTGCTGTGTGATACCTCAGCAGGATACCAAATTCCATGGGTTAGTAAAAAACAAGTGGCAGCAGCAAAGAGATAGGAAGATCGCATAAAGGATGGCTCAGTATCTGGAAGTTGCATAAGAAGAGGAAAAGTAGCAGCTGCATGTGTCTGAGCAATGCCAATTTCTTTGACTCAAGCAAGCAGATTTCATTATATCTCTGGAAAAGCCATTGTAGAAGACCCAATGAAAGACCTTGCAAAAGATATCCTTTTCTTTAGCTGAAAGTTAGAATTGTGGTACGTACAATTCCTGATTGTCTCAGTGCTAAAAGTGCTACAAAAATGTCAGAGAGAAAGGAAATTCCCACAGTAGAGCTGCCAGTGACAGATGACAGCAGTGCTGAGAAAGGTAAAAAGACCCAGAGCAAGAGCAGTCTGTGGGCAGACCTGTTTAGTGCTTTCATTTTTTCCTTTGGCTGGAATGTTTTCTGATAGGAAATGCTCATTTGACTATATGAACGTTTCTCTCTGTCGTTTCCTTCTTGAACACGTCTGAAGCCAATTGATTCTTGCCTAGAAACCTCTTGTCACTCCCCAGCCAAAACGGACATGAATTTCTCTGTGATCACCAAGTCCAGCAGGACTCTGGCAGCAGTGCCAGGGGTCCCTGTCCCACCACCACCAGCATCAACACTGGGGCAAGGGGCTGGGCTGAACAGAGGCAGTGGGCAGGCACTGAGGGAGCAGAAACCATTCCGTTTTCACTATCCTCATTCATATGGAAAGTAATTTCTGGGAAAAAGTCTGGTTTCTGTGTTCTTTCCTTGTGGACATAAGGACAACTGTTCTCAGTGCAGACACAGCTCCCAGCACCTCCTGGCCACTGAGCTTTGAGTTGAGCTGGCAGCCTGAGCCCTGCCTGCTTCCTCACAGCCTCAGCTCATCCCCCTGCACCACTGCAGAGCTGTTCCCAGCTCGTCGGGCTGTTGTGAGACTTAATTACTAAGTGTTTATGAAGAACCCCATTCATTAGAGGAGCTTAAGCTATATAAGTGCATATTATCATTTAGGATACTTCAAGATGAAAGGCACTTAAGTGCCTGACAAGCTGGGAAAGCAAATGTATACAGGAATCACAGCATTCGCCTCTGAAACGAAGCATCTGGGCTGAGGTGTAACAACTGTTTTGGGCAGTGGTGTGAGGTGAGAACAGCAAACCCCTCAAGCTCAGCCAAGGATCCCAAGGCAGCAGCAGTGCTGCCACTCAGGGCCCTGGCTGGGGCTGCCAGAGGGATCCCAGCACTGGAGGTGGTGTCCCTGCACAGCAGTCTGAGCCAAGGAGCGGGCAGGGGCCAGCCAGGCACTGCTGCCCAGGGATCACACATCCCAAAGGACACTAACAGCAGGTTTGCAGCTGAGAGCTTCTCCTTGCTGCTCTTTGCCCCCCTGAGAAGAGGAGGAGGGAGGAGGACAGGGATGGGAGAGCTCATGTGCCATGTGTCTGAGCCAGAGCAAGTCAGCTAGAAGGTGCAGTGCAAGCTCAGGGCAGGAGAGATTCATCGAGCCACCCTTCTTATGACTATTTTGCATGCGTAACTTTGAGCTGAAATAAATACCAGCAGATGATTTAAGTCCCTTCCAACAGGCCCTGTAGCCTTTCAGAGGTATGAGCAGTGTGCCTCCAATAAGGAGTGCTCTGTTTGGTGTGATAAATCTGTGCTACACCACACCTCCCACGTACACAAGCACTGGATTTCTGCAGCGAGTGGAGATAGCAATGAAGAGGCCTGGAAGGAAACCAGAAAATAGATTACTGGGGACTAGAGACCATTTAAAACACATGCTGCAGTGACAGTGAAGATTTTTAGTGTCTTCATGAACTACATGTATGGGCTTGCTTTACCCAAGCCAGGAGCCTTGAAAAGCATGTATTCCGTGGTATTTTTCCCAAGGTCCTAAACAGTTCAGGATTAGTATGTATTGCTAAATTTCTTTCTTTTCTTTGGTTCAGTTCCTTAAACTGTGTATGACATCATGATACCAAGGTACTGAGGGAAAAATATACTGGATCATATTTTGAAGGCTTGGTAGGGAAAAAAAATCTTAGGTACTTTCTGAGTTGCTGAGCCCAAAGTATGCACAGCAGTACACAAAATCATCAGGATTATTTATTGTTTCTTAAGATATGCGACAAACTGTTCCATATTTGCCACCTCATATTCATGTGGGTCTTTATTTTCCAGATGTTAGTGCTCCAAATTATGTTTTAATTCTGAGATCATCTATTATTCTCTCATTATTTGCAGTCTTAGAGATCTTATCATTTGTATTGTCCATTTGTGCATGATTTCTTATTTTATGGTCGGCAATCCTCTTCCCTCCTATCAACCTCTTGGCCTGAGGTTGACTCATTATTACTCAAACTTCTATGAAAATGTGTGGTCAAATAAAATACAAAATTTTTCACTGGCCACTTTGACCTGGCTATCATGTAGTTTGGGCTGTGCACCTATTTTACTTTTTTCACCATCTCTTTGATGCCACAATAAGAGCAGATGTTATCTGGCATAAGTGCTGCTGAGCTGAGTCCAGGGCTGAGGACAGGGAGGGCAGAGGGACCCCACCCCACCCCACAGCAGAGCCAGGAGTGTCCTCACAGCTCCTGCCATGCACTCAAAGCCTCTGCTCTCTGCCTGTGATGATCCCTACTTTTATCACTCCTGGGGCATCCTCTGCTGCCTCTGACACTCTCACCAGCCATGGCTGTTATCTTGCTCTGTGGAGGGGTCACAGAGGGGCTCTGGCCGTGCCCTGTGCACGCAGGGGCCAGGGCTGTTGGTTATCTACAGGACCACGCACAGCAAGGCAGTGCAGAGCTTGCAGCTCCCCAGCCTAAAGCCACAGCTAACAGCTCATGGCATCTGCTGTCTATTGCATCCACCTGTCTTGAAACTCCCTCAGCTGTGAGTCTGGAGAGCCTTAAAACTTCCTTAGTTCTTATTTTGCTGGACATCTCCACTCCAGGCGAATCCCAGGAGAGGCATTTTACACTCTGCACCTCTAAAACACAAATTTTTACTCATGTTGCTGCATTTAGGATCAACAATGTTGGCCCATACTGATAAAGACACACTGAGCTAATGATGGCATATTAAGATGACAGTATATATAACAGTAGGAAATCAGTATTATTGAATTCCACCTTTATGTGAAAAAAAATCTGCATTATGTTCAGAAAAGGTAAATCCATCTTGTGTTGTATAAAATCAAACTATTATTTTACAATTAAAGTGTAGCACAACAGAAAGAAACAAGGGACTTCTAGCTTGTATCTTTTGATGTATCTTTTGTATCTTATTAATACTTTCTTTTGAAAAATCAGTGATTTAGAGGATTTATAATAGAAAGGATCCTGTGATACAGCCAGTACCTTCAGCTCCCGGGAGCAGAGCTGTAGCACCTTTCCAGGACTGTCCTACACAGGCAGGGATTGTTCTGAAGAAGACTGAGCTCCCTCCAGCATCATTGATATTGAACTTAATTCATCTTAATTCAGCAGCAGTCTCAGATACAGTTAAATATAGGATTTCTTGTAACCCAAGTCTGAGGCTTTTGAGAACTTCAGCATCATGTAGAACAGTTTCTGAATATTTCAAGGCTGAATGGAGGAAATAAGAGGTTCCCCTCCAATATGTAGACATTAGCAAGCAGGTGTCTGTGAGAAAATAATAAAGTGAAGAAAGGAAGGATGTGATGAAAAAATCAGAGAAAGTGCAAAATCCAAGCAATTATCTTGCCTGGGTGAAGGCAAATTCCCAAATAGTGTATGACAGAGTACTGAAGCCCTAAAGCTCTGTAAAGTCCTGGAAGTCTGAAAGTACACAAGCTGAAGGCACAGGCTGACTGTGCTCTCACCAGCACTGCTGAAGCTGGAAGATATCTAGCTGAGCCTTTGAATGTTGACTCTTCTGAATGGAGATATGAGAAACACTCTTTATCTAAGAGAGAGCTTGGTCTGGTGTGCCAGCTTCAAAAGAACAGCTGCTGCAAGTGCGTTTCCCAGGGGCTGATTAAACATTGGAAGGAAATTTCCAGAGTCAGAATTTACATTGTGAAGAAGTAGCTTCAAAAATAAAACACAACCTAAAGTTTAACAGAATGTTTTTATACCAGCTGCTCTTGGAGACTGTTGCTTAAATGCAGTAAATATTTCTTAATAATATACTGTGCTGTTGCATAAAAGAAGGAAAGTTATATTGAGCAGGCAGAAAATCAAAATGAAGTAGTCTCTTTCTTTTACCAGCTTCACTGGTACACAGGAGGGAAACAAGCACGAAAAATTGCTAATGAATGAAATGTTACAAGTTTTTCTTTGGAGGTAACAAAAGGAAAGTTGTTCCATTCTTGCCTTTGGGGTAGCAGTAAGGGAGGATGATGAAGGGAGGCAAAATATATAAAAAACCTTCCACATCCCTCAGAGAAACCAAAGAAACCCTGAAGTGGCAATAGGGTTAGGTCTGCAGGGGAGGGCAAGGATGGAGAATCCTGCTCTAGCCAAAAAGGCTTCCCTCCTTGCAGGACTGAGACTGGTAGGACAAATTCCCACACAAGTCACCAAATATTGCATACTTCTGTGTTTCCTTCAATCCACCTTCATTTACTTTATTTTACATGGATTTAAATGTGTGTGTCTTACATGTCGAGCAGCTGAAAGATGGAACAAGCCAAAGCAGCCTGTAAATCACAGCAATTCATTTTCTTGGTGTCAGGCAAGCCCAAGAAGTAAAGAGGAGACTAATTTAATTTAATGGGAAGTCTAATTTAATTTAATGGGGTCTAAGCTACACTGCTATCATACAGACACAGTCTAATCATGCCCAGTGTTTCTGCACTCAGTGCTGGTACAAGTGCTCCATGGGCACCTCTTGTCAGTATGACCAAGGCTGATAAGCCTTAGAAGTAACAGAAAGGGACACTTTCCCTAAAAAAACTGTATTTTTAACTTTAGCACAAAAATATGTTCCAGTGTTTTGCATTAGAAAACTTGTTGCAATATTCAGGAGACAGAGGAGGTAGAAACCAGCCTCCCTTTACCTGAATGAGACCCTTTTCTAATAGATTAATAGAAAAGTTTGCCTTTCTGCCCCAGGGTCAAAGGTGGTCGGCTAATTCATAGAGTGACTCCAGGAAAGCAGATCTTCCTGTCTTGCACACACAGAGATTTGGGGGAAAAAACCCAACCAAAACCAAACAAAAAACCCCCAAAAATGGGAAAGAAGGAGAAGACATTTGTCAGGCTGTGTTTAAGGGCAGGCAATTTTCTGTGCTATGAGCACTGGGGAGTTTGGTCATGGCAGAGAAGAGTCAGAGGTCCCCACAGCAGAGCCTGGCAGGGTTTTTGTTCTTCCCTTCCCAGAAAGGAGGAAAAACTTTTCCAGGGACATTGTCCAGGCAGGGCAAACCTGCCCACTGGATGGAAAGCAGTGTTTCCATTTGAGGCAGCTCTACTTTCCACCTGCCACGCACCCGCAGAGCAGCAGGATCCCGATCCCATCATGATGATTCCTTGGGCAGGAACCCTCCACTGCAGGCAGCTGGCCTGGGCCACCTGTGGGAGGTGGAAACGCTGTTCCTGAGACAGCAAATTTCAATTGTCCAGAGTCCATCAGCAAAGCCCTTTCCATGCTGTGCAGGAAACAGACAAAAGTAAAGGGTCTGCAAAGCCCAGTTTGCAGTTTAGTGGGTTCATCCGTGTTTGTGCAGGTAAGAAAATGCATGAGGTTTTATGTTCAGCTGGGAGAAGCTCTGTCTTGTCATTTGGAAAGCCACACTGGGGCATTTCCCAATGTTTCTTAAAATTTACACAGAGAATAAAGCCATCATGGAAATGTAAAGGGTCACAGTATAAGCACTCCTTAAGAAAAACTTTGGGAATTTTCGTGTGTATTTATGGGAAAAACTTTAGGGCACATCTAAAGGCCCTCATATATCAAGTCTGTTCCTTTGGTGTTGTGACAGAATAAAGTCTGCATCTGCTGTTGAAAGGCACTAGAAATATTTACCACACAGAAGATGACCTTGCAACACAGATGATGAGGTTCAAATACTGCAAATCTTCCAAAGATTAATCAAGAGCTTTGCACTATATTTTTTCGAGCTTAATTTGGGTGTGAATAAAAAGTAACTTCATTGAAGTCAGTGAATTACAACAATTACCCGTATGGGAGAAGAATGGACTCTTTGGACAGACTCCAAGGTTTCATCCTACCAGTTCATAGTCTGTTTTCTCACTATGACCCCCTTTTTTGTTACTTTGTCAAGTCAGGCTGAAAGAGATTAAATCCCAGCTCCAATAACTGTTCAATAGTTTAAGATCTATAAAATATTTATGCACTCAGCAGCTTGCTTCTGCATAATAACTTTCAAAAGATTGATAATGTTCCATCTCTGAGGCTTTTGACTGATGCTGATAACTTATAACATGCACTTATTTACTGCCCCTGATGCTTTCCTTCCCTTTGGCTGCCTCCAGCCAGCACAGCCCACACCAAGGAGTGGAGCAAAGCAGGATGAGGCGTGGGTCAGGAGGGATGTGCATCCCAAGGGAGCCTTACTGCTTCTGGCACTGGGGTCACTAAAAAGCTGGGATCCTGGGACTGGCCTAACCTGGGACCCTGTGGATGTGGGGTGTGCTCCAGGAGGATGGTGATCCACCTGCTGCTGGAGACAGCCACCAGCTCTGTTGGGGCTGGGGAAGGAAGCTTGAGACTTTCCTTTCACCAGACAAACCTCTGGCTCCTGCAGTTTCACGGCACACCCGGGTCTCCTTTCACGTTTGGGAACAACTCGGCATCACACACCAGTAAAAAACATGGCCAGGAAAAGAAGAGAACCCCTGTTTTAATGGAAACAAAGCAACAATGGGCTCAGTGAGTGGTTTGTGGTGTGCTTGGCAGGACTCAGATCGCTTTTCTTCCCTGGCTCTGCACAGCCATAGAAGCCGGGCTGCAGCACTTAGGGCATTGGCACCGTCATCTCAGTCAGGATTTGGAGTTATTCCAGGAGGCCCAAGAAACCTGCACCTCGGGCCAAAAACTGGCAATACACAGGGCTGTGCTGGATGATTTAAGGTAGATAGCAACAATTTGAAAATGCCTATTGCCTGGCTACTCCTTCAGCCTGTGAAAATGTTTGTGGAGGGTTCCAAGGTTTCAGCTGTTGCAACAATGCGGTTACTTCTCTTTAGGAGGAGGCTGTTTTTTCCCAGGAAAATTTCCACCTGCAAAAAGCTCAAAGGAAAAAATCAGTAAATTCAAAGGAAAATCTGCAGAGGTGCTTGAACTGCTCAGCTAAGAAAGACCATCAAATCTCCTCACTTTTTTTTCTCATTTCCTCTGAGAAATACATTGTATTGGCTATTTCCCTATTTCATGGTGGGATAATAACAAGATCAATAAAGGACAGGAATATTTTTGACCCAGGAACAAAGAATATAAAGTTCAGCTCTGTCCTTGAACTCACACATGACCATCCATTGTTTGTCATGGTGACCTCACAGCCATGACAGGATGTCTGGATGATGTTCAAGCAAGTTATTTAACCTCAGGTGGCTGCTAGCAAAACTGCTGTGCTTATTGCATTTGCCCATTCTGATGACACAGTCCTGGGTTGCTTATTCCCAGAAAATTATGAATCATCGTGGGTCACTTAACTCTCTACAGATTCATTTCTAGAAGAGACCATTAGATTTTTAGCATCTGGGGTGTTAAGCAGCATCCTCCTTGTGAGTTTTATGGGAAAGCAACCACACTAACACATGTATTCCTCGAGAAGTAAGTAACCCCTGGACAAAATTTTCAGGTAAAAATTTGATGCTGCTGCTCTAATTCCAAATAAGTATGAGCATTTGTAGGACTACAGGAAAAATATTCAGGATTAAGGGATCATTGCTTTGCATGTGGAACAGAAACTCTGAAAGCCGCTTTTAAATTAGAGTCACAGTGTCTTGAACCCACTCCTTTCCTGCATGTATGGGGCAAGGAATACAAGATATTCACTGCCTTATTCTGACACATTCTGCTGAGGCTGACACTGAAAAACTCAGATCTGATAGTTGTAACATAAATACATTGGTCTTAGAAAAATCTTTTAAGAAAGTACATTATGGATAAATGTGTAGGTGTTCCCTGCATGAAAGTGAAGGACATACAAGGACAGTTTAAAACCACACCACGCCCATGCAATGTTGATGTTTGAAGATGGAAAGAGAGATGTAATGGAAGCCAGGCATGGTGCAAAGAGGAGACACAGGATGTGGTGGGATCATGGCATAAAGGCTGCAATGCTGTCACGCTCACAGCGAGCGCCTTCATGTCTGGATCTTCCTGCTCACCCACAGCCTTCACCATTGGCTCTTCTGCCTGCAGCACACATTCCAGGCAAATCCTGGATTGTCAGACCTCTGCAAACATGACACTGGGGGCTTTAACTGTGAGCCAAAACTGGTATTCAGATATAAAATATGGCTTTATACCAATGGAATTGTCTAGAAGGGGAAGCGCTAAGTGTGATGGCTGGTGCTCTCAATGTGCAGAAATTCACCAATCTGATACTAGGAGGAGGAGTTCTACATTTCGGCCCAAATGGCTTTGGGGATATGTGTTATCTGGGATGTTTTCAGTCCCAGAGTGAGAGTTCCCTGGAGACACTGCCAGTCTCTTACTATAAACTCCATGTCCATCTTCTTCCACTGTAGTGCTCATGGTCAGTACTCAGCGAGTCAGAATCTCTTTCTGACTGTTTTCAGTCCAACATTTTTATAGTTCTCGGCAATTTCTAAACTCTCAGTTATGGTAATTTATGCTGTAATTTTCTTGACATTCACTATAAATGTGTGTGTACAAGAGAGAAATGGAAAGAGCAGGGAATATTTCTTTTCTGGCAACACTGTAATGCCACTCCCCTTAAAAAGGGGAAAATACATGATGTTTATAAGTTCTGGCTGTTGGAAAAGTCCTATTTCATGTACCATGTAAAAAAATCTGGATTTATATTATTTCAGTACTAACATTCCTGCTAAATTCAAAGGTACAGACTCACGCCCTAAATAGGAAAATCTCTTGCAGGTTTTGTGGACAGATGAAAAGAAAAGCAGTGTCCAGAGTAACACTCTAATATGTATTGGAAAAATAGTAGTCTTTAGAGAATTGCTTCAATAATTTCAGGATTAGCATTTGGACAAGCTGCTGATGTTCAGAAAATCCCTGTTCAGAACAACAAGACTGTGTTGGTGGGGAATGTGCTCCACTCCTACAGGGACAAGGCAAACATATGTTCATCCAGAGCAATGACTGCACCACTTCAGAGAGCTTTGCTTCAAGAGACTGTCATGACTCTCACTTGAATTGGGCTTTTCAAATCCTACCAGACTCTTCTCTCAGCTTTAATTTCAGCCACAGCTTCTATGAGGATTTCATTAAATATTTGAAGACACAGCAAACTTCAGCAAACAGCTGTTTCCAGGAGATCTGCACAGTAGCAAGGCTTCACTTCAGAAAGTCTCCTGGAAGGATGGAGAAGAGCACCATCAGCTCTGCATGGGGAGACTCTTACCTGAAACCAACATGAGATACTTGCACAGTGGCTGATGATCTTGAACAGACACTTACTGCATTGACAGGGACAGGTAACTGCAGCTAAAGAGCATAACTCTGGTTTGAATGATCTGTGGAAGTGGGTAGAAGAGCTGAGTTCAGTTCTTTCAACACAGATGAGACACTGGTGGATGTGAAAGGCTGTGGGGCTCAGTGATGCATTACTGTGCCGTCTTAAAAAAAAACATTTTAGATTATTCAAATTTGGCAGTGCTTTAAAATAAGATGATTTGGACTAGGAACAGGATGCAGAAGGAGTTAAAACCAGATTGCTTGCAGCCTAGAGAGAGAATGGAAGGGTTAGGTCTTGGCTTCTGTGGGAAATACCTAAACCAAGGCAAAAGGAAAGAGCAGAGGTGCCATTAGAGCTCAGAATTTCATGTCACCGGTGTCTGCCTAGTCATGGCCCAGAGGTGGGAGCCTTCTGCAGAGGTCAGTACCCACCTGTGCAGTGCTTGAGAACCAGGCCATGCTGCCCCTTGACACCTGGTTTTACCAGGTTTTTAGTGATGGGAGGACTTTCCAGGAATGAGAAATCTCATTTCAGATGCTGTCATTGTCTGAAGGGATTCTGACCCTCATCTCCTTTTTTGAAGGGTTCCCAGTTGACAAACTTAGTGACACAGGGAGTATCAGGGACGCTGTGGAGTAGAAGAGCATTACAGTGACCAAACTCCTTTGTGGATTTACCCTTCATCACAAGGGATCAAACCCTTCATTTGTGGAAGGCGGTTGAAAATATTTTTCTCTCAAACTATTAGAAGTTATCAGAATTATTCTTTTAACTTTGAACAACACGGGAATGTGGCCTCATGGCAGTGAGAGATTGTTCCCTGCAGGATACATTCTGGAACTAATGCAATTTTCCTGCATGTTTGAAGGAGATGCTATTAATATGTATCAAATGTTCACTTAGCAATAATTGTATCTACTTCATTACTAATGACAATAATGTTGCCTTCTAGAAATTTTATTAAAAATTTGCAGCTGAGAGGGTAATCCCAGTTTAAGTACTGCATTCCTACTAAACAGATCTCAGATCAGAGACTGCCTCTTTAATGGTTCTTGAATGCAGTGGAGAAAGTTGGATGCTCACAAATCATTCAAAACCATTTGAAAAGCCATGCAAGCTGCTTTAATGATTGAACCATTCAGCAATTAGAAGAGCTAGAGTAAAGGTGAAAATCTTTTTGTAATCCTCTTCACTGCCTCTGCTGCTCCACTGAGCTCCATCTGAGCCACAGGACCAGGGCTCTGCCTACCTCTCACACTTCCCTACAGAGCCTGTTGAAAGCCTTAACTCGTGCAGGGGTGAGGCCTGGGTGCTTTCTTTGTCTGCTGTGCTTTCCACAGAACAGAAAAGGTGAAAGAAAATGGGATCCCAGTGCCCTGGGTGACAGATCATGAGTGCACCAAGGAGCAGAGCTGGCCAAACCTGCAGCTGCTGAGCTCTTCAGGTCTGGTCCAGCCCTGGAAGTGAGAGACCAAACTTTTGGTCTGCTAGCCCTTATGGCTCTACAGAGCTACAAGGTCAAGTGTGTCTTGCAGGTGTCCCAAGAAGTAAAACACCTCAAACCCTGACAGAATACTCTTTGGAAATTAGGATACCATTTCTTATCTTGTTCTTTTTGGATAGTTTTGCTGCTGGGATCATTGGCCTGAGCAGTGGGAAGGCGCTGCCCAGTGTCTGCATGACCATCCCACCTAAGGTGACCAGTCCCACCCTTCAGAAAGCATCTACACTCCTGCTAATAATAGCCTTCCTCAATCTGGTAGAGCCTCACAAGGTGCTCTGAAATTTTAACTAACATCTCACACGCCTATTAATCTCTTGACAAATCAAATAAATTAACGGTGAAATGAAATCTTGTGCCATAAGTGGATGGGTCTTGTAAGGCTTAACTCAGCAGAAATACATTGAGATGTCACTCAGGCAGGCACTGCCAGGATAATAGGGGACTTTCTAATAGGATTTTTCTCCCTCTTCAGAGTGTTCTCCAACACTGGAGTAAGCATTTTATTGGTCTTGCTGACTCACACCTTTAATTAGGAAAGAGCAATGTTTTCTGTTCTCTGAATAATATGCTTAAATAAAATGTTACAAGTACTCAAATGTATTAAAATATTTAAGAAAATATTCCATAATTTAATGTCATATATATTTCTTGGCAGCAGTGAACTCCAAGAGCCTGAAGCTGTAATTGAACAATAAATTTAAATCATGATTTCAGCCCATGTATTATAGATGTGTTTGGGATCTTTACCAAGCCTCCTTGCTGATACCATGTCATCAGAATTCCCGTTTTTCAGACAAACTCTTTCTGTGCATTTTTTATAGACAAGTCCTTATATTGCAGCAGTAATGACTCCAAAGTCATATTTGACTGCAATTTTGAGGTCTTAACATGTGGAAATTGGACAGACCTATGATGCTCTTTCCTTCAAAGCTGAAAAATAGCCACTAAATTCATTTTTCTGATCTGAGAGATTTTTCGGTAGGTTATTTTCTGACTTTATATAAATACCTTAATAGCTTATTCAAATGCAGAACTGTCCATCTGCACACCTTGCTGGAATTTGATATTTAGAATATTTACCATTTCAAACCTTCAGAGATCTTTGTCCACTGCTTATAGAGTCACATTTAATAATTACAGACACTCTGTAAAGATTATTGAAAATACTATTCAGTAGTTATTCAGCAAGCTAAAAGAAGGCTCCTTTTCCTCTATTGTGTGAGAACACCCAAATTCTGGGTCTGTGCTGGATCTATAGCCAAGTTAATCCAAACTGCCTCCATTCAGTTTATGCAAAGTACCTCGAGCTCAGGGAAAAGCATTTGTGAATTTGCAAGCGTGTATGCTTAGATCTGAATTCAAGCACTTGTGTCTGTGGTGGCAGAGCAATATGGCAAGGGAACAAATTTGGAGTGGGCTCCTGCTTTATTTTTTTGGCTAGTGTTTCTCCTTGAGGATTCACAGGGCCTCAAGAGAAACAGCTCTGCAAAAAGTCATCTGTGCCCATGCCCTCTCTATGGCACACAAAAACTGACCAGAAAAAGGTGCCAAGTGATGGAGATTTCCATGTCCACATTAGGGGAAAAAAATAGCTCCTGTTATTTCTTACTGAGGGATTTGGGAGCGCCCTCCTCCAAAACCAGTCCCCTGAGGTTGACCATCTGCTGTTTCTGAACCTGCTCCAAAACCCTTCTCCTGATCAGGACTGTCGAGAAACTTGTGGTCAGGCAGACCTTGCAGCCTGGACACCCTCAAATGTCCTGTGCCCTGAGGCTGCCCAGCCAGGGGATGTGACAGGCTACTCTGCCTCCGGGGTCAGGAGCCAGTGGCCAGCACAGGGAGCTCCAGTGGCTGTCCCACACTGTGTGTGAGGCTGCCATTCACAGCGGGATTTGATGGAAATTATGCTCATGGGGCACCCATTCACTCTGGAGCAGAGTGTAAAATGTCACCTCCTCTTGCTTTGCCCGTACAATTTTGGTCCATAATTTAAAGATGTTTTGGAGACTCCTTATCAGTCCAATCAATGAGAGATAACACTTTTGTTATGCTGGCATGACGGAGCAAATTCCACAGTTGGAAGCTAGGGCTGGTTCTGCATGAAGCTCTTTTGTTCCCAAGAGCATGAGCTCATTTTTGGTACTCTAGGATTTCATCCTTTCCCTTTACTCTAGCCTCGAGGGCCATATAATTCTTTTGTATGGTATTCTGCTATTGCACTGTATTCATGATGTTCCTTAACATTAGGTCACCAGCTAATTCGTCTGCACAGATCTAATGGCTTTGACAAGGTCATTATCAAAATATTAAGATTTTGGAGTCTCTCCTAGTAACCTCCCTCCAGCCCCATATTTCTTGCAGGATTACTCATTGTCTCCTTTTCCTCCACACTCCCATCTCTAAGCCAACTTCTTACTCACCTTTCACTTTCCCAACTGACCCTAGCTTTTCCAGTTTAAAGAAAGGATTTCCATATGACCTAGGGTAAAATATCCTACTAAAGCCTAGAGACTTTGTACGGAATATTTTCTTTATTACATAAATCTAATGTTTTATCTAAGTCAATCTGGCAGAAGCTACCTTAAAATCACTCCCGTCGCGCTTTATCACCTTTTCTAATTACAATTTTCTTCAGAATCTATTTTAAACCATGAATACAGCTGAGACAGACTAATGAGCCTAGAATTAATCTGAGTACTTTGTTTTCTTTCTGAGGCACCCCTCTTGCCATTTTTTGTGCCAGTATTTTTCAGAATGCACAGATGAGATCATACCATTTCTCTGAACCAAGTGCATTCAACTCCTTCAGTTTTGTTTCCATCGTGATTTCCAGCTCTTTTTACCCTTGTCTGTCTTTTCCTCTCATGATTAAACTCATCCCCCCTGTGGGAAACTGAGGCAAAGCCTGGATCCATAGTATCTCACTTCTATTTCCTTATGTTTTACACTGCTGAAGAGCTCTTGCTCTTTTGCCTCAAGCTTTGCAAGATCAATCTCAATTTTCCTTTGGCAGTACTAAGAATGCTTCTTCTCCTCTCTTTTTTTCATATTGGTCCTCTCTCCAATTTTTGTACAGATTTATTCTCTTTCTTACATCCCTCTGTCTAGCCTAGTCTGGAGTAGAAATCTATTTTCCTACATTTTATCCTGTTTGGGATATAGATTTCTGGTCCGACTTTTGACATGTTTGCCCTGAATGTACTTTCTTCACTGGCATGTTCAGGACTCAGCCTTAAAGCCCAGCTCATTGGACTTCTAGAGGACATGGGATGCAGCTGTAGCAGGCAATGGTGTGTGTTGCAGCTCTGCTGAGCACCCAGATTTCTCTGCTGAGGTTTCAGGCTGCAGCTGAAGGACTGTGGGCTATGGCTGGAGAAGGAGGCAATGCTGCAGGTGCCTGCTGGAGGAAACGGCCCATAGTGGGATCCTGTCCTGTTCCCCGGTGCACACACACCCAGTCAGTTCTCTGCTTTGAAATTAGGGTAGAAGATCTAGGCAAAGGCTTTCTCAGCCATTGCTGCTCTGTATTTGCACATGACAGAAAGGAGAACTGGGAACAAGGTTCAGCTTGCTATGGGATGGGCACGAGACACAAAATACTCATGAAACAGGTTTTCAACCTATGCTGTCTGTGAGGACTATTGCAGATGATCATGTCAGGCTTCCCACCAGGGAAAACAGCAGAGTTCATGCTGAACCAGCACTTCAGAGGCTGCAGACCAAAGCTCATAAGTAACCACGGTGCAACCAGAGTAGCACAGGATGAAGAGAAAAATAATGGACTGATGCCATTCATAATGATGTAAAAATAGTCTGAGACTTTGTTACTGCTACTCTGAATGTCCCAAGGCCCATGACAGGGGCAGAACACTGGAGGGAATATAAATACACTCTTGAGTAATCATTGCTCCTGTTTTGAGATAGGGAGTGGAGGTGGTGAAGAAGTGGTTATTTAAAAATAACTCCCCTACCTAAGGGAGTCCTGGGGAACATAGAGGAAACATTTCCCCCAGTAAAACAGCACGAAGTAACCCAGGAGAGTGGTGAATCCTCTCCTTTCCTGTATTTCTGTTCCAGCATTTGAGTCGTTTATGCCACAGCAGAGGGCTGGGATGACTCCAGCTCAGGAGTTTTGGTGTCAAACGAAGGAGGCAGGAGGTGGCTGAGCTGCTGCAATGCCACAGCTCACTCTGCAGCCAGCACCTGCCACTCCTTCAGGGCAGCCCTGGTCACCCCAGAAATAAATCATTTCCCATTGAAGGAGCTCCAGCTGAACTCTCAGGAGCTCCAGAAGAGGCTGTGGCTGTGTCAGTGGGTGTAGCACAGCTTTGTGTGTGCTCTCAGGTGTTGTTGTGTACAGGGAGAGCTCATCTGTGAGCCCTGGTCCTGTGCTGCTGGTCCCAGCTTGTGTGCCCTGGTCCTGCACACCCACAGAAGGGCAATCCCTGGGTGAGCTCAGGGAAAATGCAGGTGCTGGAAGCAGGGCAGGCTAACCCCAGGCACTGAGCATGAGGCTTAGAGACTCCCAGGCAAGTGAGATTTCAGAAAGGTTTTTCCCATACAGCGGTCACTGCAGTGTCTAAACACAGAGAAACATCTGTAGAGAAACACACTTGGTTTCAACATCAGGTTGTCTGGAAACATTTGCATAATCAACAAAACTGCAAGCATTTAAATCTGTAACCCACTGTACACTACAGAGACTTCATGGAAATTATGAAAGCTGAAGTCCCACCTGATATGAGCTGTCACTGTGGTCAGCAGGGCCACCCTGACCTATGCCAGGTGAGTGTCTGACCCTAAAGCCTTTAAAACATGTGCTAGTGTCTGGGAGTTGGGCTGCACTGAGAACACCTTTCTACAGAAACAGTATTGCCAGATGGAATAAAAAAGTACAGCGTGATATAATTAAGCAGGAAATTCTTACACTGAGCCCTTAAAATATTTCTGTATCTTCTGTGATCTTTGAATGCATATTTACGGATAGGGCAATTTCCAGACCATTGCTGCTCTGATGGAAAGTGTTTGTTTCTTTTGTTTTTTTTATTAAGCCATCTGTGGATCTATTTCAGCAAATGAAGCTTCATGTGTATCATTGGCATTTTGATCACTGGATAATTTTTTAACAGAGTGGAAAGTCTGAGACTTAAAAAAAATTAGAAAGATGAATGAATGATAAAATTTTTGAAAAATAAAGTACTTCACATAAGAAAGAAAATATAAACCCCACAGCAGTATCTTATATAACATAGCAGCAAGAAATTCTATGATAGTTTCTCTGGGAGGGAAACATGAAAAAATCTAGTTATATGAAACTGTTTTGCTGTTTATTAGGCTATTATTTCTCTGTCTAGTGCAATGCCAGACCATGTTTGATAACTAACACAGACTGAGAGCTGTGAAGATGAGAGGGTTTCAATTTCTGAAATAAAAATTAAACAGAATTCCATAGTTATTCAAAGCCATTGAACTAGAACACCATAGTACAGAATATTACATTCTATCACGAGTTATCTACCTTTTAGGCAAATTTATTGTTTTGCTAATAAAAAAACCCCAACAGTCCTCTACTTGTCATATTTGATCATACACTGTATTCTTTTATGCCACATGCATCGCTGTGAGTGCCTGTAATTTGCCATCATCCCTGAAGATGTTCTTGAAAATGAGATGTTTCATCTCAGTGGTCATACCCTGCTGACATTTTAAAAATAAATAAATTATCAGTTCTGTAGTATTGTTGTCAAGATTTAAGAGGAATTTACATAGAATGCTGTGCTTCTGTGAGAACTGTGAAATCTTAATCTTCAAGTAAGCGACAAGACTATTATTAACATATCTCTAGGTAATGTTGTTTGGAGTTGATACTCAGTGGAATATACTTTTCATTACAGTATGAAAGCAGTCCAAATACGCTTTACTCTCAGACACAGCATTACCTATGTTGTTTCTTGGAACGACTGCAATATGGAAATTAATCTAGTCTTACTCAAATTACTTTCGTGTCTCTGTACAAACTCTGGACTCTCTTATAGGTGGCAAGACGAATGGAGAGAAGAGGGAAAAAGCCTTGGGAGGCAAAGCCAATGCAAATGTCTATAAAATCCAGGGGTTTCACAGCAATTAAGTGATTCCCAGTGATGTGCAATGCAGGCCCTCAGCTCCCCATGCACATCTCACCTGATCTCATGTTGGTGAATCCTCATCTCAGCTTCATCACAGGGGTGAACTCTGAGAATGCAAACACGGGGCTGAAGGTGGCCCTGGGACATGGCAGGGGGGCTCCCACTGTGAGAACACCCTGTTTGTCAGAGTATGAACACACAGGCTGAGGCTGGGACCCTGCAGCTCCCTCTGCCAGATGGCCAGGCAGAAAGACTGAGCAGGTGGTTGGAGCCATCCAGGAATCTTCCAGAAAATTAAAATCCCTCCTCCGTGCATCCACAAAAAGAAATATAAACTGCTTAGTATTAAAAAAATACAATAAATATGGAATGACTGTAAATATGAAATATTTGCAGCAAAAGTAGCTGTAGAAATAGTAATATTTTTTTTTTAATTTAAAAAAGATACTTTTTTTTTCTCTATGTTTTTCCAGGAGTCTGCCTTCAAGAGATTCAGTGAATTTATGAGGAAATAAACAGGATTTTTTATTACATGTGGATAGGGAAGGGATAAATTACATATGCCCCTAAAGTTTGAAAAAGTTTTTTTCCTAGCTGATCAGCACAAAACTGGCATGTGTGAATTCAACCTAGTGGAAAATAACAAATGACAGTAAATGGTTAATTTTCACCTGGGAAAAATGTAACAGTCATGTTAAATCGAATTACTATTCTAGAAAAGCAGGCAATTAAAAAGTGTGTTAATAACATGATTGGAGAGATGTCAAAAAAGTAAAGGCAGGCAGGGTGAAAAAGGGATTGCAAGGAGCTTGAAACATCCTAAGACAGTTCATGGGCAGCCCTACAGAGGAGGGAAGTTGTTTCCAAACAGAAGGCTGAGCAGTGTTAACAATGGACTTATTGCTGGCCTCTCAACACACCATAACCAGTCAGAAAATAAAACCAGGAGTGAGGGAGAAGCTGGTGAAATCCTTGGAGGAAGACTAAATTTACACGGAAATGTGGTTTTAAAATCCTGAAACTTTGTGTGTTCAGCTTGAGGTGCTCAAATAGTTTCACTTCATTTCTTTCTCTATTTTTGGCAGGAAGGTAGGGAGAAGGAAGCGAGGAAGGAGCCAGAAGGAAAGGTGTCATTTCATCCTGCTCCATCTTCTACTCACCTTGTCCTTGGCCATGGGAGACCCAGCTGTAAATCCTTTTCCCTTCTGAAAGGACCAGATCTTGCAGAAATGTCCAGAGAGGTGACCATAAAGCACTCAAGGGGACTCTCAGCTTTGTGCATGGAAGCAGCAATGGCATGAGGACTCAGAGAGGTGTGTGATCAGGGGAACAGTGCTCCCTCCTCACTCTGACTTTGTAACAGCTCTGTGTCCTCTGTGCCATTTCTCCATCCACCTGGGACACTGGGGGCAGCTGGGCACCTTTCCAGGCAGCAGGAGCTCAAGCCTGGTGGGGGTCAGCGCTGCCCAGCCCGTGCCTTTGCACTGCCTGGCTGTGGTGCCCTGGCAGCTTGGTAAAAAATTTGCCTTGAGCCATGTGGGATTAAGTGAGGGAGGGGGAAGAGGCTCCATTTCTGCAGAGAAGAAAAAATAAGGAGTTTTGTGTCAGGGTTGGTTTACCTTACACCCTCTCAAAGTGCAGTTTCATATGTGGACTTGTTTTCATCTTAGTTTTTGGGAAGAAGATCACTATCCTCAGATGTCAATCAATATCTTTCCAAAACTAACCTAAAAGAAAAATTAAATATTTGATAAAATTCTTCCTTTTCCCTTGTTTGTCCTCCACTGTTCTGTGTGAATACTTTCTAAATCTCACAGCCTACAGCATGCAGTAATAGCTCATTAATTATTCAAGTAAATGTTTCTGTAACTGGGTTAATAATAGTCCTCATAGCTAAGTACAGTAGCCTAGCTGGTAGAGCTGAAGTTCCCACAGAGCTTTTGTTTTCCCCAGTTTGCAGTAATATTCCCAATAAAGTCATTCATGGAAACAACTGTGTCACAGCAGCTTATGTTTAACACCCAGTGAATTATTACAACAAGATTTGTTAAAACTGTGGAGGAGATTTGTAGTAAGATATTTTTCTGAAAACAATCTTTTAAAAAAAAATAGTTGAAAGTTCTCATTTCAAGGTATGCTGCTTTTTCTGCTGAGTCAATCCCAAGAGTTGCTGAGGTTACAGAAATATCTGAAGGTAGTCTGTGATTAAAAGCTTAGGCAATTTTCCCTCACACAAAGCAGAAACTGAGGCACCAACACAGGCAGAAGTGCTCAATATGGAGCCCACATTTAAAAGTGGAACTAAGGATAATTTTTTAATCAAATATTTCAGTGTGTAGAGAATTGAGAGAATAATTAGACTAATAAAGCACAAGAATCTTTATAATTTGGTAAGAACATACTAGCATGACATAGAAGTAAATTATGCTTCTAAACTCATAGAATTCTCTGAGTTTAAAAAAAAAAAAAGTACATTAAAGCAAGATGATGGATATAATTTATTTAGAGTGTTGAAAATCTTCCGATAGGATTCTGCCTGTGAGAATATGAAAGAAGTCTGGTAACAAGAAGGTAAGGTAAAATCTTGTCCTGGATTAACAACTGCTGAAGAGACAAGCTGGCAGTGGAAATAAGTGTCTGAAGCCTGAGGCTGGAAAATATTAAGAGCAAGGAGCCCTAAGGATGTCTATAAGAACTATTTTTTATCTATCTATGTGCAGGTGACTATGTTGTACATACATTACACTGATTTCCTTCAGTTACTATGAGGATCTGTTTACAACAGACAGCAGAGAAACATGGACTTTGAGATAAGGAATGTACCCATTAGGGTTTTTATAAATTTTTGGATGTCTTAAGACAGATGTCTTAAGACTATGATCATAGTTGCAGTGGATTTGCTAAGTACTGCATTTCCTAATAACACTAAGAATTTGATGAACAATGAAATGTCAAAATATGCAGCTGATAAAAGCTTGATCAGAAAGGAAAAGCTGCAAAGGATTGTTTGAAACACCAGACAACTCTAATACCACCAGTGGTTGTCCTGACATGATGGCAGATGAACTTGAACTAAAAGGTAATGCATTTGAAAGAAATAATTTAAACTACTCTGACACACTGATGGCTTCTGAATTAACTGTAATCTCTGGAGGAAAGACCTGAGCATTATTGTGAATAGCTCAGTGAAGATACTAAGCAGCAGAAGCAAAAAAAACAAAGAAAAAGTGCCTGAGATGCTGCAGCGAGGGGATGCATTAAGTAGAGAATAAGAATGCACCTCCCCTGGTGTGCAGATGTGGCTGCAGGTGTGGCCACATGGGCTCTCAGAGGGGTGGCTCATCAGCCTCATTACTGTGTGCAACTTCAGATGCCACACGTACCCTGTGAACCTGCTAAAAGAACCTGTGAATAATTCATGGTTCCCAAGTGAGGGGAAGGGCTGAGGATGATGGTCACTTGTGTCTAGGAGGCAGCCAGTCCTTCTGGCAATGTACCAAAAGTTGGGAAGGTTTGGGTTGGCATAAGGGGTGCCTGAGCACACAGACTCCTCATCAGCATTGGCCCTGCTGCTCCTTTTCAGGATATTTCCAAATTCTTCTGCCAAAATATGCCCCCGTACCATTTTGAAACAAGGATCGTGGATCTTGCTTCTCGTATTATTAATTACTGTAATACTTACGGCCTGGGTACATAAATCCATGTGGAAAACTGAATGAGTGCAAGTCAGGACTCATGAAGAATCCACAAAAGGAAGGGCAGGGGGATGAAACGCAGGAGAGGAGTGACAGTGAGCAATAAGGAGTGGAGAGGAGGCAGGAGATGGCAGAATCCCATGGGACTCCCATCCAGACTGGATCAACCCTTCAGACAGCCTCCCTTCAGCAAAGTTTTCTCTGTCTCCAGGTCTGTGGTGCACCAACACCCCTGACACATTGCTTTATACCCAGTTCCCATTTCAGATAAAGAGAGGAAGCTCGTAACTCTGGTTCAGTTGCAGTTTCTCTGGCTTTGACACAAGATAACCCCTGCAAAATGCAAACTGAAGCATGGTTATCTTTGCTACCAGAAGGGCTAAACACTTCATTAGGTTTTTAAATGAAAGCTTAGTTTCTGGAGAATGCAGTCAAATCTGCAGGAAGGACCTAATTCCTCCCACATTTTCATGAGCATAGGGGATCAACATCTTTGCCAGTCAGATCCTCTTGTTCTGCCTGTCCCAGAAAACAAGGAAAAGGGGAAGCTTGCATTTATAAGATGACACCTTTAAAGATGACAAAGAGAACCATGAAGAAGAACGGTAAACCTGTAGAATTCACTGAAGAAAGTTTTAAATGTATTCTGCAGGATTAGAAAATCACCAGCCTTTTATAAAAGTAATGTCTGCACTGCACTACTTACAGTGGCTGCAAGTGATGTTAAGAGCCAAAATGTTTTCCCTGACCTGGCAGAGCGGATTAAAGCCAGAGGAGCAGTAGCAGGTATTCTCTGCTCTGACCCTCCTCATTTATCATGAACCTTGTCCCAGAGTTGTTTGCTGTGTAATTCTCACTGGCAGTAATACTGTGTGGAAATCACAGTTTTCATTGAAAGAAGGAAGCAAGTTTTTTCGTATTGTATAAACAAAATTGAAAATCTGACTCCTGAAGTTTAAAAAAAGCAAAAAGAAAGAAAAAAAAACACCCAACAAAATTTGTGCTTTTTTTGATAGGTCATGATATGTGAGTGGCTGGTGTCAGTAATACTGAGAATGGCTTCTGGAGCTGATGGGAGCTGCATGGAATGTTCCAATAGGCATGAGGAGGCACGAGTAGCCACTGACACCAAGGAGAGACTGAGGAAACAGAGGGAAGGGCTTGGAAAGAGAAAGCAGCCTTACATTTCCCTCTTCTAAAATACTCTGAAGAAGGCAGTGAAAAGTCTCTGAATGAAGCTCAAATAATCCTGGAAATGACAAGGGAGGCTGGATTTCAAAGGGCTGCTGGGAGTGAAGATGAATAGCACTAAGGAGGACAGCTCAGTCCTGTAGTAGATCAGGCAAAGGCTTTACCACTCTGGATTATTTCATGTTTTGCTTGTGTGTCTCTTGGAGGGCATGGAGTCCTGATTTAGTGGGACAGCTACAATATCCAAACAGCAAGAAGAAAGTGATCATTGGCCAAGCAATTACAATAAAAACATTATATTGTAAAGGTTATGTGGTCTTCTCTTCCAGAATTGGCACACAGGAACCAGCAGTACGTGTTTTCTCATTACTGATGAATGTGACAAGGGAATGCTGGAGACAGTGCACTAGATTAGGGAGACCCATATTCCCATGGATCATCAGCAAGGACATCTGAAACCTCTGAAACCTTTGTCCTTTCCTATTAAAGCAAGTGAGACCAAAGAGGTAAACACCAGCTCTCTCCTTTAAGTTCTTCAGGAAAAAAGGCTAATGAGGAATCGACACAGGACCCCACTTCGAAGCATAACTCAAATAAAACCTTGTAATTGAAGCTGAGTTAATGGGAAATGTCATGCTGGCTTTCATAATACAAACCATGCACCTGTCTCTAAAATGCCATACCCCATCAGCAGGTCCAGCGGTGGAGTCTGATAATGAGACAACATCACACAGCCACACTGCTGCTGGATGGACTGCACAAGGTGTCAGCATCCTGCCAGCTTATTTCCTGAATAGGCATGGCTGATGTTTCCAGGAGCTGTAAGACATCTAGGAGAGTCGCCAACAGGGAGCAAAACCAATGCTGCCAGTAGTAGGATGGGATAGTGCCAAATTAGTACAGAAGTTCCTGCATGTGCCAAATAGCTTTCTAATTACATTGTGATCAGCAAGACAAAACTGTGTCTCTTAAAAAACATATGTCTGTATTCACAGTGGGTCTCCAATGCAGAGGGGAAATTTAGATGCAAAATGGCAGATAGGAAAGGCTCATTGGTTTTCAGATGTTTCTGTGCTTCCAGGATCCCAGTCCATAGGACTGACACCTTTGCTCCAAAGAAATCAAAGAAGAGGACAATGAGGAGGTGGGATCCGGCAGATCAGAAAATGGTGGGACTATTTAATGTGTGGTCAGACATTGAAACAGGTGAGTCTGGCAGGTACCTTCCCACTAAACATCAAACAAAACCTATTATGGTTCTGTTTGGCTGCTTTTGGTTGAACAGCACATGTTCCAAACATAGCACTGGACCATGGGGCCCAGTTCCTTTGGTGTTTTTGATTTCAGCATGATTTTCATATGAATGTAGGACATATTTCTAAGAGGTGGACTGCAGAAGCCTGAACTTGATAAGCTGGTCCAAATTGCAAGGCTGCATCTGATACTCATTTAAAAGAGGATGAAACAGCTTTTGAAACAGATAGTGGATAGGAGTACATCGTGGGGGATTTAAAAAAGAATGAAAAGTGAGTCATGTTGCTGTAGAAATAATTATTTAAATGTGTGGTAAGTCAAATTTCATCTGGATCCTTTGTACTCATTCAGACTTCCTTCGAGCTCCTCTAATGGGTAATGAGGCCACCATAATGCAGAGTGATGAGCAGGTTGACATGTACATGGGCTTAAGCCTCTGCCTCTCCCCCAGGCCATTACCCCTGGGGGCCAAGTACATTTTACATCCAGCTAAAAACATTACAAGAGGAGAACATGTGAATATATTGATTGCATTGTGGATTTGATGGGTGGTTTTATTGCTTTTAATGTACAGTGAGCTGTGGTGTAGATTTGTGCCACAGTAGCTACACTAGTTCCCTTTTCAGACTCCCAGAAGTCACACACAAAAAGCAGAACAGTTTTCTCCACTCTCAGTCCTTTCACGTGTAGGTTTTATGAATAGCTGCTCCTGTCCCACAAATCTCCATGGGTTTTTCAACAGCTGGGTTGCAGCACATGGGCACCCCCTGAGATGATCATTCTGGTTCTCTCTGTGAGTACCTAACCAGGTTGGAGTTTCAGTCTTTTCCCACTCTCCACATATCCTTAGTTGAAGTGGCCTGATCCCTGTCAGCATGTGAAATAACTACATGGCTGGGATAAAACAGTGCAGGCAGAAATAAAACTAATAAATGTATTCAGTAGTATTTTCTATTTCTAGATGCATGGGTTTGTGCAGGATTGCCTGGACATAGGTATCATTTACCGTACTCAAAGGAAAATTTCTCCAGTTATCAATGTGTAAATCATTCTGCAAGGCATCTATGCAGATCCTGCACCTTGCAGCAGGTCCATGCATATAAAATAGCAGATATTATATTTTATTTTATTTTATTAATTTATTTTATTTTATTTTATTTTATTTTATTTTATTTTATTTTATTTTCCTTTTGTGGGTTCTGGCAAATTGAAATATGAACCTACCTGCAATACAAATTTCTGGGTCCTGCCTAACTAGAGAAGGTTATTTCAGCAGGCCACCACTCCACAGACCCTATGTGTAGTGCTCTGGCAACCTGTTTTCTTTGAGATTTCAGGCATTCCAATATTGTGGGCCATTAATTATAGAAATCTCCTGGCTTCTGTTTGAGGAATAAAAACAATTTACTTCAACAGGAGGTAGTCCCTTATGAGGTACATCCAGCTGGCCCCAGCGGGGATCAGCCTCGTTGTCTCTATGAGCAGGATACGTTCACATGCCAAAGTCAGCAGAAACAAAATAGATGACACATCCACACTCTGAAGGTTTGAATTCCCAATAAACCCAAGAAGGACTAAGACAGGATGAGAAGCCAGGTCCAAATCAAGCATTTAATTCAAACATTTACATGCCTGAGATCAAACTCTTGGATTATGATTAAATCCCTAAAATGTTTAGGAAGGCAGGATCTGCCTGTGAATTGTTTCTTAGATACGTCTGGGACGTTTTGTGACATCTGTTGTACAAGCTTGGGTTTGTAAAACCCACATGCAAAACAGTGAGTTTAGGCCAAACTGCTGATGTCTGAAATTTTCACTCTGCTTGATAGGAGACATTGCCAAATTTCCAGCAGTATCTGTGTCTGAGACCCTTTTACCTCTCATCCCACACACCTTGAGCTGATTTTCACTTGGACAACTTCTTGCTCTTTATACTTTGGGAGCCATATATCAAGGAGAAATCTGCCCAGGAGGAGAGGACAGGAATTCTGTCTGTTCTCTGATCCTTAATGCAGTTTTCATCTTGAGGTGATTTAAGTGTTTCTGTTAAAAAAGTCTGACATCAGTCATGCACTTTCAGCCAAGTGAGGTTAGTCAGGATTTATAGCATTCTGTTGAGTGATCACTGAATTTTTGTGAGGATGACGTTGCTGTTGTGATTTGGGGACACTTCTGTCTCTCCCTTTTTCTTTGAATTTTGTGTCCCTGCATCCCTGCCCAGAAAGCAGTAGAACAAAGCAGCTCAGCAGCACTTTTCACCAGGCCCTGCTGGTGAAACTACAGGGCCCCAAACCACCTTCTCTATATTCTCTTGGGTATTTTTGGGCAGCAATGTGTTCCTCACAGGTCATTTCAGAGTTTCCATTGGAGATTCTTGAGGAATGAAATCTGAAGTCCCGATCAGAGAAAGCTCCATGAGGCTCATGCCTACCTGCATGCCTGAGTATTGGGCATGTCCCAAAATTTCCTGTGGCCCCACACAGCTGAGAGTGACAGCTCTGAGGGCACTGCATAGTGCTGGGAGAGAGAGCTCCTTTCAGTGGCACCTGGAGGACACAAAGGTGACTCCAGGTCATTCTAGGGGCACTTTCTCCTTTTTGAACTACAGT
>VRYO01002734.1:14836144-14882232 GCA_009812075.1 Sialia sialis
GCGTTTGAGGAGAAGCCAGTGTCAGCAGCTGTCCATCACTGAGAGACAGAAACAGCCAGAACATGCCCTGAAATGGACCTCTGTACAGATCTGTATTTCAGCTTTGAATTCAGCAGGGAACAACTGAGAGCTTCTGCATGCTCAGTGAATGCAGCATGAGAGAAGGTGTCCTGGCACAGGGAACTCTGTGCATTCATATAATTTCCAAACTGGCAAAAAGGAGTTGGTATCTTTCACAGCAGTTACCCACCTTTGGGAAATCTTGTGTGATATAAAATTCCAGAGGGAAGAAGACGTTATGCTGTTATTGTTGGGGGACTGTTATTGTTGGGTAAGGCTGTTTGTGCCAGTCATGAAAGCTGCATCCATGCTGTGCTGCTACAGTCAGCCCCCTTGCCACCCCAAATCCCTGAAAACAAAGGGACTTGAGGCAAGGAGTAGGGACTTCCATGAAAACCAGTGTTGTTGCTTGAAAATAAAGACTGATGATTAAATGAACTATTTAATATGTTTTTCATGGGTTGAATGCCTCTTTTTTCTGTGCTTACTATTTTCTAAACCTTCCCTGCTCACAGCATCCCAAGTATATGTTAACACTCTTCCCTTTGGATGTGCTAACAAACCATCTCTGAATTCCCCTCAATCTGTCTAGCTACATTCCTCCTGACTTGGGAGAGCTCCAAGGCACCATTCCACAGATAACTTGCCATGCAACCTGTGGCTGTGTGTAAATAAATGCGTATATATAGTCTATGGGGTGTCCTCTATAAAGGCAGAACTGTACATATTAGAGTTGTTTAGAAGCAACAAGCACTTGGTAAATACATGGGTTTTGCACTTCTTTTCCTTTCTCCTGTCTCCATCAGAGAGACTAAGTTGAAATTACTAGTTTAATCAAGGTTCATCCCTGCTGGATCAATTCTTTACTCTGGGGGCTCTGCCTGAACTGCAAGTGAAAGCTCAGACCTGAGGTTGCTGCATTTGTGTAAATTAGGCAGCCATGCAGGGGCAGAGTGTAGCCACTGACAGCCAGCAGTGGGGAAGGAGGGGGCCAGTGCCTGCCTGCCTGTGGCCATGAGAGCAGGCAGCACTCTCCCTGGCCAGGATGAGCCTGGCTGGTGCCCACAGGGAGGTACAGCTCTGCAACACCTGCCCTGCTCCTTGGGCTTTAGAAGCACTGACAGATCTTTTCCTTTCACTTAGAATAACTCAGTCAATAGTGAAGAGTGAATTCTAAACTGGCTCGTTCCACATTATCTGTTTTTCAAAGCACTTTAACTATTTGTTTGAAACCTGTTACTGCTTTCTGTGATTATCCTTTGGAAGTTTCTCTGCCTTCAGAGCAGATCAAACCAGCCAGCTCCAGTGACTGCTGTGTGGTCACCCAGAGGTGTGTGGGGCCAGGGCTGAGCTCAGAGCTACATCTCAGCCGAGCTGCACAGAGCTGGCTCAGGCCCAGGATGCAGCTTATCTGCCAACTGAGAAGCCACCCATGGATAATGGAAAGTGACTGCAGCAATGGAACATGTTACAAAACTCCTACTGACTTCAAGGGAGCCAACCAGCAGAAATCGCTCTGTACTTACACTAGGGAAGTAATCTGGGACAGTAAATTAATCTCAGGACTCCTAGCTTCAGGGGTTCTTGAAGCTATTTTGCGCAGTTTTCCTTTGCATGGTTTTTTTTTGCTATTAAATACCTAAGAATGAAGCCAAACCTCTCTCACACTGCTGAGCTGTGCCTTGTTTTGGGATTTCCAGAAAAATAGATGAAGCCAGAGTTTAGTCTGACTCCCACCTGGACACAGACACTGGTCCATGTCTGCTGAAAGCCTTGTTACTCTGTGCAAATTTGAATCCAACTTGGCCTGTGATCTATATCCATGTCCACCTGGCTTCAAGACTCATTACAGAAGATCCACCCAGCTGCAGTTCAAGGGCAGAACAAGTCAAGCTTTGTGTATGAGCTAGACCACCCAAAATATCAGTTGAGTCAAAATGCAAATATAATAGCCATAATCACAGCAAACAGTGGAACTTCTGGATTCCTTTTTAATCAGAGATGTGTAAAATTCAGGAAAGAAAAAGTAGCATATCTACATAAAGCAGATAGCACATATTTAGTAATTTTACTTTTTGCAGTTTAAAATGGGCCCACCCCAAGCATTTCCAGGGAAGATCAGACCCATTGTGGTATTCCATTTTTGAGTGTCAGTGGTACAGAAAACAACACTTGTCCTTTCAAGCTGAATTTCCAGCTGCGGTGCTGTGAGGACCAGTGCTGTGAAGAGCCAGAGGACAGAGAGGAAACCTTTTGAATTTCTGTGGGTTATCATGCAGCATCAGGAGGAAGTGGGGGTGCCTCAGCGCTGGTAAAAGCTCTATTTCTTGTAGAATTAAATACAGGTTTCAGATTGCTTTTCTTAAAGCTGTTTTTTTCTCTTCATGCTTCCTTGGCTCTTCTTAGAATGATGCTGTTGGTCGGATGCACACACTGCAACAAGCATGAAGATTTGTAACCTTCTGTCAGCAGAGACACTTTCTTTTCCCATCAGAAGTTCCCACAGATGATGCTCTGGCTTCCCCTCTTGTGTTCCTGCACCAGTGAGTTATCTCCTTGTCTACCTTCTGCCTACACACACTCCAGGTGCTCATGCCTCTTTGGGATGTTGAGCATGAAACTGAAGTGATTTGCAAAGTCAAGACTACATGAAAGTACTTCCTTTGTGGTGACTTCTTCCAAGATTTCCTGTCTCTTTTTGGTTTTTTCCCCCATGTGTCTCTTACTATAATGCTTCATCATATCTAAAATTAGCTCGGTTTGCAGACTAAGTCAATTTTCCATTGACAGCCAGGCCAGGCAAGTGGCTTCAAATATTTCAAATATTCAAATTTCCCCCCTCCTCTTTGCAGTGGGAGAGAGTGATGGATGAGTTGGGGATGAGGAGTAGGGTATATAAACTTCTGCAGGGAAGGCAGGGAAGGGGCTCATTTAACAGGGCTGCAAAGAGGTTGTCAGAAGATGAGAATTGGGAACACACTGCTCTGAAGTATGTGTACTGAAATGGAGATCTGAAGGAACCATGACAGAAGGATCCAAACTTGAACACTGGTGCATCTACACCAGAATCTTAGTTTGCGCCAGGAGTCAACTTCCAAAGCCAGTCTCCCAGCAGCCCCTACATCCTGTGCTTTCTTTTCCTTTGTGCAGTGGATCTGGCAGAGATGAACCCGATGTCTTTTAGGTGAAGCACACATTTAAAAACATTCTCTGGAAGTCCACTATGAACAAACACATGTTCTATCTGTGCAGTGCTCCAGGCAGCACACTGTTCTCATGGTGTGGATGCTGAAGGGCCTGAAATACAGGCTAAAAATAATAACAAATCAAACCTTCAACACAGACCAAGGAATAGTGCCCAGTGCTCCAATGTGCATCATACAGAGAAAATTTAATATCTGGGAATAAGACCATCTGTATTCAAAAGAGAGTGTTTAAAAAACTTATGGAGTTACATATCACTCATGAGAGTTGCTAGTACAAACAGAGCTGTTGAAATGATGCTGCACATATTGCATATGAAGTCTTTGTACACGTTAGAACCTTTTTAGTCTCACCAAGCAAAAAACCACAAACCTATGCAACATATAGATCACAAGTATTTATGTGTATTATATATGCACATAAAATCATCTCCTTGTGTATGTTGTGATTTCGAACACAGTGGATCTATTATTCACTCATGCTAATCTCTGCAAGGGAACACATAGATTCAGTAATGTTCTCATCCCAGTCCTTGATTTGTATACAGAAACTGTAAAATTATTGATGTATAACCTGAAAGCAAATAAATCTTAGTATTTGAAATACAAATTTTGCTGCTCATTCTTTGTCTTGCTCTAGAAGACACAGGATCATGAAAAGAAATTATAGTAGCAAAATCTTAATTATTCTTTATTAATTACTAGATGAAATACATTAAATGCCTGTAGTAAAAAATGACATAATGTATTATATAATTAAATACACAAAACTATGTTTAAATAGCTTTAAGTGTCTGGCTAAATCAAATCAACAAAAAAAAAATCAAAGACAATATTGACAAAGGCCCTTAAATTACACTGTTGTATATGAAAGTTTTTCATTGAAGTCACATTAGTTTTAGTTGCAAATTTTATGGTGGGTTAAGGTCTATTTTGTATTTTTATAATAATTCATTTTTATTTCAAGGTAATAAAAGCCAATGCTTATGTTATTTTGAAAAGTTGGCATATGCGAGAGGATGATAAAAATGAGTTGATCAGTGTGATGCAGATATAGGTATGGGTATAAAGTTATCTAAGGGCTCTGGGGAGAGCTATCTAAATCTATGGTGTGACCACCACCACATTTTGTGCCTTCAGAAATTATGACCTCATGTGGTCACAACAAAGTTTCTTAAATTGGATGCTGTTGATGTCAGCATAACTTTAAAATATTTGTTTGGTCTGACCAAGGTGTAGGAAAGCTTTCTGCAGGACAGGAATTCCCAGTGTCTCCTGGGGTAGGTTTGATGGTCAGCTGGAGCTTCTCCCTTCCTGCAGCTCCAGAGAACCTCAGGGTCCCTCTTGCCGACAACTTTTCTCTTAGATTTCAGGATGAAGCAGGCATTACGTACATTGAAGGAGGAGCTTACATGATGTAAATGCTGCCAGACCAAACAGCAGCAGCGTGAGCGTAACGCTACCGTAACGAAAATACTCAAAAGAAGTGTCATAACTCAAATTAAACAAATCCACGTTATTCAATAACACAGACCTTGAATGACTTTTATTGAGCCACCTAGGTTGTAAGGCCAGGTGTTTTCAGCTGACTGCAGATGAGGAAGCTCAGCGAGCGCACTCTGGGCTGCGGCGGGGGCGCAGCGCTGGGCCAGCAGCAGCAGCAGCAGCCTGGCCAGGCCGGGCTTTGTTCCTTTGTTCCCCAGCCCCGCTCCCCTGGCCACACCGGCCTCATGGCTTCGCTTTTCCCCGCTGCTTGCTCACCTGCAGTCTCTGTTCATATTGTTTTATGGTACTTTAGACAACGGGTTTTAACAGCTAAACATAAAAGCCACTGAGAGCATAAACAGGAAACTTGTGTTTAGGTGGGAGTGCCTAGGAATTTTATACTGCTGACCACAGAGGCCATGGGAGAAAGGAAATAGGAAAAACACTGTAAATACCTGGGTGACTAATGACTTGTGCTGTTCATCTGGCTTCTCAGAACATGAAAAGTTCAGCCTTTTCCTGGCAAAATAGCGCAAGGCAGGCACAAATACTCCGGTCAATACTCTCCGTGCCCCTGCGCTGCCTGTTTCCCTGCTCGCTCCCATCCCGGGAAAAGCGCCCCGTTCCCACAAAGCCAAACCAGCCCCATAAATTGTGGCACGGCCCTGGAGGCTGCGAGCGCTGCCGGCCGAGGGAGGGAGTGTGGCATGCGAGGCTGCTCGCCCGCTCGCCCCGTTCGCACCGCCTAAGAGGATTTAGATGAAAGAAACCAAATTTGCAGCCCCCTGTTTTGTGTTGAGGCAGCAGCTGGAGCTGGGGGCAGCGTGAGCCTTTGTCCAGCTTTGCCTCGCCGGCTCCCGAAAAGGTTGCCATTGTTCCCCAGGGGCCTCCGCAGGGCTGCTCCTGCGCCCGCTCCCTTTTATCGCCAGCCGCAAGGCTTGGGAGAGGTTTTGTCTTTTGCTGACAGCAGCAGATTTGGCCGATCGGCATCTCCCAGAGCTGGGGTGGGATTTCCAGGTTGCCATCTGCGCGGGGGACCGGCAGAGCGGCGCGTTTTGGCGAGCGGGCGATTCCCCTCGGGGGCCAGTGCTGCTGTGAAACCGCGACATCGGGTCACCTCAGCGGCCTGCGGGCTCCGCTTTCACCCCAAAGCCGGGGCGGGCTCCCGCACTGAGCGTGACCCGGCGGAGGAGGGATGAAGGCGGAGGAGGAGGGATGGAGGCAGAAGAGGATGCTTCCCCAGGTCACGTTCCTGCGGGAAGGCAGAGGGGCCGGGCCCCTCAGCAGCCTGGGAGCCCCAGGAGCCCACCCGCAGCTCTGGCCAGCGCTTGCCTCAGTTTCCCGGGGAGCTCAGCCCGAAGCGTCAGTGTTGCAGGAAGGGCAGGGCAATGTGGGCTCCAGCAGCAGCATGGAGGGAGCCCCTCCGCTGTCCTTTAATGAATCCTTGCTGCTTCTCTCTCCCGCAGCACAAAAACTGACAAAGAACAGCTAGTCCTCTTTTCATCAAGCTCTTATAAAACCCCAATCACCTGCAGGTAATACTGATGTGCCCAGGCTGCTCCAGAGAAGGACCAGCACAGCCAAGGATGTCAGCCCTGGAGCAGCAGCTGGATCTTGCTGAAATCAAGTGTGTTACTAAATAAGGGTGGAATTTCACTCATGGAAAGTTAAGCACATCTGTAAATATTTCTCTGAATCCAAGCTGGGGTTTCATCCACAATGAACTTGTCGTTTGATTACTGAAGTGATACGATAAGCCATGGCAATGTTTGGCAGGGGACAGCTTTGTAGATAGCAGGGCAGGATCACTTCCAGACTGTGCAAGCACTGAATTTCATTTCATCGACACAGATGCCTGCATACACTCGTATGTATATGTTACTTGATGTATACATGTACCTATAGTTACAAACGGGTGTAGACACAAATGTAATCCAGTTTATAATAACATAGTTCCTTGTTCCTATGCAGTTATAAAAATATATAGGGAAGGTTGCTGTGATCGTGAAACAGACTCCTTTTTTTTTTTTTTTTTTTTTTTTTTTTTTTTTTTTTTTTTTTTTTTTTTTTTTTTTTTTTCCCTCATGAATATTGTAGCAGTAAAGGATGCTAGGCTCTCTAAAGTCTTTTCGCGAGGGCAGTCACAGACCAAGAGCACGGCAGTAGAAGCTGTCCAGCACTCCAACTCCAGCGCAGACCTGCTCGGAGCCTGTCCTGCAGCAAGCACACAACCTCCCCGCCGTCCAAGGAAACCGCTGCGTGTTTCTCAGAAGCTGAAACACGGCACTGCTGAGCGACAGCCGCAGTGCAAAAGCCACCGAGGGGCTCGGGGCGAGCAGCACGGCAGTGGCCAAGCCCGGCCCCCGGCACAGCCCGGGCAGGGCGGGTGTCCCGCGGTCCCCGCTCGCTGCCCGGGGGGATGCAGCGCTCGGAGCCCAGCGGGGCACTCGCGGCTAATTGGGGTGGGAAGGACAGCGCTCCTTCCTCCCAGCCAGCTCGCACACAACGCCCCTGAAGCCGACTCCTGCAGGCTGTAGCGGCCAAAGCGTTTCTCAGGGTTTTACTTCTAAATCCCTTCTCCCGCACAATACTGAAAAGGGGCTCTGACCCAAGACTCTTCTCGGTTAAATACCCGAGCTGCCAAGCTACAGATTTTCAGGGATTCCTTTTGAAACTCTTCCACTTTGTACAAAGCGATTAAATATTCATTGGCACGGGGACTGGGAGCCGGCCTCCTGGATGAGCACCCCCACCCCAAGCCGCAGAGCCCTTTTCATTCCCATCCTCTGAATATTTAATCAGCTCACACAAAGCAGAGCGGCTTCAGCAGGGGAGCCTGGGAGAGACCCGGCAGTGAGAGCCAGTGCGCAGGCAGACACCCGATCCCAAAGCAGGCAGATGAAGGATTTGAGCATTCGGCTCAGCAGAGCTGTGAGCGTGTTAGCTATTCACAGCGGAGGATGTGACACTTCCTTTCTCTTCTCTCCCCCACCCCGTCTTTTATTCCAGTCAGATGCAGTTTAACCACCTCAGAGTCCAGCAGGAAGACAGGATGAGGAATGCTTCGTTTGTGTCCTGAAAACTGTACAAAATGAATGGATAAAAATTTGATGAGAAGTTTTCCAGCCATTCAAGCACCTCTCTTAATAATTCAGATGTTTGATTTTCTTCTTCAGTATGCAGTAAGGATTAATGCACTTTGAAGATGATATAGAAACTTTAGTTTCCAGAAAAGAAGAAAAGCCTCAGATTTAAAAAGAAAATCCCACATAGGAGTATGACATTATTATGTGAGCTTCTATCCTCCTGATTCTCTGAACTGATGACTGGCACAGGCTTTGCACTGAAATTTCAGCACAGAGATATCTTTTGCAGCCTACCTCTAATAAACAAAGTTCACAGCGGAAATGCTGACAGGCTGTGATCAAAGCAGCACCCTCAGGTGTTGCTGTGATATACTGCTTGCTTACTAAAACACAGCAGTTCAAACAGCCTGCCCGTATTTAATTGGTATATATAGTATTTCCAACTCGGGGAGCTCAACACTAAAGAAGGTTTCTCTCAGATCTTTCACTCTGCTATTGTTCTGCTATTTGCTCAGAAAAAAGACATTTAGGAGACCAAGTTTTGGGTTTCATCTGGAACAAGGACCCTAGGACTATACATAGCATTGCCTTGAACTCTACAGGAGGCTGCCCTGTGAGTGCTCCTCTGCTGTTCCCACTCAGAATTCCATGCTGTCCTTTCCCCAGCTGTGGGGAGCAGCTCTTCCCCAGGGATGACTGAACATCTTTACTTCAGTCACATCAAGTGCATATGCAAAAAAATGACACTGAAAGTATACCATAATGTAGGTTTAGTGTCTTTAAAGTACTAGAAAAAGAGAAAAAACTCCAGATGATGAATTCTTGGATTTACCAGTCACTATTCAGGACTTGCTAGTGTCTGGAGCAGTGCTTGGATCCATATTCAAAGTTCGCAACTCATCCTCTGAAATTCAGATGTGTGTCTAAAACTTTGGCCTAGCCTGACCACTGGAGATACAAGCTCATATATTCTTGAGGAAGAATATTTTCTTCCTTGCCCAGTTCTCTCACAACATCTGCCACAGTCCCAGATCCTGGCTCTCAGCTTCAGTCTTCTTATCCCAGGAGTCCACACCCCCACCACTGTCTTGTCCCTCCCTCTTTGGTCAGTGAATTCCCACTCCTAACCAGTTTCTACTTCTTGGTTCCACCATCTGTTTTTTGTTTTCCTTTAGCCAATTTTTTGCCTTCTTTCCAGCTGCTCAAAAAAATTCCTTGTTTACACCGCCTCAGTTCTGGCAGGGATGTTTCATCCCTCCCTGACTTTTACTTTGAGCAACCAAAGTTGGAGAAATCCACTTTCTTTGGCTTTGGATGGAGCACATTCAGCCCAGGGTGCAGATGATGCACATACCAGTTTTGTGCCAGGCGGGAGCTGGGAGGGGACAGAACATGTGCAGTCACTCTCTGTGGACAAAGAGCATCTTCCACTCCAGCATCCCTGAGAAACTAAAGATGGGAGGTATGGAGATACTAATTCCTAAATTAAAATACCTCTATTTAGCATGGGCAAAGTAGGTTTTATTCCAGAAGTTTCTAATTGGACCTAAATGAGAGACTTCTAAATAAACAGCAACACACATTTCCCAGCAGAAAAGGCCGCTTTGCTCCACTCCTGCCTTTTGAGTCACTGCTACAAACTTCTGAGAAACTGGGCCTTTTGAAAAAAAAACAACTTGTTATCACTTTCTTGGTAATATGAACTAAACAAAATATTTTCTCAATTCTTGTTCCCAGAATCTGTTTTGACAATTTTTTTTTCCAAAAATTCTGCCTTAGGCATACACCTGGAATATAAAATATCATCCCAAATGATTAAAACTTGACAATGTGTCAAAATGTGATTTTATAATAGGAAATATTGTGCAAACATCATATTATGCACTATTAACCCCACCTATTAAAAATATTTCCTTATGTGTAGCAAAGAGGCTTACACAAACCAGCACTAGCAGATGTAGTCACTATTTCCTAGTGTGCAATACCTTAGTAATTTTGAGTTTTTCAATATTACTGAGTGCAAGATAACATTAATGAAATAATCCCTCAGTGAATTTATTCTTTTAAATAAAAGCTTGCTTTGAATTATGCTGCAAGAATGCATCTTTAAATCAACTAATTTCCATTTAATTACATGGATATTAGTTAAAACCAGCTGAGTGGACTTTTCAATTTTTAATTGTGAAAATTCTCCCCCAAGCTGAACGCTTCTATGCCAAGTTTCTGCGTTGAGCACATTTTTACGGTCTAGTTATAAACCCTAGAAAAACAACGTTTATAGGAAATGTTGACACAACCTTAAATAAAGTGGTGCTAGCTGACACCTCTATATTTTCAATTTGGGGATTTCTACTGGGAAAATATAAACGCTAATGCAGTAAAGGAAGCCAACTATAATAAAACCCTCATAGTCTTCCTGTTCACCACATGAAGACCTACTTCAAAAAGGACCAACTCAGATGGAGATGAGTTGAAGTTAACTGCATTCCTCTGAGGGTACTAAAAATTACCTGCAAGTAGTTCAGCCTTACAGTTCCTTGCAAGGCTTCAGTTTAGCCAAGCTCATGTGAATATCCATCAATAAAAAAAAAAGTGAAAAGAAAATGAGAATGTGCATAAACTCAAAAAAAGGGTGTTAGTCCGTTTATATCCTTCCTAGCACAACATAAAAAGAGGAAAATAGACTTTATAGATTCTAATGAAACAAATGTAAGTATACATGTGGGAAAAATATAGAGAAGGAAAGTGAAAAGTGAAGTTAGTTTTCCTATCTTTATCTTCTAATTCTGGCTCACCTAAAATGGATGAATAAAGGAAGGGAGGGGCTTCTGCTTAGCTTTATTTTAAAGACGTTGGAAAAGATTCATGAGCAAAGATCTGGATGATTTTCAGGACAGCTTCTTTGTCTTGGTGACAAAGATTTGAAAATGCTGGATAGCTGAATAAAACCCAATCATGTTAGTGATATTCTGGATGTGAGATATAGTTTTGGAGGAAGGATGTTGGAAAAGGTGGAAATTTCAGAACTTACATATTAAATTCAGAAAAAACCCCCAAATGATATTTTTAAGGGCAAATTGTGCTAGCCTGGTTGCCTTCTGTGATGTCTGGCTCAGCACATGAGGGGAATAAAATGGATGGCATTTCTCTTGATTTAAGCAATATTTCAGAGATTATTTCCTGTAGCATCCTTGTAGTCAAACTGGGAAGATATGGATGGCTTGACTTGAAGATCTGTGACAGACAGACTGAATCTTCAGCCTCAAAGAAAATTAACCAATGGTTCAGCCTAACTGATAACCAGTTGAGCATTTACTGAATTTAACAGTGGGGCTGCTGCTGTTTGATGTACTCCTTAGTGTCTTGGACAATAATCCATAATGCACTCAGCAGATTTGCAGATAATATCAAACTGGGGAGAGGGGTCAATATTCTGGAGGGCAGAGCTGCCATGCAGGAGGACAACAGGCTGGAGAAATGGGCCATGAGAAAATTCTTGCACTTCCACAAAGGAAAGCACAAAAACTGCACCTGGGCTGAATAAACCAAACACAGGAGAACAGCTGGACGTGTGCTGGCTCACCGGGAGAGGAGCTGGCAGCCTTGGTGAGCAACAGGTTAAACATGCCAGTAGCGTTCTCTCTGCACACTGGGATGTAACAGGAAGGGTAAAACCAAGGAGTCAAAAGAAGAGACTCTTCTCCTCGACAATCATGAGACCTTGTTTGAAATAATGTGTCCAGTATGGGAACCCTGGTACAAGAGAAATACTGACCCATGGAAGAATCCAGAAGGCCAGCGAGATGCTCAAGGCACTGAAGCAAGAGGCCATAAAGTGAAGTGGAGAGAACTGGCTTTGCTGAGCCTGGGGATGAAAAGGATCAGGAGAAATCTTACTGTTGTTTTCAGTTACCTAGGGAATGGTTGTAGAGAAGGATGGGCCTGACTTTTCCTGAAGCTGCATAGCAGGAAGACAACAGAAGAGACAAATGTAAGAACGGGAAATTCCAGTTGGACATAGGGGAGAAAAAATCCCAGTAAGAATAGTTGAACACTGGCTTGACTGCCCAGAGAGATTGTGATAGCTGTTCTTAGGGATACTCAAACCTCAGCTGGGCAGGTTAGCCATGCTTTGAAGAGCAGGTTGGGAAGGTGTTACGCAGAAAACCCTTTCAACCTGAATCTGTTTCCATCTGTTATTTAGAAATCACCCTGACTTGCCAGTTCAAGGGGTATCTGGGCAAACCCAGACTTTCCAATGTCATTTCTGGCATTGACTTGCTCAGTGGGAATGGTGGTACTGAGGAGCAGCCTGCTGCCTCTCAGATGCCATTCAGATTTCTCCTTTAGACAAACTGGCTGTTGATAGAGCTGGGTACTTGCCTGCCTTTGAAAGCCCAGCCTCATCTGTTTTTAAATAAAGGCATGCTAAACTCTCTAGCAACATTAGAAAGTATTGGACTGAGTTTTTCTTCAGTTTCTATCATACCTAACCTTCACCTCTTCAGAGGAAAAACACTAAAAAGTTATGTAAAAAGCCAAACTGAATCATCCTGGTAAACAACACTGACCTTGTCTCAGACCTGAAATGACCTACCCTTATATCGCTGTAACCCGCTCCACCTAATGCAGTTAACAAACTGTAGTCCTTTGATTCAGTGAGACACTTGCTGCTTTACCATTACTTTTGTCTTGTCTAATTGTCTGTTAAGAAGGTAATTTGGGTTACTCCCCAATGAAAATCAGACCTACCTAACCTTCTGCAGCTCCCAAGAGAGCTTGCATTGAAGTTTCACTGGAAGCAGAGGAGTTTTGGATGATAGGGGATTTTTTTTAACCTTGCTAGCATTTCAGCCATTCTGGCAGCAATTTATATCATTTCTGCTTGCTGCCTCCTTCTTCCTCTGTTTTCCGCCACAGGTTTCACAAGATATCACAGTAACCTTTGCAAAAATGTGAAATCTGCTCTAAGGTTAATGCTAAACTTCTGTAGTACATTATTTTAAGGTTAAAAGAAAGATAGTAAGTTCTAGTATGTACCTGTCAGTACTAAATGATTGTTCATTTCCTGTGAATTGGGAATAAAGTAATAACATACATCTGGCGAACTAAAACATGTTGCTTATTTCTTTTTCTTCTCTAAGCCATATCCTTTACCAGCTGTGAGACATCACCATGCAGAATCTCCAAATACCTTTGAGAAAAATTAAAACAAAGGAACAGAGGGCTGGAAGGGACCCCCTGTGTCTGGGAGCCCAGTCCCCCACCAGCCCCAGGCCACATCACACATTGCCTTTCCTCAGCTGTTCTCACTCCATCTTACAAACCCTCTCTGTCCCAAACTTGCATTGGAAGTCTGCTCTCTGCAGCCTTGATTGCTCAACTGGCTACATAATGTCTTTCAGCTTCCAGTTAAAATACATTCATGGGCAGTTTATGCCCATTTGTTCTTGTGCCAACACTGTACTTTATCTTCAAAAGATCTTTTCCTTCCTTGATGTTTAACCTCCTGGTGTATTTATAGAAAGCAATGGCATTCTGTATCAGCTTTTGTTTTGCTACACTAAATATGTCAAGCTCTTCTGGCCTCCTTATGCAAAGCAGAATTTCCATTCCCTCTCATCACAACTTTGCTGCCCTTGTTCCCAAGTAATTTTTGGCCCAGAGGGCTATTGTTGGACACAGTGATCCTGTAAATGTTTCATCAAGGTTTTTATTAGTTGTTAACCATTTTCTTGTGTGAATAAAGCCAGAAGATGGCATGGTAAAAGGATATACATCACTAAATGTACTAAATACATTGAGAAAAATCCAATTACAGACTCCTTTCCCTTTGTTAGTGCAATATTTCTAAATGTTCTGTGTTTGTGGGTTTTGCAAGACAGTGAAATTGTGATGATGGATCCTGAAGCACATGTTAGAGATCCTAGGAAAGGAGGTTGAGGTATGAAAACAACAGCCATGGAAACCCAGTGATCAGAATAAGAAGAGTCCAAGGGAGAGGTGAAGTAGGATTTATTACTGCATTGCAATGGATGATGAAGGAGGTGATTAGAAATTAACTGTCAAATTCAATTTTTTACACTCTTCTGGCCTGACAAACACTTGAAACATAAAAATACATCTTTACATGAATAAAAATCTCAGCCCGTGGCATTTTCACATCTTCCATTAGAAAGCATAAATGATGTCAACTGATTTTTTTTAATGCTATAAATACTGTTTGCTTTCTGTTTATCTCCAAGTCAAAACTACAGAAAAATGAAACCAGCATGATTAATTGGAGAATAGAAGATCCTTTGCATTTTTCTTCACATGCACTCAGTCTTCTCAGGTCGAGCAACTTAAGGTAAAAGTTTAAATTTTACATGCTCATTGTTCATTTCTGAGGCATGACCTGAAAAAAGTCCCTGGGGGGAAAAAGCCCACAAAACAAAAGGTTTTATTGATTGAATGTTAGTATATAGTCTTTAATGGAATAGAATTTCAGTGCACATATTGCTTATCATGATAAAGAAATAACAAATTTCTTCAGTCTTTCATAGCAGTTCCAGAAATTTAGCATCTCTTTCATGGTTTCTGCCAGCACTGAGCTATGCCCCAGTAGAGTAATTTTCTTTAGTGTAATACACCACATAAATATCATAGTTTTATCTGATGGCAATGAATCTTAGAGGCAAACAGTTCTTTTTCCGGCCCTTTCATATTATATTCATAAAGGCATGAGGGCAGCTTGAATGATTAAACATTAAGCTGAAAGGCAGCATTTGGAAGAGACCTGAATGGGGACCTCCCTGCTGGATTAAATGTAATGCTCTCCTTGCAGAAAATGGCTCACTCAGCTGCAGGCAGGAGGTGAGCTCCACTGCTCTCTGCCTTCCCAGGGAGAAGAAATTGTGGTTTGTGCAATTTTGCTTTATGTAAGAAGCAGATTCCCAGTCATTGTGCAGCTGCAGTTGCATTAGGCAGTCTTTGTGTTCTTCTGCCCTTTGTGGTTATCTAGACACGTGAGCATCGTCCCTTTGCATGCAAATCTCCGTGTGTTTTGAAGATATTTTTCCTCTGTGACCTGCCTATTGGACCAGCTGAGGCTCAGATTACAGAGGTATTCAATGGATATTAAGCACACACTGGTACTTTTTCAGGCAGGAATGACCTCTTGAATTTGGAGCTGTAAAATGTGGCTACTGTGTTTATTCAGTTAGGGACAAACTGTGCTCCCTGGGTCTCATATTCTCAGGTTGGTTGTAAACCTTTTTGTTTTGCTTATACTATATTCTAGGACTCAAATGGCATACCCTCCTGGGGTCTCTGACTCTATGAAAATTAAGTCTTGATTGAGTCCTAGTTCTGCATCAGTCCCCCCTCCAAGTCTCTATGTCAGCTCAAGAACAATGTCTGATAATGGAGAAAATTGAGCAGCAGTGAAACAGAGTTACTACATGAGATTGTCCTTTTTTTATTCTAATATCTTCAAATGAGTCCATTTCAGGAATTGAGAATAATTCTCTTGGAGCAATGGAGTTTATATAGCCAACATAAACAAACCTACGCCTGCTTCATGCCAGGAGAGGAGAGAGGGGGAGATATTTCTTTTGCTACCAACATAAGCTCTTTTGCTTGAGTAGTATTTTTGGCAGATGCTACCATATTTAACTTCCCACAATGGCACTGTTTATTTAAGGCCAATATAAAACATCCCTGGCCCTTCTCTAAGATTTTTCAGTCTCTTGGTTGACTTTCACGTATCCTTTTAAGCACATTTTTTATGGTGCCTTTGGAATCACTGCTCAGTGCCTTTAAACAAAGTACTTCCAAACAACAAGAACTCCATCTTAGCAGGGTGAGAAAATAAGCTGAACATGGGCCATGCTCATGGATTTCACTACATTCTGTTCTCACGAGTAGTTCAGAGGAACAAATAACGGCCAGACCAGAGTCTACCTAACCAAGTACCTTGTCACCAGCAAAGATCAGTTGTGATTATTTAGAGAAAAATGTACAAAAAAAGCATAGTGGTGCTTTGCCTAATATGCGCTTGTGCTCCTGACAATCATTTCATCCAAGACTGCACTGCTTTATCAGACTGACCTAGGGGAAATTTAATTCCTGTTTTTGCACTCTGACTATTAGTGGTATAGAAAATATATTTGCGGCTGTAAATCTTCGCCAGATTTTCATTTGATTTTAAATCAAAGATAAAAATGTAGCTGCAAAATGAGTTTCAAATCCATATAGGAAGTTTACTAGGTCCTTAGGGACAATGGCTTATGGTCAGCCCAACAGAACATGGTTACTTTTCACTCCCGATTTCAGACTGAAGCCTCCTTCTCCACATGAGTGCAGTGGCACCACTTCTCTTTGTACCCATTATACCTAAGTTACTGGTCTCTGGCTTCACCTGTGCCAGAGCAGAGCTGTGGTCCAGCCAAAGCCACTGCCTAAAAGCATCCATCTGCTAATCCAGCTGCCACAGGTCCTGATGAGCCACCATGGGCTGCCTGCCACCAGGCACTGTGGCCACAGCCACAGAACACCTCTGTCCACAGGAGCACACTGCTGCTTTGGAGCTGGACAACTTGAGCAGTCAGCACTTCCCAGCCTGGCAGGGACAGCTGGGGAATGCAGTCTTCAGCATTCTTGCCTCTTCAAGCATATGTGTCGGAAATGGCTTTATAGTGGCCTACTCACATCCTAATTTTTCTCCCAGATGTGTTATTGCTGCTTAACAGTCTTTATTGTTGGTGTTTTTGTAAACTTCTGGCTACTCAGAGTTTCTGGTCATGCTTTTCTAATGCCTTCCCCAGGTAGGAATATCGCCTAATACTTTAATACCCTATAATACCACCACCATTGTTTTTTTCCTGTGTTGTCCTGTGAAACGCTGTGGGTGCCAAACAACCCAAACAGCCATCTGCAGAAACAGTGTCTCCCAGAGGAGGTGCAGAATGTGCACAAACATGTGCTCTGTTTTCCTAAGGACACCTGCCGGAATCCTGCTGATGCACCAAGCATAGGAAAATATTTGGCACAAGCCATGCCTCCAAAGCTCTCTCTCCTTGTAGGTAGTGGAAAATATTCCTTTCTTAACATACTTACTTCGGGCTTTTTTGGATTCTCTCTATGTAAGTGAATGCTTCTGTTGTTCCCTGCTGTGGTGTGCAATAAGCACAGCCACTCGTGGTTTCCCAGGTCTCTCAGAGCACTTATCCAGTCTCATTTTAGCTCCTGCCTCAAGGTGACTGGTGTGAACTGTTGTTATGCTGCACTCTCCCAGCTCTGTTCTGTTCTTCTGAGAGTTTCTTTTTTTCTCAGAAGTCTTCCCCTAATTATTTTTCAGTTTTTTAAGTCCTTGGGCTTTCCAATAAATGCATCTTCTTAAAGGCACTATGACTTTTTTAACTCATTAATGGGTACTGTCTTCACCAATATACTCATGAATTGTGCTGAGGTGGTGGCATGACTGGAATATTAATAAAGGTAGCATTAACTTGCTCAGAAGGACAGGAAAGATTAGATAAACTGCCCTGCATTCAAGGGTACACAGGTGTGCTGGGAGATCCAGAATGTGGGGGAATTTACTCTTTCTGAGAAGGTAAAAGGGGAAAAGAACATGAAGGCTTTGATTGCAAGGACTGCAAAACATTAAACAAGCAATACTTGAGGCTTCTTCTGTGTAAAAAACAAATTCAGACAAAGGATAGGATATAATATTAATGAGGGATTTTAACAATCCAGGTATTCCTTAGGGAAAGAACGCAACAGAACGGCAATGTCCAGCGAGTTCCTGGAATTACTGGCAATTCTGGTTTAAAAAACTGTAGGATTTTCCAAATTTGAAGCTAAGTAGTAAAGAATTATGTGGGAATGTTAAGGTGAAAGATTACATATGTAAGAATAACCTTGGAGTCACAGAGTATAAGATTCTTGGAAAGGCAAAGAAGAAGAGCAAAAAAAGATAATGGACAAGAATTGTGGAGGCTTCAATAAACTAAAAGCAGGTAGTTAAGTGAACACAGGCATCAAAGACAGCTGTAAATTCCTCAAAAAAATGTTGCTAAGCATATATTACTCCACATAACAGAAACTATAGAGACTGTAAAAAGAGAACAAACTGGTTAAACTATTTGCATAATACAGCCAAAGCAAGTAAAATGAAACACTTCCACAGCACAAACAACACAGAAAACAGAGGGGAAAGGAGCTGTGAAAATTATTCTCAAATAAAGAAAAAGTCCCATAAAAATGAGAGGTTTAGGATTTTTTATAAACAATAGGATTAGTTTATGGCAAAAAAATTAATTTCAACATTAAGTAATACTTTCAGTGGTAAAGTAGTAGAAAGCTAGTACATATTGTTTGTGAGTAGGGACAGCACAGATTTTACATCAATGGAGATCTTTAGGAAAGACAGGAAACTGTCAGAAGTCATCTACAAATAGTTCCTATTAGTGGGTACAGCAATGGGCTGCATGACCTCTTGGCTATCTTTCTAGGCATTTATTCAATTTTTATGGAACTGTGCTTAATTTATTAATCAACTTTGCAATTTGTTCACATGTTCCCTTTTTGTGTGTGTTCATCACACAAAGGCCTAAATCTTGCTTCTTTACTACCTTCTTTCTGTGAAGTTTTAGTGTTAAAATTTATAGTGGTCCTGCTTTGACAAGTATACCTCTAACCACCTTAAAAATTTGAGCTGTTCCACTTGCTTTCCCTGATTTTTGAGTGCAACATTTTCCAGTGATTCTACAAAAAAGTCTTCTGAACTGGACGTTGCATTATTTCCCTTTTCATTCCTGCTGGGCACACTTTCCAGACACTTGGAAACTTACACAGCGATGCTGTCCTTTAGGTTTTGTATCTTATTCTATGGACCAGCATTAATATTAGATGATAGGTGTTCTCATATAAATATGAGAATTACTAGAATGAAGGAGTGGCAGCAGGAGCACACAGATTGAATGCATTTGCTTGTTACAGAAGCAGATATTGTTCACCTTGAAGATTTTCACTGGAGTAGGTTGCAAGGTAAGAGAGAGAATCAGGAGGACCTGATGACTGAGGCCAGCTCCCCTCCTTCCCTTAACTCCACTGTTCTTAGCAATTCATTCTCAGAGATTTTGACTTGTGCTCAATTTCCCTAGCAGCAAAGTTCATATGTACTTGATTACTTACACAGGAGACAATTTAACCATGAAAATCTCATATGTGAGGGATTAGCTGAGGGCAAAGCAGGGCTCTTAAACTCTTAATGTAAGTATGGTCATGACAGCACGGTTTGATTAAATTGGAACATTTCACTTAGCAAAGTATAGATTTAATTCTAATAATTTTAAAGGTGTCAAAAAAGGAAGAGGTACTCATTTCACTCAGCACATACAGTCTGCACATCTGTCTCCCTGAGGGGAACAATGAACAAACCTTGCACAGAGAAAATAAACAATTACTGTTTCTGTACATCATTCATCTTTTGGTACTTGCAGTTTTTGTGGAGACATCTGCACAATTTCTATGAATCCTGTTACACTTCACAGAGAGAACTGAGGTTAGCGATACAAAGTTTTATTTGAGAAGCAAGACATGCTGTTGGTTTGTTTTAAGATAAAATATAAGTGTTAGAGGTTCTCTCTTTTATTCCTGCAGATAAATGCTCTTGAAGATGCTACTGCCATCTTTTTCCCATTGCAATGTTTTTTCTCTAACCATGGTTTTCACGCTTAATTTTTATTTTTACCATCAGTCATGCAATTCCAATTGACATATGATTTGATTTTTCTGCTACATAAACCAATTTTACATCAGTGTAGTTCCAGTAACTGGGGCTACTCACGCCACAAGAAAAAGACTAAGCCCTTTTTTGTTTTCTTCAGTTTCTTTTTCCTTAATCACTTGGGCTAGATTCTTAGCTAATTTAATTTTCTTCTGTTATCTTCAGCTCTGCTGACATACTGCATTGGCAAAATCTGTACTTCATTGTTACAGGTAAATTTCTAAACCAGTCAGTTAAAATTTCTGTATTTCCATTCTACTGAACTCTTTCCACTGTGCTGAATATTTTGAGCTCTCTTCCTGCACTCACAGGCACCCACGTGATTTGCTAAAATAATGCATGTGAAATTGCAGGCTGAACTTGCAAGATAGCTCCCTAAAAATAATCATCTTGAAATCAAGACTGGACTTAGAAACCTCATTTACACACTTTATGCATTGTGGTAAATTACTGTTGCACTGTATTAAGAGTTTATACTGAGAGTGACTCAGGTGGATGGTATGAACTGCTAAAAATGTTTTTTTCTCACTCTCTTCTGCCTCATAGAGAAGGGGAAAAGCAAGGTGGAGTCCTGACTGCTTCTGACTTCAGCAAGAGAGTGAACAGCCCCCTGTGTGTGTGAAGAGACAAAAATGTGTGCAACCATCACCCTCCTGCAATTGCTCACAATTTAAAAAGCAGCCAGCAGCAGAACAGGAAGAGAAAAGGTCACAAGAGGACAGTGTCCAGGGCCAGCATCAGGTTTCACAGAAGGGACCATAAGGGAGAAAATGAAAAACATTTGGACTTAATTAAGGCACTAATCTGGAAAAATGAGGAACAGTTGAAAGCTGCAGAGTTGGGGCATTATATAAACTTCTTTTCTTGAACACAAAGTAACCTTGCAGTAGCTTCTGCTACTGAGAATAGGGGAGGAAGAGGCTGGTAGGAACTGGGGCTCTGAGGTCTAGCCTAGAGCACTGTTTTTTATAGTGAAGTAGCATCAATAAAGGCAAAGGAGGGAGTACAGAAAGAAAGGGGTCTGAGACAAAATTACATACATTGCTTAGAGCTTTGCTTCCTAACATAGTGCTCTCACATCTTTGAAAATATGCATTTCTCCTAGAAGTAGCTTTTCAGTTGTCATCTTAAATTTTCTGCTAGAAAATTCCGTGTGCTTATATATAGTATAGAAACAACTGATAAATACTGAGTTATATAAAATAACATTGTCGATAATATGCACATATATTTGCTTGCATTTATCTCAAAAAACCCAAAAAAACATTGGGACACACATCTGCAAAAAATGAAACAAAAGAAGACAAGATGCTAGAGCTCCTTCCAGCCTTTTCAAGGCTTATCTGCACTACAGCTTTGATTAACCAAAGACAGAGGTATCTGATTTAGTTTCAGTCCTCTGTGTTTTGTCACTTGTTTAGATACACCAGTGTTAAAGAACAAAATTAGGGGAGTTCCTTGCAGTCAGTGGCTTGCCCATACTTCACCATGAAAAGCATACAGAAAAACTATAGTTCTAGACATCCAAGATAGACAGACAGTGAGAATGATCAACCTCAAAGTGTGTCCTTTCAACTGCTGAAAACTGGCATAGCCATCCAGCAGGGAAATGCAGTACTGCTCAATATGGCACTGGCATAAATTCACCCAGTAGAAGCTGCATGCACACATCTGAGGGTATTGAGTAATCAGGGATTACAGTTAGATGAGGGTTAAAATAGATGTTGAGGGTCTAAAATGCGTAATTTCTTTTTTTCTTTATGGTCATAACAAAGACTAAGAAGAGTCTACTTTGTTCATGTGCAGAGACCAAGGCAGATTTGCTACTAAACTGGATAAGCATGTCTTATGCAAAATTTTCTATGGAAAGGGGTTTCTAGCCCAGGATTCAGGACAGAGAGATGCTTGTGAGAAGGAAACAAGGGATAGCATTTTTTTTCACCTTTTAGATTCACATTTAATCAAAGCAGACAACTAATTTTCAGTATAATTAAATCAGAAGTTGGATATTAGACTATTTCTTCCATTCTAGTTTCCATACAAAATTTCTCAGCTACAGCAGTTTGAGGACCCTTATGGCCACATCCTTATCTACAGAAAATGGGCTCCATTAAAAATAGAATGATGTTGCTTTATGTCATAAAGGGGGCATGGCCATCAGTCCAGGTATGTCTTCAGTAGAGTTTTGGGCCCTGATTTCCCCACGTATTATTTCAAATGCAGCTGTCTGGCAAACTACTTTCAAAATGTGCACAGAAAGCTGCTCAAGTACCCGACAGCAGCCTGCATCTATTTTGCATGGTAAATATAACAGATAAAGACAAGATAGTTTAGAATCAAAGCAACCTCCTGTTTCCTTCCCATTAACATACAGGAAAAGAACAGAACATTGATGTCTACTGAAGTAAAGAATTACATAATAATATTGTTATTTGAAAAAATTAGAATAGAGCTTTTTGATAGAAATATGTGCAATTTGGTAAGGATACTTAGAAGTTTGTGGGTCTTACATGAAAGTTCTTTTAAAATTATGTTTCGTGGCAATTCTTTCTAAAAACAGCTGTGGTATGTGGTGAACAGTGCAGTTGTTGCTTTGAAAAAAATCCGTGTTTGCAGTGGTCTGAAAATAAAATCCCACATCAAGGAGTTCACTACAGGTTAGCTGTGCCCACAAACAAAGGATACTTATGCAAGGATGTGTGTGTTATTTCTAAGCAATGCTTTTCCACATAGTTATTTTGGAATTGCAAATATGTTTCTCTCCTCTTGTTTTCCCATTGCTTGTGAAATGTGCTCCCTTTCAGGCTCACCAGAGTACTGGACAGGTGCATTGAAAGCCCCAAACTTGCACTTGAAAGGTGCTTGCATGATTCACTCAGCTGGTAGAGTTTATTCTGGTATCATTTAGGCCAGATTTATGCTGATGGAACACCTCTGAGTAAAATCCAGGTCTTTTTGAACTCAGGGCTAAGATTAACTCCAGGGACAGCCAAATAAAACCACGTTAGAGTGGAAATACCTTTGTTATTTATGCATTTGACTTAAGCCAAGTGATCTAATTGTTGATGGGTTTCAGTAAAGTATGCCCCAACTGATGCCATTAAAGTCAATCAAGTTAATATTGTTTTACATATGTGGGATAGGGATCCGATTTTGTCCAAAGAGTATTTTTAAAATTAATTTAAATGGAGGAAACTGAATGAAAGGTTTTTACAGCTGAATTAGTATTTTAGAACAAGAGGAGTTGTAGGGAGAAGGGGAGATTACAGTGAATTTCTCTGAAGTGTCCAGCCTACTAAAGAGCAGCTTCTGTTGTCACTGCCTCTGCCAGCCTGTGTAGTTACATGCCATCCTTAGGTTTTATTTCCAAAAGCCTCATCAAGGTACTTTCTGCCTTTTTGCATATTACTTTTCTCACTGAGGATATCAGCAAGCAAGTTTTCTACTCCTTTTTTAGCCCTTGAAATGGGTGGCAGCATTTAAATGTTTTGAAGTAGTGTCTGTGCCAGCTACTTTTTTTTTTCACTCTCTACTGCTGTCTGAGATAAATCTAGGCATAGATGCTATGCAGTAATCATTAATGCCCTGCCATGCATGTGCATGGACTACTGCAGAGGTCAGCCCTGCCCTTCCCAAGTGCTGCATTTAGTTCCATCTATGAGTCACGAACCCAAACACTGAGAAGGCACTGTCAGAGCAAATGAAGCAGAAAAGTTGCTCCCAAAAATCAGTGGACACAAATCTCTCTCCTCTGCTTTCTGAAGAGATGCCAGTTCCTCCTGTGTATACACCTGGTAGAGCAGCACTGCTCGAAGAAACATCTCAATCTTCTATGGCAACAAGCCCAGAAGCTGATCTGCCAGCCCCAACCTGGTTAACTACTAACAGGCAGAAAGCAGGGGCAGCCAGCACCCCAAAGAGCAAGAGCAGCCTATTTCTTCTGCACTGGGGACAACTTTCATACTGCTGCTCTGGTGCTGCAAAACTTAGGTGACTTCTAAGACACAGATTTATTGGGAGCTTACCTTTCTGACAATCTGCTAGGAGGCTCAGACATCAGAGTTTTGCTTCTGCACCTACCCCGGCTCTGCTAGCTGCCTTAATCTACAAGCACGTCTCATATCACGTGCGGTGGTTCCAGAAATACTGCTTTTCAATATTAACAATACAGAAATAACAGTAAAATACCGTGTTAACAATATTCCCATGTCCTCAGAAACCCGATGAAATTACACTGCCAAGCCAGCCTGCTGCCCACCTGCCAATGTGTGTACACTGACGGACACGCTTGGCAGCATCCTCTACACCGCCTGTCAGCAGGTCAAAGGTGGCACTGGCAAAATCAGCAGATGCCAGCACAGCCATCACAGGAGTTGTGTTACTTTAAAGTGCAGTTTCCATATTTCTGTCGTTTCTGATAGGTATCCTGGGATTCACATCAGAAAAGCAGCTATGGAATAGCCTCATGGATTATTGGAGGATTTATTACTATATAGACATAGAGCTGCAGAGACTGTATGATCAATAAGAAAAGCATATTGACTGGGGGAAAAAAGAGGTGGTATGTGTGCACTTCTATTTAATCTCTTTAATCACTATAATTTCAGTGGATGACTAAACTAATCCAATGGAATAACCCTAAGCAGACATATCTAGGAATTTCCCACTGATGTCCCCAAGGTATATCCCCACTTTTTGAATATTTTCTCTCTATTGCTTTGTAAAAAGGACTTCTCATTCTGTACACTTTATTATTTGTTTCAATTAGGAGTGCCTCTAGTGTTTCTTTATCTCTTGTGTAGACAGAAATTTTTACGTTAAAAATCAAAACAGTTCTGCTCCCATATTCTGCTTTTATACTGTGTATATTCTGTCATCCTAAATTCTACCAGTGCAAATTGTGAGACATGCTCTCTCTGCATGGGGGAAACGGGTAGTTATTTATACATAACTTAGAACATGCTTTGGTACGTGTTCCTAGCTAAATATATAAAAAAAAGACAACTACCAACTCAACATCTCCTGAAAAATTAACATTCTCAATTCAGTGACATTTTTTATGATGCACCTTCCTTTGGCTTAGTAGGCTATGCATGAAAGCATCCAATCCGGAATCATTAGTGATAGTTACTAAATTTCAGCTTTTGCCTTCTGTTTCCAGGATTTTTTTTTTAAATTTCAACATAATTCTGACTATGTTTTCAAATCTAAAGGATATAAATCATAAAAATATTGTATCAGAACCTTTGGTTTCTTCTCAGATCCACCAATTTCACCTGTATAGGACTACAATTATATCTAAAAGGTTTATGTACTGAGTGTCAATATCAATTAATTAATTGATCTTTAAAAAGCCCTTATATGTGACATTTGGGAAAAAACCTGGTGATAGAAAAACCTATACTTTTTCCTTCAAAAAGTGAGTTGAACTATGACTCCTTCCCACTCAGCCTGTATTTCAGATATGCAACTATAAACCCATTATAGTTCATCTCTAGATACTGTGCTCTAACTCTTCACTTCATGTAACTTAAATAATGTAAAATGCATGCACATGAACTAAAATACAGTTGTATTGCTTTTTATGAAGAAAATAAACAGCAGGATATATGTTACCATTGCCATCACTGGGAGCTTTACTGAATAATTCCTTTGACTATGGTATGAAACATTCAACTTTAAACATCAGTAACTGAAGTATGAACAGATTGATAAAAGACTTTGCTGACCAAAGATTCATCTATTCCAATTTCCTACCTCCTAGCAGATATGCAGGGAAGAGTATCCAAGAAAAACATATTTCAGTACTTCTTTGGAACACTCTCCCACCTTCTACAATTTGTGGCCCTAGGAATACCTGGTTTTTTTTCTTAAAACCCTTTATTTCGTATATCAAGATGATATTTTAAATTAAATATAATAACATAGATATTATTTTTATGTTACATACTTGCCATTATTAGACTAATACTTTTCTTTAGTTTTATTTCACAAGCTGGAAAATTATAGCTAGTTTTCTTGTGCCAAACGAAAGTGCCCTCCTCACTTTTTATACAGATATGTCTTGCTGCTCTGGAATCAGCACGGGGGGATGAAGCTGTGGGAGACTCCTCTGCTGTCCTCTGTACCAGACACCATGAGGTTCCTGACATCAGGCATCTCCTTTCTTTCCTGTTACATCTGCTAATTACAGTAATTTCACAATTATAAGCCACACCTGGTTATAAGCCACACCTTTTTTATTTAATTTTATTTTTTTTAAAGCGAGGATCGTGCGTAACAGAGTAACAAATTAGTAATAGACACAAATTGGTATCAGGTGCTCAAGTTGCAACAGTTTTCATAGACCAGCAAGTGCAGCCCCAGGCACCTTCCCAGCCGGCTCTCACTTCTGGGTTGGCATTTCGCTGGGATTTGTCCATAGATAAGCCGCACCTGAATATAAGCCACACTACTGGGGTAGGCTGGATTCTTTAATGAAAAGGGTGTGGCTTATAATTGTGAAATTACTGTAATTTGATGAGTGTACTAAATCTCCCTTGGTTTGTGTTACCATTACTACGTGGACTATAATTGGTAAGAACTCTCTAGGATATTCTGCATCCTTTTTGCGATGTATTTTACCCTTAACCCAGGAGACAAGTTACCAAAATGGGGCCATTTCTTTCTGTCCGGGACACAGATGTCTTGGCACAGGATTTGCACTGACGAATCACATCTCAGTATTATTGGTCTTTTCCTTCCTCTCACTGCTGGGCTGCTCATGGCCAAGAGCTGGATGGTCATAGGCCTTATAAGCTTTTCTTAACCTGGCTGCCCACGAAATGAGGTTTTTGCAACACTGCTTTTCATCTGGTGGTGTGGTTTTTGTTTTGTTTTGGTTTGGTTTTTTTTTACTGCCTGCCAGTGCCCTGGTAGTAACAGAGAAATTCACAGAGGAACTTTGTCTGCATCTGAAGGAGGAATCTCAAAGGAAATTACATTCTTAGTGGTTTTGCAGCAATAAGCAGGGTAGGGAAGAACAGCAATATAAAATTGTGCCATTTGGGGGGATTAGTTGGACATACATTGTGCCACATTTTATTTAGGTGGCAGCAGCTTGCTGATGACCCAGCAAGCACCAAGCATTGCTAGCCACAATACTGGAGTCCCTTGCAAGACTGGGAACATCAGGATGGTCCTGAATGTGATGGAGGTGAACAAATGTATAGGGAATCCAGGTGCAGGAATTTTAAGACAACAGGAATGACTTCTTTTCTCGCCTCACGCTACTCTTTTAAGAACATACTGTTCATGGTTTTAAAGCTAAAGTCAGATTTTGCCTTCATATAGTTTTTCTATTTGAGGATCACAAGACACTGTATGAGCATTTTCCCGCACACATCTTCTGAAATAATGCATTCACTGTAATCATAAAGAAAACACATAAACTGGATTGACTAATTTAAAGCAGCTATAACTTTTCTTTTGAAATCTTATTCATTCATACATTTTTAATACACCTATGTACAAATAATACATTACAAAAAATAAAATAACAGTAAATGTATAATCTATGTAAAATACTCATATAAGAAACTATGAAAATAATTAGGCTTCTTCACCACTGACTAAAAACTATAATAGTTGGTTTCATATTTATGTGTGATATGAATCCTGAATAAAGAATAACAATAAATTTTTAATGCTTTTAAACATACTGATTTTCTAGGGGTTTCAGAGGACAGACTTTTGTTTAATCATATTTCAGGGCTGTTGCCAGGCTGTCACTATTCCCTAGAGCTGAATCTCTGGACATCAGAGGTTCTCCCCTGGAGCTGCATCTACAGACATTAAAGATTCAGAGTTGTTACATACCTTAAGCTAGGAGAGACAGGGGACTTGGTCCTAATTACAGCTTATGCCCATTTAAGGTTCTCTAAGCTTAATGCAGAAACCTTGATGCAAATTAAAATCAGGTCCTCAGTCACTTCAAAAGTACTTACAAAAAAGGTTAAAATTCTGTTTAACTTCCTCTTCTTATCAAAGTCTTGGAAAAAGAGAGCCTTTTCATAAGGACTGAGCACTGCATGTTTTATCTGAAGTCTGCTGTTTAAAGAGGGTGATTGATTTTTCCACATTAAGGGCAAAATAGCAGGAAATCTGTGCCTCACTAACTCTTACACACATACCTGCCAGCAACTGAGAAGCTCACTATTCAAATCAAAGTGGGATTTCTGGGTTTTAACTGTAGCACTTGAAGGGCTCAATTCCTTTGGTTTTGTCTTAAATTAAGAGCCAGAAATTATTTCCCCATGAGACTTCAAGTTAGATCCTTGCCAAGGCCATGGGTCACTTGATTGCATCCAGAAGTTTACTCTATACTTAAGCTGGTGATGTGTCGATGTGATGAGGTTTCAGCACATGATACTTCATAGTGACTGAAGCTGGTTCCCATGATTTTTAAATTCAGTTGGGGAACAGGAGTACATAAAATCTGACTATAGTTTTCAGGATTTTTTCCCCCCCATGTTATAGTTTTCCAGAAATGTAAGCATTTACAGGGATCTTTGATTTAGCACTTTTATCTGTACACCACAGAGTTATTAATGGAAATGAAAAATAAAACTGGCATGTAGATGCAGTGCTGTGAAAAAAAATATTACTAATTAAATGTGGAGTAAGTGACTCTGATAAAACCTCTTGGTAATATGCCTGGCCACTGTGGGACAAGAGATCATGCTTCATGTGCCAAGAATGACAGTGAGATGCTACAAGGCTTTGAGAACCAGTTGGAGAGTCAGTTCTCTAGTTCAGTGACCTCACTTCAGTGGGAACTGCATAAACACAGAAGTCGACCAAATAAATTTAGATGTATTTATAACCCTCTTGTGTAGTGAAATACACTGAAGACAAGGGATGTAGAAATTATAGACTACCAGTAATAGTAAGAGAAAACAACAACAATCTCAGATTTAAATATGTATTCTAAAAAGCAGACAAGGAAAAAGAAAACTTTCCAGAGAAGGCTGCCAGTGGCTCAGTGACACTCAGCTTTTTCACAGCAGGATCCTTTTCCTATAGGATGGACTCTAACAGAAGCCTCTGTCTTAATTGTCAGTCTGGGCAGAACAGACTGGCTGGGATTCTCTAGGAAACCTGCAAAAAACATTAAGGTTTCCTTGCCTCAGTGCCTAACTGGAAAAAGAGAATATAGTTTTCTTGCTGAGTGGCATACAGATAAAGTATTCAATTGAATTCTTTAAAATGAAAGAAAGCAAATAGCAAGAACTGCTTCAAGAGGTACTAAGGGACTATTTATATTTCTTGAGATTAAAATGACATAAATTCTTTGTAGTCCAACCTCCCACGTATCCCATTCCCATACACTCTGCAGATACCCATAGGATGATTTAAAAAAAATCCAGATTGCAATTTTCATTAAACCAAATGGTCAGTCTTGATTCAAGAGCAATCTGCTCACCCTCTGTACTGCAGCTCTGGTAGACACAGCTGCCTGTGTGTCACCTTTGCACTCCCAGAAGATCCTGTGCAAATTGTACTCTGGCACAATCATCTGCAAGAAGCAAAGTCCCAGTGTGCAAGTCTTCTGCATTACAAAACTGAAACAGAGGGGCATTTCCTTGTGTTACATAAGAGACATGTTGCAAAACACACCCACAAATAAAGATTTTTATGAGAACATGTTAAAAGCCATCCAGAAAGCCAACTGTGTATCTGTGTCACAAATCATCAGGTGATAAAGGCATGGCTGTCTGTGCAGGGGTTCCTGCTCTACTCACAGCCTTCAAAATCTCTCTGTGAGTGCAGTCTTCATTCAGAAGTTGATTTTTACAAAGCGCCTCTTCACTGTCAGCATAACACCTTCATGAACTAACTCAAAATTCTAAGCAAAAGCAATTTAATCCTTGTCTCTGGAACACAGCATACTCTTGCTATACAACACTGCAAGAATAAGATACATAGTGGTCAAGTATGGATTGCAGTCAAAAAAAGGGCATTCTATGCTTTCATTGAAAAAAGAGGTCATATTTGATTTTTTTTTTCAGTCTTCCAGTATTTGTCCCTCTTTTCAAGCTTCATTGACAGCACTACAGGAAGTTTCACAGCAAATACCTTTTATCCCCTAGGATGCATAGCAGCTGGGCTGGCTGACGGACTTACAACTCCGCACATTTTTCAAATGTTTCCTTGACTGCATTTTAGGAACAGCTATTTCTATAAACCTTTTGTTACTTCTAAGTTGTCCAACCTTTATGGAAATTCTTTTCTAAATTAATATGAAACAGTATCTTTATTACTTCTGAACGGCTAATTTCTGTAATTTCCATTTAATCTTGGGCTTATTTTCAGTTTCCCTTCACCTTCTTTATTCTGTTTGCAAAAGCTTATTTTCCCCACATTTTTAAGTATAATTTCTTTTTTTTCTATCATCTCATTTAAAAAATACTTTGTTTTTGTATATATTTATCTTATTTTTTAATTTTCAGAAGTTCTGCATTTTTAAAAATCCTTCAACATATTGTAGTTCTTTGTAGAGGCTTTTTAGCCCATAGTAGTAGTAAAAACATTTCGTGATACTGAAAGGAGTTTGCTTCTTCCTGGTTGCAAGCCTGCAGGTTTCCTCTCAGTCATGTGTGTTTCCTTGGCTTCTCATTAAGAAAAACAAAAAGAGAGACAAGAACTATGTGTTCTTGGCTTGTCACAGTATTTTACTACCTTGAAGGACAGAGATCCGCTTGTTGGGCACAAAATGAAAACTTTAGAACAAGCAGCTTGTGGGTTTTTAAAAATAATTTTTATTTGGCATCAACAGTCAAATGTTTTATGTTGCTGAAATCTATTGCCGTCTCTGAAAAATCAGTCAAACTAAGATGGTACAAAATCAGTTCAAAGAGAGATTTTTCCTTCTTTGCAATTTCTTAGAGGCTTTTGAAAGTGTCACCTCAAAAGAAGGATAATAAATATGTTCCTACTCTCTTCCATGAAGCAATAATAAAGGACATAAATTCTGGCCTTCACAACACAAAAGCTACATTTCAAGAATTTTAGAAGGTTGAGAAATCACATCCTGAGAATTTAGGAAATGCCAACCAGCCTAATTTTTGCTTTCATGCTCTTGATGATGATAGAGTTCTTAGTTATGTGTGTCCAACTCTTTTTTAAAAAACAGAACAAGAGGTAGACTGAATGAGCGATTACAGTGTACTTATTTTTTCTTTCAGGCCAGGTGGGTGATTAACCATTCAGAGTGCTGTTGTTTTGGCTACTGTGCTGACCATCAGCAGTGATGGATTCTCACCTTCTGTGCAAATGAAGATATATGCTTTTGGCCTTTAATCCACAGATACAATTATTGTAAGGGGAAATATTAAAATCAAGCTTCTCTAATCCATTCCAGGATTTGCAATAGGGTGTGTTCATGTGTGCAAGATTATTCTGCTTGCTGTCCATGAATTTGTCCCTCCTCCTTCTACCTACTTCTGCAAGTTTATCTTGTACCACTTCAGCAGACTGAAGTCTTTTTACTTCACTTAGGGGACTCTGCCCAGTCTCAGTTTTCTTGTCCAGTCTGTTTCAAGATAAAATCAAAACCATTTTCTGAAAGTCTCCATTTGGCGATCCCCTGACACCAGAGGTACTTGAGCTCATATATCTGAGGTAGTGCTGTAGGCTCCTCTTAGAGAAGGAACAAAAACTTATAGGGCACCATTGATCTATTTGAGAGTGTGGGAGTTAAACTACTGCCCAGACTTCTCTGACACGTTTTATTAATATGCATTCATTTTGAATCATATGCAAAGGTGTTTCTTAGTAGCATATTAACTGCCCTTCTGATTTCCAACAGCAGTTGTTTCAGATTTTTTGGTCTCATTTTTCTGAGCTGTAGATTTTGATCTGCTCTGTCCCTTGGATTTTTCCCCTGTATTCCTTTTAGTTGCTTGTTCTGCTTATTTGATCTGGATCTTGGCTTCTTTATTATCTTAGTTGGCATTTCTCCTTTTTTTTTAATTCCAAAAGCAGTGTTTCAGCACTTAAATGTCTGACAGGTTAATCATGACAAAAAGGAATGTACTTAAATCTCATTATATTTTTCAACTTCAAAGAGTTTTGCTCATATTTATTAATGTATCATCACAATATTTAAGTCAGAATTACCACTGCCGTTTCAAAGGTAGGTGAACTGAGGTGCAGACATTAAAGCATAAATCTCTTATACATTTCAAAAGTACAAATAGTCAGCAGGAGGCCTAATCTGTGGGAAGCAGGAGAAGTCTGCTACTAAGAGATTTTTCAAAGCTTGTGTTTAGCATTGTCCAAGTTTCCCAACTTCTTTTAGTCTGTGCTCTAGTGCAGTGGATAAAGTACCTTCATCATCTTTAACAGTGTTCTGAAGTACTACAAACTTAACCAACACCAACCTAAATGATTCTCTGCCTGTTTTAAACAAACTAGTACTAAGCAGTAATACTTTACTGCATGTGGGAGGATTTTCTTTACAGGTGATGTGAAATTGCTCCATTTAAACTGAAGTGCAGGAGAGAACAGTAGGGTAACGAATAATGTTGTAAAACTTCACGGATATGGGAGGGTGGGAAGTATTACACCAGTCTCTTGCCGCTGCTGTCTCCACAAAGACTCCAGTCCACAGCACCACAGAACACAGTGGTTCACCTCTTTATGACCATGTTTTGGCATTTCCACTTGCACTGATACATGGCAAAAGCACTGCTGTGCAAACACCTCTATTGATTTAATTCTGAAAATATACCACATTGCCAAATACAAAAAAATTAATGTGAGCATTGCAACTATGGATTTTTTATTACCCTGAATTCTTAGTAGTGCACATAAATACCATACATCATAAAATTCTAAATCATTTAGGTATAGTCTTCAGTTTATTTTATCTGATAATACACTACTACTCTTCTAAATCATTACCAATGCAATCTTTAAAACAGTAGCTCTTTGTCCACTGTAGGTTGTACAGAAAGTATAATCTTAATCAGATAGCACAGCTTTCATTTTTTCCTATGGTATTCTTTATTGGTAACTAAGGTCTGCGTACTTTCAGTTCTAAGCAGGAACTCATTCTATTACTTAAAAGCCTGTAAAATAAGATTGACATCACTGACACACTTTTCTGAAAAATATTCAGGAAACAGTACTATTGAATATTATAGGCTCAGATGCTGAGGTACTACACCACTAAAAACTTTCTTCAACTAGTCACAATGAATTATTTTTCCCAGTGTTGTTTTAAAACTCGATATTCCAGACTGACATTAATTATCACTGCAACTAAGTTTGTGCAGCATATAATGAAGTAAGGCTTGAGGAAAATTAATATACTCTATCAGAAATGACGGATCTTTTCTGTGAGTACTGAAAATGGTCTATACATGAAATTTGTATTGTCATAAGATCTTTTTCACCAGTAACAGATAAATCCGCTGTAGCATTTTATTTTATTTGTAAATGAAAATGAATAGTTGGTAAAGACACAAACACTCATGCACATTGGAAAGAATATTTTCTGTCTCTCCAAGTGGCATGTAATATATCCAGAACCATCATATGCTCATTATGCCACATCTGTGCTTCAGAAAGGCAGTACATACAATGGATATACTAATACCTTTGCTTAACAACAGTTAGGATGTGCATAAATCCAAAAGGAATTATAATTATTCAACATCATTTGGAGGATTCACCTTCAAATTCACTGTATTTGATAAGCTCTGTAACTGAAAACCACTTCAGCTTTAGTAGGTATATAGAGGTGAATAATAACTATGTTTATTTTTAAACTTCAGCTCCTGTTGAAATTGTCAATGACTTTTAAAAGAAGTATATTCTGAAGCACCAGAACAGTTATTTCAAATAGAGAACTTCCAAGTGGAACACATAACTAAAGGAAAGTATCATATCATAAATGTTCTGAAATGACTTTGAGCCAGTCTGCCTGTTTTATCCCCACAAATTTCATTTGCCAAGATGCAGTTACTGTAGTCACAAAACTGTGCTTATGTTCAGAATCACTAATTCTAATTCACATCTAATTTCAGGAAATCTGAGTTCAAAAAGAGCCTAAACTTTTAACTTCTTTTTATTGTTTGGCTACACTAGAAAAAAGTGTCAGGTATCAGGATATCTGCTTCTTTTAGCTGTCACTTTGGAACTGCAGAAATGGATTTTCAAAAACTGCTCAAACATTTAAAATATATTTCTGAGCATTAGCATACTGTCTATGCCTACACAGTTCAAATTTCAACCTTAGGTACATGCAAAGAAATGTGAATATTCCATATCCCTTCTATCTTCTCCCACACTGATTTCTTCTGCCACTTTTGGTGCTTTTGAACTTATTATCACAGCAGCATCATGATGCTAAGTACATGATAGCATAAACCATCAGAATTAAATGCTTAGCTTAACACCACTTCCCCCTTTCCCTTACTCTCACTTCCCAGAATCACTGTCAATGCTTTTCCACAGATTCTTTGTTCCAGCTGTGGCAAGGGGATTCCTCTCACGCCTTCTTCCAGCAAACGGCTGTGGTGGAAAGCTGTGCTGAGTGCAGGCTCATGGGAGATGGGGGTGTCTTGGCACAGCACATGCAAGAGGAGCCTGTGAAGATGGAGACAGTCCTGCATCACAGGATGAGACTGGAAAAGGATATGGCCTCAATATCCAATAAACTTTGAAGTAGTGCAGACACTCTTCCTGAAGTCCTCTTCTTCCACATAAGTAACATCTCCATGGTAGAAGAGATGGCTAGAAGAAGGTAAAGAAAAGAGGCTGTTTTTTTTTTTCTTTTTACAGTTCTGAATGTTGTTTCTCTTTCCACACTTAGATATTCTACATTCCCCTTCTTTCTTCTGCACCTCTCCACCTCTCTCCTGCCAAAATAACTTCTTTCAATCTTCTCTTAAATCCTGTATTATCCTATTTCTGTCACGCTTTCAATTTTCCTTTCAGAAAACCACAGAAATATAGACTGGAAAAGACTTTAACCATCAAGTCCAACTGTTAAAACACAGCACTATGAAGTCCACCACTATACCATGTCCCTAAGCCCAATATCTTTTAAACACCTTTCTAAATATTTTTAAAATACCTCCAGGGATGGTGATTCCATAACTGCCCCTGGTTTGTTAAACACCCTGCTCCAGTGTTTAACAACTTTTCTGGAGAAGAAATTCTTACCATATCCAATCTAACCCTCTCAGGTGCAATTTGGGGCCATTTCCTCTCATCCTACTTCTTGTTGCTTAGCAAGAGAGACTGATGCCCACCTGGGCACTCACTGGCTCATGTTCAGCTGCTGCCCACCAATACCCCCAGGTCTTTTTCCACCAGGCAATTTTCCAGCTGCTCTTCCCAGAGCCTGCAGCACTGCAGGGGTTGTGGTGGCCCAAGTGCAGGGTCCGGCATTTGTCCTTCTTGAACCTTGTACCACAGCCTCACCTCATGGATCCAGCCTGTCCACATCCCTCTGCAGACCCTTCCTACTTTCCAGTAGATCAACACTTCTGCTCAACTTATGTACACATACTGAGGGTGCCCTTGGTCTCCTCAGTCAGATCATGAATAAAGGTATGAAAAGTGCCTGACCCCAAGACTGAGCCCTGAGGAACACCACTGGTGACCAGTGACCAGGTAGATGTAGCTCCATTCACCAACACTCTCTAGGTCCAGCCACTCAAACTGTTTTTTACCCAGCAAAGAGCACACTTGTCCAAGCCATGATCAGTAGTTTCTCCAGGAGGTGCTGTGGCAAATGACGTCAAAGGCTTTACTGATGTCCAGGTAGACACATACACAGCTTTTCCCTGGACATGCTCCAGCACCTCAATGTCTGCTTTAAAATGAGGGCCCCAAAACAAGCCCAGTACTTGAGACATGGCCTCACCACTGCCTGTATAGAAGCACAGCCACTGCCCTCATCCTGCTGGCCACATATTGCTGATACAGGCCTGGATGCCACTGGCCTTCAAGTCAGCTCACGTTCAGCCATCTGTGCCTTCTCTGACTCAGTGCTTTCCCATAAGCTTATTTCTATACTTTCCAGAGATTCCTTTTTCTGACCTGCCCCTCGAAACCCCCCATCCCAGCCTGTGGCAGCCATCAGTTTCGGGCACCGGCTGGGAGAGCAGCTTCATCCCCCCGCCAGTGGCTGGTTGGGATGGGGAGGGAAAGCCTCTCTCCGTACAGAGGAGCCCTATACGCCCGAGAAGGGAGTCTCACATCCTCACAGCAGCGCGGCCGAAGCCCGGGCGCACAACAAGGCCGGACCTCGCCGCCTTTTTCCCCCCACCCGGCGGCAGCTCCGCCCCGTGCCTTCCCGCTGGGTGACGCCGCCGCCCCGCGCCGCGGAGGCGGGACCCGGGCACGGCGGGCGTTCGTAAGTTCCTTGCCCCCGCGGCGGTGGGGCCGCGGCCCGGGCTGGGGGCGGGCGGCGCCGGGGCGCGGCTGCCCCGCTCTCTCCCCGCCTGCGGAGCCCGCTGGCGGCGCGGGGCCGGGAAGCAAGAGGCGGAGGGATGGCGGCTCCCGGCGGGGCGGGCGCCTCCTCCGGCCCTCACTGGGTGAGCCCGAGGGGCTCCTCGTCGGGCGCTGCCGCCGGAACTCCGCGCCTGCGGGCCCTTGGCTGGCCTCGTCACGGCACAGCCGGTCCCGCGGCTCGGCCGAGGCGCCGGTGGGGCCGGAGGGCTCGGCAGCGTCCCCCGGGCCGCCGAGGTGTGTGCGGGGCCCGCCCGGCTCCCGCCGCCGCAGCCCGGGAGCGGCGGTGCGGGGCCTGCGGCGCTCGGCCGGGGGCGCCGTGTGAGCTCAGAGCACGCTCGTCCCCGAGCCCCGGCCCGGCTGTCACCTCCGCGAGTGCGGGAGGTGCGAGAGGGCGTGACTGCCTCGCCGGCTCTGAGGTTGCAATAAAGACCTGCAGAAAGGTCGTGTATGACCGGTTCCTCCAAGTCACGACGGTTGCTGGTATAGCTCAGAGGTGGCCGTAGAGCGTGACCTCTGTGAGGGTGGCAGTGGGTGCCTCCAGGTTCCGCGGCGCTGGGCCGTGGCAGCGTTTGCCTCCTGTGCGATCCCTGCCAGCGTGAGTCAGAGCTCTGCGCCGAGCTCTTGACTCCGAGACCTGAGCCATGTTTCATAATCTTGCTGCTGCTTCCATAAAAGTACAAGTACCATGTGCAGTCCTCTCGGGCTCCTTACGCTTTGGAAAGAGCTGACAGCCGAAGGGGTTTTGTCTAGTGGCTGCAGAAATGGGTGCAGTAAATGGATATAGTGTTTGTGTGTAGCTTACTGAGGCCTGTTGGCTTATGAGTCCAGTAGAACTTTTAATAATGACATCAGGAGCGTATCCCAGGTTCCAAGTGATCAGATGTGTCTGGCATGGATAATACAAGGAAGGAAGCATTTTAAAGCCGTGTAAGAGAGTTTTCAAAGGACTGTGCAAATGTCTGCAGCATGGCAGATTTGAAACAATGTGAAAGATTAGCTTGTTTCAATTTATTTGGCCCAAAAGTCATGCTCTATTAAAAGATTTACCTAGTTCTATACCTAAATTAAGATTGATATAATATGTCTTGTGCTCAATTGCTTTCTTCCCCAAATTAACTTCTGTTGAAGTTTTTTAATGTGTAGTAAAGTCTCAGTCCAAAGCCTAGCCCTTAAACGCTGTATAGTTAATCTAATTAGTCATTAATTTTCTTGTACTGATTTATTTGAGTCTGTAATATGCCATTAAAAGTGGTCTTTCATGTTACTATTCCTTAATGAAAAGGAAAGAGTAGGATAACAGGGTAGATGCGCAGCTCCTCAGTGGTTTATGCACATTTTTTCCCCCACAGAACCATTCAGCAATCAACATACTGAGCTGTTATTCTTTTGTTTGTTTGCTTGTTTTTTCAATAAGTTGATTGTAGCTAGTTATTTTTAGGAATGATATAAGTGGATATTTTTCAAAGTTATTTTTATGTAAAGCAAAATACATCAGGTGTGAGCGTATATTTTTTTCTGCTTCAGTAGCTAGAAGAATTGGATTTTTTCCACTTAGAGTTCATCAAAAGACAGAAAGGAAAAGAAAGAAAGTGTATGACGTCATATGTTTAACATATTTTTCATAATGATCCAATATTCTCAGTATTTAATTACAAGGATATTCTTGGGTGATGATAACTGGAGGATCAGAAGTAAACCAGCACTCTACAAATGTTTTTAGCTTTTGGGCAGGCTGTTAAAGAAATCGATTGTGCAGTAGCTAAAGTTGTAATTGAAGTGTTTTTCAAAGCATTTAATGAATACTAGTTTCTTACGTTTCCTTCATATAATTTGTCAGTGAGAATATCAGAACTAGCAATGACAGGGAAAGCATAGATGAGATTTTTCTTGTATGAAGCCTTAGAAACTTGTAGTGATTGTCACACATATGTTTTTGATGTACAGGTTCAAGGATTATGTTGTGCTAGGTGGGAGGAGCATTCTTCACCAGGGACTTGGACTGTTTCAAGCATTTTTATGTGCACAGGTAAAACATTTAAAGAAGTGGCTTAATGTTTTAAATCTGTATGAAACTGGTGATGGTTTTATGTATTTATTTGCACCTAAGGAGGTAGAATATGTCAGGTCAAAATGAATTAGCCAAATGTTGAATATAGAAGTTTGATTGGAAGCTGACTGGAAATATATTACTAAAGTTGCAATTAAAGAAAGTTGTGAGTTTTCAAAATGTAGTGTATGGTAAAATCAGAAATGTATGAATTCTTATTAATTGTTTTTATCAATATTTATTAGATATTTAATGTTGTAATCTCTAGTCTAAAGTCCTGTTAATGTATGGTATGCCTCAGAGGAGAGGCAGTTTCTATTGTGGGTAAACATGTTTTAGTAGAATTCTTGTTTATTTACCATTTCATAAAATGTTTACCTCCTCTATTAAATAAGATTTTCTGTCCTGTGCTGAATATATTTCCTGAGATATCGGAACTTTCTTTTGTTTTTGTTTGTTCTTATTTCCTTGAAATAGGAATTAAGATGGATGAAATGTTTCCTTGGTCATAGCAGCAGCAGGACATACAAGGTGGGTATGATGAAAGATTACAGATAATATCTTTGCAGAGTGTTTTAGATTTTGATTCTGTGTCCATCTGAACACAAAGACAGTTTCTGCCTCTGTGTTTTGGTTGCTGTTTATTTGCTCCTTTAAAATTCTTTAAGGTCATTGAGGATGTACTCCATTGGGCTTGTACTCTGGCAAAACTAATTGTTTTCATAATTTACATAAAAGATATCAGTGGTTCAGCAGCAGGAAATCATGTTTTGATACTCATCCTTATTTGCAGTCAGGACAAGACATTGGCCTTATTTGGTAAGACTTAATACTTCATGTTGGAATTTTAATTCACTTACAGAGATCCAGAACATGCTTTTACTTAAAAAGATAAAAAAAAAAAATTAAAACATGACTGTATATTTTTAGAAGACTAACATTGGCAAATAAGAGAAACAGTGCTTCTTGAGTAATAATTGAGCCTTTTCTTATTGAGTATATTTGCATGTTGTTGTCAAAGTTAAATGAATTACAGACTTCTTCACAATCTAACCACCATTAAATTATATGACAGAGATTTTTATTTTTATTTTTCATTTAAAAAAATAAAAGGGTTTTTCTTTTACATTTCATTCTTTCTTGTGCTGACATAATTGAGATTCTTACTGCTGGCTTAAAATGGCATTTGGAGAATGCTATTGTCTTTGTATTGTATTTGCTCTGTCACTATTGGTCTTGTCATCCCATAAAACTACAGAAAAACTGGGTAGAAACCAACCTATTCAAATATCACAACGTGTGGTATTTGCTAATTAAGTCTATCTTTGACTTACTGTATTATAGTACTGTATTTACTGGTATTGGTTTGTCCCTAATTGGCTGATTAGTGTCAGTAGTATTCAAGCGTTACTTTTTAAAAGAACTAATTTAGTAGGTATTTATAATGTAATTGAACGTGGTAGAAAATGTTAGTGTTCTCTGTGTAGCAATACACTGTAATCTGATAGCTCTTCTAGTGAATATCAAAAATGTAATCAAAATACCGTAAACCTAACTTGGTAGAATTGTACTGCGTATTGAACAAGGATGTGAAAGGGCATCAATTAAGGAGAGACTATCTTTGCTTTGTCACTTCAGTCTTTTACCATTTTAGGAAAGAATGTTTTCCTCACCTAAACTGTGAACTGTTCTTTTTGGTTCTTTTCTTGCATCTTTTTGAAGGCCATGCAGTACTGAAAGCCTTGCTTGAAGGGAGCTGGCTGGTGTCCTCTTACCAGAAGAGGTTTATATTGAGCTGTCAGTACACCTTGAATTGTTGCACAGATGGAAACAATGTAATCAGTAGCTCAGTACATCTTTCAGCATTGTAATGCATTGTGGTCACTTCATTAGTGGTTAAACTTTTATTTTTTGCAGAATGGTGAGGGTTTTTTTCACCAAATCATATAAAGAGTAAAATTATGGAGTATTGAATCATAAAGATACCTTTTTTTGGAGTGTGACTTTTAGAGGCTGCTATAGAATGTTAATTTCTGTGTATACATCATATTGTTTTATTCTGCGGCTTAGCAGTTCATAGTTTTTTAGAAAGCCTAAACCCAGGATTATTGGTTTAGAAAGAGTGTCATAGTTAATGCCAAGAAGAGGTTACATGTTGAGCTTCAGAGCTGGACTGTCTCAGCCCTGCTGATGAACCTCTGTCGCAGCAAGTCACTGGGGAGACAGGAGTGTTCTTGGGGCTCACTTGGATATTTGCCAGGAGGAGCAGGTGCTAAAGAGATGGAAAAGCATCTTGGAAAATTTGTTTGATTGGCTAAGGAGTTGTGGGGTAAAGAAGCTGCTTTTGGCAGACTTACTAGGATCTATCACTGAAATTGTTTTGGGATATTAGGTTGGTTGTAAGTTACCATTACAGGGAAGATTTTTGCTGTTTGTGTGTGTGTGGCAGAGCAGTCAGAGCTATGCTTCCATACTTAAGTCTTTTTCATGTTACCAGCAGCTGAATGGTGGAATTATTTAATGATTTTACATGACCCCAAAGCAGAAACCAAACCAAAAAACCCCTCAAAGGTGCATTGTCTTATTTTTTTGGTGCATTATTCAGCTGTTAAGGACAAGGGACTGTTAATTGCAAGGGACTGTATGCCTTCTTCAAAGGATCTTTTTCTTGGGCCAACACTATGAAGATGGTGCATGGTGACAAATTACAGCTTAGACTGATGTCATTGCGGTTATACTGTGCTTCTTTGCTACTTCACTTATATGTATGTTTGTGGTTGTTCAGGGTGAACTGCAGAAAATAGGGATTTGACAAAAATGTTACTGACTTTTATAGTTTTGAGCACACTTCAGTCTTCTGCTGAATGACAGAACTTAATTTTGGTGGACTTTTTTGGCCGTGACTGGTTGGCCTCCCTGAGGGAGACTACAGTCTGCTGATTGGGAGGGTGTGTAATCTCAGATTTATATCAGACTGTCCTTTTAAAGAGTGCTACATACACAAGACATGAAGTTCTGACAGTTTTGCTCTTCCTCAGCTCAATCAAAACAGAGCTGCTGGTGAAGAAATCAGATAGATCCATGTTTTTAGGAAGCAGGGCAGTAAAGCTGAATTATCCAACATTGGTGTCTGCTAATTGTGTGTCGTGTCCTAAAGATAAAACTATATGACCCCCAAAATACTGCTAGGGAATTAAAAAGGATCAGTCCATAGAAACCTGCATAGTCCTGTTGTATCTGTAAGTGTAGTGTTGTGTGTGTGATGCATCAAGCACTTGGAAGTTACCAGCCTGCCAGAAAAATAATATGGATGTTCAGTGGGTCAGTGCTTTTGTCATCAACAGATTTTGAGGTTTTACTGAAGCAGGAAAACAAATCAGTATTGGATTTAGAAAAACGGAACTGTTCTATATTACAGGAGTCAAACACAGACCACCCAAATGCCTTCAGCTGGTTTTTGTTATTTTCACAAACAGTTTGTGCTTCTAGCAGAGTGTTTAAGAACAGAGAGTTGGGTCAATCACTCTATTATGTTTTTCCCTAAACGCCAGTATTAAGCAAACTTTACAATATTGCTCATCATTGAGGGAAAAAAAGGTCTTATAGATGCTCTTGGGTTTTTTTTTAGCTTCCAGAGAAAAATAGTCATAGGCTGTTGTGATTTCAAATCTTCAAATTATTAATGTAATGCACTGTGTTTTTGGAAACTTTTTTCTAGTTTGGGCTGGAATGTGTCTTGTATGGGACAATATAATATCTATTAATGTTTTATGGTATTTGGTAGGTTAATTCAGAGATGTTATATATTTTCTATAGTTCTGGTAAAATAAATAGATGCAGAGTATTCTTGTACAGTATATAGTGTGAGTTATCTTTTTTATTGCAAATTAGTTTTTTCAAAGGGCAGATCTGCTGTATTTTTTTACTGACTTGCTTTTGTGATAAAGCTTTTTTGCATTTTGTGCATTTCTTTTACTGACATGCTTGGTGCCTCATTGAGGACCTGAAAGCAAAAAGCCTTGGGTAATTACCTTTGCTTAGTGTGTGTTTGTGTTCTGTAAACCAGTGATTTTCTTTCTGAGAAGGTACCCTGACTGGCAAATGACAAAGATTTGCAGACTGTTGTGGGTGAGATACAAAAAAGAAATTATGCTGAAGGACGAAAAAGCAAAGACTGCCTGGCCCCAAATGATGTCTTGACGTGTTAGTAATGCCACATACTCAAAGTAGGAGACTGCACGTTAGAAATCTTTTCTCTTCTCTTAACTTCTGATACCTGTGTTCATACTTAAAGTAAGCAAAGCGTGGTGGAGTATGAAATGCTATGGTAAAAATCAGTATCTTAGTGTCATACAGCATACCATCAAGTGGATGTGGTGCTGGATGCCTGAAAAGGATGTAGAGAGGAAGGGACTCAGGGAAGAGAATAAAAGAGGAATCTGTGAGGATGGTAACTTACTTTTATAAAGAGAAATTGGGGAAAAAAGGAGATTGTTTAGCCTTTGAAAGGCAGTGAATGTGAAGAAGTGTAATACAAGTACACAGACTGATGAATTGTTTGAGAGAAGTAACACAAAAGCTTTTATTTTGTTGGCTCATGCTATAAGAATAAGGGGACATTCTGTGAAATTAGGGTGGCAAAGTGAGAAAGAATATATTTCTTAATAAACTGGTAAGACTGATCTCTGCAGTCTAGAGATAATTTTAGTTTAGAAAAATTCTAATAGAAATTGGATAAATTAGAGTGCAAGAATATTTACACAGGCTCAAGTTACTTTTATCCTGAAAGAATATAATCCCTCACCTTTTTGTCACTTGAAAAATTATTTTTTCCATCATGATTTTTAATAAAGCTCATCTATAAACCATGTGCAAAAACCATGTGAGTAAAAGAATTAAATCTATCCCTGTTTTCTTCGTGGGAGAAAAGAGTTACAGCATCTCACTAATTTATTTGCTCTCTCTCCCTGTATTGGGTTATATCTGGGTGAGATACCCGCTAGGTAATATGTCTAGTTCCCTTGGTAGGATGCACCGATTTAATTTGCTTCTCTTGTAGATGTGGATATTGGAGAAGAGATTTTGGGGATTAACATCGGGGTCCTCATGAAATTGGGAAGAATTTACATAGGCCAGTTGTTTTTGTCACTTGCTACTCATGAGACACTGTTCTGTTCAGCTTTGATTTTTCTGTTGCCTGGGCTCCTGCATTAATTTGGTGCTCCTGCAGTAATTTAATTCGAGTCAGTACACAAGTTTGTTCTGTACCTAGAGTGATGGAATATTTTGGGAGGATGAAATGAGCTAACGCTGGCCTTCTGTGTCACCCTGCCAACTCCCAGCAAGTATGTAAAAAGTCATAAAAATAGCAGTGGGGGTATCTTAATTAAATGAGCATGCTTGTCGCTCTGCCAGTCTTTTCTCTTGGCATGGTTCAAGTTCTAGAAACTGTTTGCTTTCAGTGTCTATCAAACTCAAATATAAAATTGCGTGATAAAAGCATCAGAAGCAGTGTTCAGCAGGAAAAGACTACAGAATCAGCTTTTTCTCATTCCCACTTCAATGTTCTTTTCTCTCCATTTAGTGCAGGCTGCAGTTTTTACTTTTGGTGTGTTTAGCAGCAGATTGAGTTAAATTTGTTATATTTGGCTCTAGAGCAGCAAAGAGCAGATGTCAGGGAGGTGCCATGACAGGAATAAAAAAATTCCGAAGTCTTGTGGGAATTTGGGGGTGAGAGGGAAGTCTTCCTCCTATTTTTTCCATGCTAGAATCCATGTTATAACATTTACAGCTGGCATTCAGTTCAAAACTTGCCGTGCTGCAAGGGTTGATGCATTGACGCAGACATTCTTTCCCACAGCTCAAATTGTGGAAACAGAGTTTATTTATAAAATAAAACATGCCTGTGAAATTATAATTGATACCTTAATTACAGAGAACTTGCCTGAAAGATGGTAGCTTAGCAATCCGTGGGATATTTTCCTGGCTTAGAATAGCCACGATTTATACTGAAACATTTTCTCTGTGTGAATCCTAGAAATGGAATTCCCCTGTCAAGGCAGAAGATCTTCAGTAACTGAGAGATACTCTGTTAAGTCAAAAATAATAGTCAACTTTTAAACATGACAAACTTTTGTAAATGAACACAGTGCTCCGAAAGTCAGTGGTGTATTTTTTCTTTAAATCTTACCTTATTAAGGACCATTTCTGAAAACACCTGGTGTAGTTTGTTAGTTAGCAGCCTGATTGCTGGTCTGTTTCTGTTTCTTTCTCACATCTTTGTTTTTCATTCACCATCTACTTGCACTGCAAAAATATATATATTGGCACAATATAGTTTATAGAAACATAAATATGATGTAATTTACATCATTTTTACATTTACATAATTTTGATTGCAGGTTGCTTTATCTGAAAATTGTGCCAATTCCCTGTTATTGTATGTGTAGAGTGATATGCTTGATAATTCCTGGAGGAATTTTTTTTTTCTGTGACAAAAAAGTTTTATTTCTACAATGATCTAGAGGGCAGGACAATAATAAATCTACTTTTCCTTGAAATGGTACTCAGTGATCTTGTATCAGTGTTTTAGTAAACCGCATTGACTCCTGCTTTGGGTCTTCTATTCTGGTGGTGAAGCTGGACTCTTCTCTAGCTGTGGTAGTAGCTCTTAACATTTGCTGGGGATATGGGGTTTGAAATAAAAGGAATGTATGTTATTGTGCATTTAGTAAGAATATGAAGTCTGACTTTTTTTTAAAAAAGCATTTAGTACAGTGGGATTGCTTGATGAAAGCATCATGTGTGTAAGGTGTAGTATTTACATACTCTGTTCTCTATAAAATCCTGAGTGGAATGTGCTGCTGTTCAGGTTTTAAAACAAATCTTCCTGTATCTTTTGCTGATGAACAATGTCAGCGCCCTGGTAAAAGAATACGTCTCACTTGCCTGTTGGCTGTAGCATGTTGAGCTCCTTGGTTAGACAGGTAATTTCAGAGACTTGAAAGTGACAGGCCTGGAGATAATTGTGGTCAGAGCTGCTCCAAGAAGATTGAGTGAAGCCTTTTGGATTTTTTAAATGATAAGGAAGCCAGGTTTGATCAACAGCTGCTGGGAGTGTTATTTAGACACTGAGTTAGTCCAGTCCAGTGCAAGATTTTTCACCTCTGACCAGTTTAGAGCGTGTTCTGCCTGAGGTGAGCTGGTGAAATGAAGCATTTTGGTGTGTTTGATTAGCATCAGTTTGCCCCGAACTTAATTTCTTACAGGTAGATTTCACCTGGCTTTCACATTTCTTTGTTGGGTCAGAAAGACTGTGGCCACATAAAAAAAAGTTAGAAAAATGGTTATTATGTTGTGGATTCTGTATTTAAAGACTGTGTTGTAGCTCTTTTAAGTACAGTAATTTCACGAATATAAGCCGCACCTTTTTCATTGAAGAATCCAGCCTACCCCAGTAGTGCGGCTTATATTCAGGTGCGGCTTATCTATGGACAAATCCCGGTGAAAGGCCAGACTGGAAGTGTGAGCCGGCTGGTGAGAGAGCTGCCGCGGGCTGCCCCGAGCCACAGGCGCTATGGGACCCGTGGCGGCGTGGCTCAGGGCAGCCCGTGGCAGCACGGCTTGGGGCCGTGCGCGGCAGCATGGCGGCGCAGCTCGGGCTACCCACAGCAGCGCGGCTTGGGGCTGCCCATGGCAGGACTGCAGCACAGCTCGGGGCTGCCCATGGCAGCACGGCGGCGCGGCTTGGGGCAGCCCATGGCAGCTCGGCTTGGGGCAGCCCATGGCAGCTCGGCTTGGGGCTGCCTGCAGCAGCACGGTGGAGCGGCTTGGGGCAGCTTGCGGCAGCAAGGCAGCGCGTCTTGGGGCAGCCCGTGGCGGCGTGGCTCGGGGCAGCTCGTGGCGGCACAGCTCGGGGCCCCGTG
>VRYO01002734.1:14891877-14907150 GCA_009812075.1 Sialia sialis
TTGTGGGTCCCTTCCAGCTCAGACTATTCTGTGATTCTGTATTTTTAAGGCTTTTTAATTTTATGGTTTTAGATGAACAGTCTGAAAACAGATATTTAGCAATTGGAAAGATGTTAGGAATCAGAATACACTGTATCCTTATTCTAACGTGTTTCATCTGTATAGGAAGTATTCTGTTCTTGTCATCTGCTCCAATGCTCGAAGTGATTTTATGTTTTTTTATCTGCTAAATATATACAAATTGTCTAATTTTTTTGCTTATTGGAGGCTTCTAAAATTCCTGTCTAAAACTTCACGTTTCAGAAACTTAAGCTCAGTTCTTCCCTCTGTATAAAATGAATTTGGCTTCCATCTGTATTTTCATGATAGTTAAAAACCAGATATTGCTGCAGATATTGCAGTCAACAGTTTTTGGAATACTTGCAAATTAAGTATGTATGTAGCCAGAAATACTGAAAAAATATATTTACTTATTTATCTTTGAGCATAACTGTCATCAATGGAAGTACTTATTTTTTTTAGATTCATCATAGACTGTGAGTTTGAAGGGAACTCTTTGTCACTGCAATGTTGTGTTTCATTTTGAAGATTAATTCAGTTCTAACTTGTAGCATGATCATTGACATTTACAGGGTATGGGCCATGAGGCCTGCATGCAGCAAGTGAATTCACACAGATCAGAAATAGCTTGGAGGAAAAATGCAAAATGTCTTTGGCAGTTATCACCATTATTTTTAATCTCCCCTCCTCCCTTCCAGTGCCCTAAAAAGAAGTAGTTGAGCTGGATGAATGTTTGATACAGAGGATGATGCAGATTGTTGGCATGCATTCAGTGCACATCTCAAAACTACAAAGTTTACAACACAGATCTTGCATTATTTTACTAGTAGTGAAAGGTGAATGACTTTGAAGAGCAGAAGTGAATGAGGTAGAAATAATATGCAGGGTTTTCTGCTTTGCTGCAAGGGAAGCATTGATTTTTGTTTTTATAGAAATGTTTGGTAATGTTCTTTCCATATTAAAATCCTTATCTAAATCTTAAAGGATACCATGTTTTTTGTCTAGGCTTGTATATTTTGCTATTTAGTGCAAGTTTTCAAGATAAAGCAAAACAATAGATTAGAAAACCAAATCACAGCTGTATAAAGAAAATTACAGCAGACTGAAATAATTTTTTTGTTAAAACATGTTTAATGATTTCACTAGAGGTTCACTAGAGAACCTCTAGAAAGTGAAATGTCATAGTAAAATCTTACAGACCTTTCTGTGGTCTTGTACATTAAATGTTCTGTTGCCTGCTTGAACAGTTCTCACCGTTCAGAAGACAAGTAGACTAGTGCTGTGCCGATGTTTTTTATCTGGAAAAATATTTTGGAGCCTTTTTATCAGTGTAATTCAGATCCTAGGAAGACAAGTAGTTTCTTAAAAGTCATTCTGTATTCAGTAAAGAAAAATTGAGAATTCAGCCTGTTGCAGGTATTGGGAGCTCGTGCTGATAAATCACTTGGCTGCTAATCAATTTCTGAAGCTTTGAAAATACTTCTTTATATCTATCTGACAGTTTTCAAACAAATAAAAGCCACTCTGCTGTCTTCTGTACAGGTTTTTCTTTCTGGGGCATGTAGAATAAATGGAGCAGGTGTGTTAGGAACTGTGATCTAATTTTGCAGGTTAGGAGCCAAGAAAAAGTTCTGCATGCACATATCTCCAACTTAATTTTTTAAAAGAAGAGCAGACTTAAAAAAACCAAGGAGTCCTTGAGCATAAAAATGTGACTTGCTTGACATGTACTTGTTCATTTAGTTATTCCCAGAACAATTCTTCTCTTAGGAAACATGATTTGTTTAGTTGAAACAAGGTAAGGAAGGGAGTGAAGCAACACAGTTTTAAAGAATGGGTAGCTGATGATGGCAAGCACTGTATGGCTTGGAGACAGGAGATTAAGGAGGCAAAGTTATTAATAAAAATCTGTGGGCAGTAGAGTACAATGGAGTTCTTTAAATATAGAGGATGTTCTTGAAGGGTACAAAAGCTTAGTAATGATAGAAGTCCAATACTGGGCAAGGATGATAAATTTCTACTGTGCAGAGAAAGGCATAAATATTCAATAAATATTTTGTTCTGTATTCAGAAAGAGGCTGGATGATGCCTTTACATCTCACCACCTCCATCATTAGTGATGGGAAGAATGTATTATCACTGTACCAGCAACTATTAATGTTAAATGTTTTTAAATCTGCTGCTCTGACACCTACAGATACTAAAAAAGAAAAAAAAAAAACGCTTAGAAGCTCTATGAATTATTCATTTTGAGTTTTAACAAATCATGGAACAGTGGAGAAATTTTAGAAGGCTGCAGGTGAAGGGGAACTAATGTGCCCAAATTTAGAAAGTATAATAAGTGCACCTTGAAAAGGCTGATAGTAGTATGCTATCAGTGAAGATTTAAAGGAGAATTGAATAATTAATGCTGATGAGAATGGGCAAGTCAGACCTGCATTGTACTGCTGCATGGGGTTACTCCTGTCTGTAAACTGATATTAGACTAACTGGCCTGTAGTTCCCTAGGTGCTCTCTTGCCTTTCTTGAAGGTGGCTGTGTGCCATTTTCCAGTCTTTGGGAATCTCCCTTGATGCCATGACTTTTGAAAGATGATAGAGTGCATCCTTGTGGTGGCACTGATCAGAGCTCCCAGCACTACTGAAAGCATCCTTCTGATCCTGTGGATTTGTACAACTGCATCTTCACCTGCTGTTGGTAATGTTATATCAGTGCCTCAGCCTCTTCCATGGCTTCCTCACCTTCTCTGCTGAGCATTAGGTCCACTTTTTCCTTAGCCTTTCTTTTGTGACCTTTGCCTTTATTAACTCTCTATGTGCATGCTTGAGCAGTGTCTTAAATAATTAGAACTCTGCCATAATCTCCAGACACTGAGCATGGCTAGCAGAGTTTGGATTTGGACATAAAGTAGGAATTAGTGCTGCTATTCACAAGGTAGATGTTTGATTATTTAATTGCCCTAAGTGAGGAGAACTTCAGTGTTAGAATTTGAAGGCTTAACATGACTCAAGCAGTGTAGGTGTCCCACAGCATGGTTTGTGTGGTAAATCAATGAAAAGGTACTGTGTGTCAAACCAAAAAGGACTAGTTGCTTTAAAAGCTTGGTCATGCTTAATTGTTTTCCTCTTGAAGTACTAATTCAGTTTGGTCTTGCTTAATTTGACATTTAAGTGAATGCATTTGGAATACAAATATCCGTAGGAACAGAAGACAAAGCTGGAGGCCCATAGAGAAAGAAGAATGTTCCCAGGGTTAGCATAGACTGTGCACCACAGCTGGTTGCTGGACAGCATCCAGGAATAATTTTGACATGTTTATTTCACATTTTTTCTCCGTGAACATGTTTTAAGGACACTTCATTAAAAATGTCCGATAGCCTTTGAAGCTCTGTGCCTTTAACGTTTTTCAAACAACAAACAGGGTGGTGGATACAAAAATGAAAATTATTTTGGCAAAGACTATTTGCACAATGAGAACAACACAAGCTAAGTGAGTGAAGGGAGTAAACCAGGATAGGTTGGGTTTTGATTTACTTTTTTGTGTGTTTTTAACTGTGTGAAAGCTTTTTTAGTACGTGTGGGTCATCAGTAACACAATTCTGATAGAAAATAATAGACTGCAAGAAAGAGAAACATTTAAATAAACCATGGAATATGTTGTCCTGTGTATTTTCTAGGAATTGTGTACCAGTTTGAACAACAGCTTATATTTTATGTGCTTCTTGATGCTAGTCAATAAAGCATGTCACCAAAACTAGCTACGTCTGTGGAATACTTGTGTCTATTTAAATCCTATTATTTGTATTAAAAAAATGTATTTATACCAGAATTAATAGAAAATACACTGTTATGTTCTGATTGTTCTTAAAATAAAAGGCATATTAGTCACTTCAGCCCAGCAGTTGCCTTTTCAGTTGGGTCAGAGCTCTGGGAGCTTCCAACCAGGGAACTGGGACATTCCATGCAGGAGAATCCATCAAAGTGGTGACAGTGCTTTCCCAGAAAATGAGAGGGATGTGACTAAGCAAAGAATGCAGGCGAACAGCTGAACTTCTCTGCTGGGGTCTGCATGAATTAGTCTGGGCACAGCAGCAACAGGGAGGGCAGATGCTGCCTCTGCTGCCTGTGCTCAGCTCTCAGCTGGGCTGTCACTTCCCTGGCTGCAGTTCTCAAGAGGGTTCCAGAGCTGTAGTTCACATCTTCAGCTGTGGATGTTGAACTGCCCTTAATTATGCAAGATAATTTTGAGTGCATTGGTTGTGTATTGGGAATTCTTTTTATCTACAAGTATAAAATTTACACAATACTCTTTAACACTAAAGGCACATATTGTGACAGAGCTTGTACTTTTAATTTTTGCACTAAATTTGGAACTCAGGGTTTTATGAGGGTGCTTCAGTGAGATTATGTTCTAATTTGTCAAATTACTGTTTGATTTTTTTCCCATGTAGAACAGTTTATTTATGCTTGGGAGGCAGTAAAGATGGAAGTTGAGTAAGATGGAAATTGCTTATGCTGATAGTTAGATTCTTACAGGTTTTTAGGTGTGACCATTAAACACATATTCCTTTCTGGTGAGTAGGATCATTTTTGGGAAACAAGTTACAGCTCATAGTTGAGCAATGTTTTTAATGTTGGATATTGTTAAAAAAAAATCCAACTATTGTATTTGCACGTCTAGTTTTAAAACCGTATGTGTTCTTGAAGCATATTTTACAGTCAGTTATCCAGAAAAAAACTGTCCTTAGCCCTGAAACAGTCTGGGCTAGCAGTGTTAGAGGCAGAGTTTGGGGTAGAATCAGCATAGCATCAAAACAGTCAAAGCAGTCCTTTGTACAACAACTGATTCATTACCTGGAATATTTTTTACTACAGGGCTATCTGCAAGTACCATCTGTGCCTCACAACAGTTTCACATGCTGAAATGAGTTCTACTTCTTCAGTAAAAACTTAAAAGTTATTTTTGAGTTCAGCTGAAGAAAACAGCCTTTTTCCTTCAACATCAGTCACTAAATATTTCAGTGTGTAATTCAAATTAAGAGCTTTTTTGTTTGAGAGGAATTAAGCCTTAGAATTTAGTTTGCTTTAATGGTCTTAGGCATGTGGCAGTGTTAGTTTTTTTAGTGCTAATACCTTTTTTCTGTTCTTTGTTTCTTTAACTTCTGTCTTAGGAGTTTGAATGCACGTTAGAGGTGAGCCCTTTTCACAGGGAATTTAAACAAAGTCAGCAATTGGTAGGCAGGTTGAATTTTAACACCTTGGAAGTACATCTCATTTTGGCCTAGATCATTTATTGCTTGGTTGGGCACAGTCAGAGTAAACGGCTGTTATTTTTAATTTTTACTTTTAATTTTTAATATTTAATTTGTTACTTCTTGAATGCTTGTTTTGCTTGGGTCTGTGAATGCAGTACATTGAATTTAAAAAACATACACTGCATTTTATACAGTATAGAGGATATTGCTGCCCAGACTTTATAAATGCCACAATGTAGTTTTCTTGACCATTTAAGAAAATTGTAATGGAAATTCTTATAGAAACAGCTGTAGATGATGTTCTTATTTGGTACCACGGCAAAATTGAGTAGTGTGTTCAAGTTTGCAGCTGTAAAATCAGAAGTAATTCCATTATTTTAGTAAGAATTGTAAAAGCAATTCACCTTGCAAAGCCTGAAGTGGCTTTTTTTGCTTTTTGTCAGCTGTTGGTTTTTCTTCCAAGTAGAACATTAGCAACATACCCATACTATATGAAAATAATGAAACATTGTACAAAATCCTTCCTGAATGACACAGGAAGTTTTATCAGAGGGATGCAGATTAGTGTTAAAGTAACCCAAAATACTTCAGTCAAAATAGAAGAAGTGATTGACTATTTCTTGTTTCTCTACGAAACTTACAGGCCATCTGTGATTCTGTGAAGAATTCAGTATCACATTTCAAATGTAAATCAGTCAAATTGTGTGGATGAATGTAGATCTTAATCATCTAATTATTAATGGAGTTTTTAGGGCTGTATTATCTGACATTATTGGCATTATTCAAAAAAATTTTTTTGTACGTGTGGTTATGTTTTAAAGTATTCTGCTCTTTCAAATAATCTGGTCTTCTGTAGTGTAAAAACAGGTTTTTCATTAGGTAAATAAAAAGTATATATGGCATTTTATTGCAAAATATCTATTGTCTGCCAGTCACTGAAGTTCTCTTTAATCCAGCAGCATAGCTGCTGGATTAAATATGAAATATGGGATGTGTAGGTAATTCTTAAGTGTAGTAAGAGCATTGTAATAGAAATTGATGGAACAATCTGTCCTATGTATGTAAACCAAATTTTCAGCCTGTCATTTTAAGGCTGCCCTTTGCTGTCAGTTAGTAAATACAATTTGATTTCTGAAAGGCAGTTGTTGATGTTTTTAAGACTCATCCAGACAAAGCTGTAAGGCCAGTGTTGACCCTGTTTTAAGCAAGGAAGTTGGGATGACCAAATGCAGTTTCTGCCAACCTGAATGATTTTGTGAGTAGCTGTGTATACAATCAAAGATGTTTTTCTCATTCTGTGAAGTTTTAGTGTAACTCTGCTGAATTTGCTGTTTAGTGTTTGTTGCATTGTTTATCTGAAAAGAAAATGTGCAGCAGCATGTACACATAAAATATGTAGTCTGGTCTCATCAGATCAAAGCGGTAATTAATTATGAACAAAAGTCAAAAAGTCTCACAATTTAATCAGGTATTGAAAACTGAAAACCATGGTGGTGTGCAGCAATTCCACTATGAATGATGTAACATATTGCTAACAGAAGTGTAAGAGATATAGATTGTGTCTTATGAAATTGCATTAGTGAGAATCCCAGCAAAGTTTCTAACTAGTTTGGTCCCAAGCAGTAAGTGAATGCTTAATTAAGAACCAGGAAAATGTGGTGATAGGGAGAAATAGAAGGAGCTGTGCTGTTTGAGTCTTAAAGTGAATTCTAGATTAGTCATTACCCACTAAGAATGGTACATGTTTTTGTTTCTTGTTTTGTTTTAAATGGTAAGTTGTAGAGGATAGGGAGAGACCCCTGCTCAGGCCCCTTGGCACTCTCTGTGAAAGATAAGGTATCCTAGTTACTTAGAATGACTAATGCTAGAAAAATGTTAGACCCTGGCTTATCGTTTTAGGAGATAATTGGCTAGAATTTAGCTTTTGTAATTGGTTATTTCACTCACAGAACTTTGAAATAGATTGGATGTTAGCTTTATATGTTACTTTCTATTGGTTATAATCGTGATCCTAGCAAACTCTATAAATATGCCCGTCAGTCCTTTGTGTGTTGGGACTGCTGCATGACTACCTTCACAGGAGAAATAAAGATCTTTGTGGAATGTCCTGCATGGCCCCGGTCTCTTTCCATCGGCTGAGAGGGCTGCTATGAGGTGCAGAGTGCCAAATAGTCAGTGCTCTCAAGCCCTGGTGGCAGATACCTGCCAGAGGCAGGCAGTCACAGTAAGTTAATTTGAATTTAAATTGTAAGAACTATGGACAGCATAGATTTCATGTAGTATGTTATAAAAATGGAATTTGTATTTTCCAAAACTATTGTTTCTAGCTGTCCTAAGAATCAAGAACAAAATCTATCAGTTTATATTGATTCATCATTTCACAGTTACTTTCACACCATTAATAACCACGACTGTATTTTAAATCAGAAGCTTTGACCTTTTAATACAAAGTAATGGCAAAGATGTCTAACCTAGACATGGAACTTATATGGGTCTCCAGTTTGTGGCACTCAGGGCACTCCTACCAAGAAGGGATTTACTAAGGAAAATATTATATGATAATCTGTCTTTTTCAATTGAAAATTTGGAAAAGATGTTATTTTTTGGCATTCAATGAATTGGCTAATATTAGGCATAATAGTGACTGCGCTTTTTTGAAATTGTTTTCAGGATTATGTTATTTTCCTAAATGGAAAATAGTTTGGGTTATTTATAGTAATAAAAACTGTTAAAGTCCACTTTATTTTAATACGCATACATTTTATAAAATGAAGAATCAATATTGCACCTTCTTTAGCATTCTCTTCTTCCAGCATCTTTTTGGGAAACTTCACTTTTATACTTTTTTTTTGCAGTTCCTTGAATTTTCTTTTTTGGAGATATTTATAGTTGCAAAATAATAATTAGGGAGACTGTAGGCTAGTTTGTCCACAGTAGTGGAAAATGTGTGGAACAGCCTCATTTCATGTAGCATATGTGCTATTCTTTACTCATACGAGTGAAGAACCTGATTGCAAAAGACTTATCTTCTCAAGAAAAGCATTTTTCATTTGCCTGCTATTTTAAGCCGAACGTTGATGTTGCCTTGTGTTGTTTCATAAATAAGCTTTTATTCTCAGCATCATGTTACTGAAAGTGGCATAGAACCTGTCGTGTAGGCACAGTTCCACTCTGACAGATGGGCAGAGTGTGGGCTTGCCAGCCAACCATTCCCCACATCACCCAGCAGAGTAGAAGAGAAGCATTTTTGTCCAGGATTGCCACTGTGGCATTCAGTGCATGTAAGGCTTGAAGTTCAGGAAATGCACTCGGACTGGTCCATCTCACAGGATGACCAAAAGTTTAAAAATAGCCTGGGTTTTAGGTTCTGCTGGGTTTGTACTGTTCTGTTTCTTTTTGTGGTTCTGCTGAAGTCATCTAATGGGCTCAGCCAAAAGAATTCTGCCATGGACACGCATTTCTCCGTGATGAATTATCTAAGTATGGAAACATAAGCAGTGAGCAATTTCACACACTGTTGTTTGTGACTACATGCATGTCTCTTTGGATATAGAATAGGAAGACTAGGATCTGATACAGGATTAACTCCTGATGTAAAAATATGTAAAATAGAAAACATGGAGTAAATCTGACATTTGAGACTGAAGATGCAAATAGTGAAATTAATAATATTTTTGCAAGTTTTCAGAAATGCAAATCATCTGTTGCTTGGTTATTGGGGTTTAGGATATGGGGGGGGGTTTATATTTTAAGCAAATTGGCTTAATGCCTTGTGCTTGATTTTATAAAGTAGCCAAGCACTGCAGGCTTTTGGCAAATACACTTGCTTGAACAAATGCTTTTGTGTGTTACACTAGTCAGTCATTGTGTCTGTCATTTTTACCTTCCTCTCTTTTTTTCATATCTTCAGCGTTTTAATCTTTTATTTCAAGTCTAACTTAGTCTTTATATAACAATGGATTTTGCCAGCTTTCCCGGAAGCTGTGCTGATTCAATACATTCACGCTTCTTGGGGAACTTTGTTTCAGTTAAAAAGTTTCTACATTATGGGAAATACTGTTTGCATGGCACTCATTTACAAGATGGCACAGGATGTGAAAGAGCAGGTGTGAAAAATGAAGTGAATAAAATTGCTTTTGAAATACAAATGGGCATTTCATGGGCTTCTGTCAGGAGAATGTATTTTCTAAACTGTACTAAGTATTTAATTTTTCTTTTCAGCTGGATGTTTTCCTTCTGAAATTAAATTACATAATATTTGACTAGCACTTCTTTACCTGCTTAGTTTTAAATTAAAATTCATAATTAAGCTTAATATGAAATTACAAGATTTGATTTAATGCTTTCTTCCAGTACCTGAACTAATGTTCGCTGCATTAGAAGGTGCAGTCATCATTGAGAAGCTTTGTTCTTTTAACAAAAGGTACCAAAAATAAATTTGGTTAGGGTCATAGTGGTCTAGTTTAATACTGTTATGATAATAAGTCCTATAATTACTTTCAGGTAGTTCTTCCTTCCCAGAGGATGAGGTTTTTAGTTTTGATGTCTGCTTAAAGCATGAGGATGACAGTAAAATTAATGTCATAACCTTTACAGCCTATTTATCGCTTTCCCTGTAATATCCTAAAGGATTTTGTGTTACATCTAAGATAAATGTCTTGGTATGGACAAGCATCGAATTAGGTTAATTGGGTTCAACTGATATTCATATTCAGTGTGTCTATCAGGACACCTGTTTCATATAAAAGACCTGTGGGTATCTTCCTGTGAAAATTGCTTTTAAATTATTACATGTATATTCTCTGCTTCCTTTGGTTGTTAAAGACTGAGTTACAGTATGGGATTTTTTTCTAGTTTGCTTGCTATTTTTGCCTCTTAGGGATAATGAAATTTATCCTTTCATTCTCTGTTAACATAAGGAATAGTACAGGCATGATAGAGCTTATTTTATGGCATTAAGAGAGATTTTCGTTTCTAATTCTGTCCAGCTTCAACTCCACTTCACTTGAAATTCTTGTAATAGATTTCTTTTCATCTCTGACTAGTCAGCAGCAGATTTCTAGAAAACTAATTTGAGTTCTGGAATACTGTGACTTGAATGATTTTATTTAGTGTCTTCAGGTAGAGTTATAAACTGAGCAAAACGAATTTTATGATTATATAGAATTAATTTTTTTTTTTTCGTTTTGGTAAGCTCTCAGGTGGAGAAGAATTTCTGGATACTGAATTATTAGTTGGTGACCGGCCTAATTTTTTTCTGGATACAAGAATGTAAAAATTTAATTAGTTATTTTAGTTCTAAGCATAGTTTTGTTTTTTTTAAATATCAGCATGTTTTGTTTTTATTTTTTTTTCAATGGCAAGTATTTATACCAAGCCAGATTTATAGTGAAATGGGGGAAAAAAACCCCAAACCTGCTCAGGGCAGGCATAAGTAGTTTTGTGGATGTTACGATCTTCAAATGCTAAAAGCTTGAATCAATGTACTGTACAGAACTTTTTGGTAACATTGTATTTTATGTTTAGGATATGCATGACATGTTTATAGGTAATAATATCTGTTAAGCATGTTACAGCCTAGCAGGAAAGTGTCAGAAACTGTCAGGGAAATGATCAAAAAGACAGGATCACAGTTGATGTATTTGAAAACAGTGTACAACAGAGACAGGAAAAGTACACAGTGTTTATGGTTTCGTTTGTATACTGCATATGTAGTCAAAGAAAATATGCTTTAACACAGCCATACATATAAGGATGGATAGAAAAATTTTAAGGGATGATAAGATTTTTGTCCTGATTTCAGAATCTTGAGCTCTTCAGTTTTTCCAAAAAGGGAGGTTACTTAGTTGAATATCTCCAAATATATAGTTTGGTGAAAGGTTCTTTCATATAAAAACAATATTCATGGATTGCTAAAAGAAATTATCAATGTTAATTGGAGAAATTATACTCTTTTAAAATTGTTAAGAGCAGGTGATCAATGTCTTTGTCAAATAAGCACTGGATTTTCTAGTTTAATACCATTACCTTGCTGCAGTTAGAGGTGAATTCAGATCAGATGCCACTACAAAATGTTTGCATTTATAGAATCCAGTTTTGTGTTGTAGTGTTAGGGTTTGGGAATATGTCTGGGAAGAACATTGCAAAAATGTCTGGAGCTTCTATTTCTACATGGTATTCCAAGAATTGTTAATCTGTGTCCTGAAGTCTGGTTTGTTGTAATTTTAAAAGTAGATAGTCACTATGGATGGTGCACCCTCTTAACATGATTTAATGCTCCTATACAAAGGGAAAGACCATGAAACCTAAATAAATGTGAATTTGAAATAATAATTGTGAGAAGCTTTATTTGAATACTATTTCTCAAATTGCTTTTACAAGAATATGTTGCTATAAATGTTTCAGTATGTTTTGAAGTGCTGTAAATACTAAGGGTGAAGAAAAACCTCAGACTTTGTTTCTCTGAAAAGCTTTTATTGATCAATATGGCCTTAAAGAAGGATGTCTTGCAATGTAGGTGACAGAAGTTGGAAACCCACAATGATTTCAATAAGTATCTAACCATTCCGAAATTACATCAGTGTGACCTGTTCCAGTGTTGGATGTGCAGGGGGAGTTGTCTGTATGTTCCCACAGCACCAAACTGCATTCAGATGAGCCAATGTGTGTTTGAGTGTGGGGTCTGACAGCTCAGAGGTTGGCTGCTGAAGTACCATGGACAGAGGCTCTTTGAGGCAGTTGGGATCTGCTGATTGGCATCAGCAAAGCACTGCCAGGAGGTGCTGGCTGCTGATTCACCTGAGCTGCTTCTTAGGTGTGGCTCAGAACAGAAGACACGGGTGCCAAAGAGCTTCACCTATTTGCTCAATGTTCTTCTATGCTTTGATGTTGAACTTCCTGAAAATGGAATTGGTGTTCTCTTTTTTACTTTACTGCTGCCTACAGAACCATCTTCTTCCCAGAACTCCCAATTGCTTTTTGAGAGTGGATTGCTGATAGTACAGAAATATATTCAAGGCTTATTTTGTTTGGAATTTGCATCAGCATTTGTCTAATGTATTTCTGCGTTTAACTAAAACTAATCTTTGTGTCAGAAGATGGGTCTTGAGTGCATATCTGACATGTTCTTTATGTAAGATTATTCTGGCTGTTAAATTGGTCAGGAAAGTCAGCAATCTCCCTATCTGTGCAGCTGGCTTTGTTTTTGGGAACACTGTAGATGTGCACTGGTATGAAAGCCTAGACCTGAATAAGCCCCCAGGAAGTTCCATCTGTGTCAGTCAATGCACTTTTCTGTTACCTTCCCAAAGCCTCCAGCTGCATCAAGAGAACAGGACCCTTTGTGATGTCTAATATGTTAGTGGTCAGTTGAAGCAAGCCATTCCAAAAGCTAAGCCATTTTATGAAAAATAGATCTAAGTGGTAACAGTTTTATATTGTTGTTATATTATCCTATGTCTCTCTTACCTGACTGTTGAATCCCACTTCACCAGAGCTTGAACAGCACACTCAACTGCACTGGAAAGAAGTAGCCAAGTCTTAATTTACTGGGCGGCCATTTAATGTAAAGCTCTTTTGTCAAATGTAGTGCATCATGTCTTGTTTAAAATACCACTGCACTTTCAGTACAGATGTCAGTGTAATGTTTGGTTCACAAGAGCAAGGCAGTATCTTCATTATAGCATCCATGGAAGATTCTGCTGATCAGTTATGTGGGATCCATGCAGTCACATAGAATCACAATGGTTTGGGTTGGAAGGGGCTTCAAAGGCCACCTAGTTCCAGCAGTGCTGCCTGGGCAGGGAACCTTCCACTAGATCAGGTTGCTCAAAGCTGCATCCAGCTTGGCCTTGATAAGGCATTCACAGCTCTAGGAAAACTGTTCCAGTGCCTCACCACCCTTACAGTAAAGAATTTCTTCCTAGTATCTAATCTAAACATACCCTCTTTCAGTTTAATGCCAGTACTCTTTGTCCTGTCTGTAGATACACTTGTAAAAAATCCATTCCAGCTTTTCTCTTGGCTGCCTTGAGGTACTGGAGGGTGCTCTAAGGTCTCCTTGGAGCCTTCTATTCTTCAGGTTGATCAGCCCCAGATCTGTCTTCATAAAGAGGTGCTTTAGCCCTGTGATCAGTGTAGGGGCTCTCTCGATCCTTCCCAACAAGCCCACGTGTTTGAAGGGAAATGATTGCTTAAACCTATATTGTCTGTGATTCTTCAGAATGCCTTGTCATGTTGGGATTCATGACTGTCTTCTTTCATGGCTTTAAGAGGGTTATTCACACGAAGCCTGAAGTAGTAGTACAGAGTGTTGAAATGTGGAGCGCACATATAGGGGTCAAAGAAATGCTTGGTTTAAATCTCTGGTGGTGTTTTCTTGAGAGCTGTGGACATATTGGGATCTATTCTGAAATACAAGTGTGGAAACTATTGCCATTGTCTTGTTCATTTTTTGTTAGTTTTTATTAAATGATCAGAGCTTCTAAGTATCTGTATTTCTTTCTAGGAACATTGTCGTAACTGTTAAAGGGCATAATGCAGAATCCGTTAACAGTTTCTGCAGGTATAGTATACTTTCTGTACTTTATTTAGAAATTAGATGCTTGTGATTCAAAATGTGGAAGAAATCTATTCATTATTAATCACTGTATTACTCGTGTCTAGTATTCTGCTGTGGTATGATTTGGAAAAAAAAGCCATTACTACAGCATTTATCACTTTAAACAATTACAATAGCTAAAATAGTTTTCTTCTTTAGGGCATTGCTAATTACCGTTAACACCTGTAGTTGAAACTTGAAGTGCATAAATCTGCTTCTTTGATTTAGCAGGATTAAGTATTCAGGTTTTATTAAATTTTTTTAAATCCTCATGTATTTGAAAATCCCTGTTATATTTGATCGCCATACTGAATGGGGTCAAATCTATCTGCAAATTATGCTACACAGTTAGCAGAAACAGGAATAAACATTAGGTTAGATTTTTTTTTTAAATGCCTTGTCTTCAGCATTCCTATCCTTACTAATTTTTTCGTGTTTAAGTCTTTCTTCTATGCAGTCTCGTCAAAAGTTGTCTTTAATTTGATTTCGTTATCACAAGGGTTGATGCCTTGGTTTTTCCCTCTGTTATTAGTAAGGGTATTTGTATGTTCTCAAGCCTCTAAATGTATAGCTGTAACTTCAGTTTCCTTTCCCTTTTGATCTGTGTGTCAATGCTAATGTTTAAATATGATTTTTAACATGAATGTCATTTTTAATGATACTTAAATGTGAGTGAACGTTTGATGGATATGACATCAGCTCTAATGGACCTTTCAGAACCATTGCGGGTTGTCAGTTAAGTTTCCATTGTTAGTACTTATGTTAATTAAGGAGAGCAATATCTGTTGCTAAATTTCATGCCCTGAGCTTTTACTGTTATGTAAGTTTATACTTTACCTGTTTTCTGAAGACTGAGTATTTTTATGATGCTGTAATAATTCTGAGGAAGCTGTTCCAGAAGCATGTCATTCTATTTGATCTTAGTTGATGAGTTCTGTATCTCTTGAGACTATTCTTTCAAGAAAGACAGTACTTACTGTTGGGCAAAGCTGTCCACCCAGATTGTGCTCTACATTCCCGTGATTGTGACTGAAGCACTCAATTCTACTACTTAATTGCATTAATTTAATTTTTCCTTTAAGTAACAGGAATTTGACCATTGTTATAGTCTTATGTTAAAGCCATTTCTGAATAGTAGGAGAATATAGACTGTGAAGCTGTTTTCAAACTTGAAATTGATGAAACATTTGCTTTGAGATTTTTTTAAAGGCTTTTTCTTTTTTTTTCCCTAAATCAAAATCCATTTTAGTCATTATCCTGTTACTAGCCCGTACCCAGATGGAATGGTAAACTTGGAAGTGAGCTTCCATGTTGGAAATGACAAAATAACAGAATAGTCTGAGCTGGAAGGGACCCACAA
>VRYO01002734.1:14911245-15044944 GCA_009812075.1 Sialia sialis
CAAATAATTGTAATTATGCACTGGGGGATGAAAACCAGTCAGATACTGTAATTTAAATTGTTTTCTGCTGCATCCTACTGCCAGTAAGGTCTAGCTGTGTTCAAGTTCAGCTGCAAGTGATAATTTTATGTTATGAAAATTAATGCTTGCCTAGCCAGGACTGTAGTATTTCAGAAGATGTTTTAGTTTTCCTATGCCTACAGATCCATGCCTCTCTTTGAAAAAATGTGCATACCTATTTGAAGTACTGTGGAGATCCTTTAGTCTTTATTTGTGTTTTAATCCTTAGCGGAATTAACTACAGGTAGCAATGTTTTGCATATCTTAGCCAGAGCTGAGGGTTTTTCTGAAATCTGGCTCATGAAGAAAGAAAAGGAGGCACAACTAGAGCAAACAAAAACCTTAGGCTGGGATTCTCCATTCAAAACTTAGACCACTTATGTAATTTTCAATAAAATCACCTATTAAAAAAATCCCCCCAGAAGATAATCTCCAGCTAGCCTTGAAGTTTAACAATTGTTCTCCCTCTTTCTTCGGAGAGTGATAAATTTCTGCATAGTTTATAACAGAAGACTCAAAATAGGCCAAGCCAGGACTGGCAATCTTTTGATCCTCTGTTCATGAGGGAGCATTTTTGACCGAAGTCACCATGCAGATGTTTTTAAAATATGGCTGCTAAATTGAGCCAAAATGGCAAATTAATTGTTTTTCCTTGCATACGGTCTTTCTTTACAAAAAAGTGTACTGATTCTTGTTAAAAAAAAACCAGGAATAGCAGGAATAAAAATTTTGCTTTTTTGTTGTGTTTTCTATTTGCACATCAGTATTAGCAAAAAAAAACCAAATTTTGCGAGTAAGATGCCTAATTCCCTTACTGAAGTCAGACATACATATTTTCTGTCTCAAAGAGGGTTGAACTCTCAGTAAGATGTAGGTATGTTCTCTTTCTTGAAAGAAGAGCAAAAATCTAATCAGAAACTATTTTATGATTTTATTCATTAAATGGTTCTGTTTGACCTTTTTGTGCTGCATAGTTTTTGAAGAATTTTGCCTTCGTTTTTTAGCAATCTTGGTAGTTACTGTTTCCTGTACTTAAGAGAAAATAAGTCCATTAATTACTACCTATATTAAGCATATTATAATTTTGTCCATGTTGATTTGATCTTGATAGACCCTTTAAAAATAACTTTACATTGACTTTACAGTGGATGAATTATTGTTTAGGTCCATATCTTTCTTGAAGCTCACTTAAAGAAATTTCCCCTGGCAATTCTCCTAGAAATTTTTAAAAATCCAACTACAGGTATTTATCCCCACTTTCTAAAGTACTTAATTTATATTTGCAATGCTGTTATTGAGTTATGAATTACTAGCTTATGACCAATGCTTCCATCACCTCCTTCAACTATTTTCTGAACAATTAGTTCCCCCAAGTGGCTGCATTACTGCAGCCTTGCTTTGCAAATCTTAAGGGATGGTGTCCTCTATGGAACACAATGAGTGGGCAAAACCAACAAAGACAACCACTGGACTTGCGGCAATAGCAAATTAATTTCCATTCTACTCAATTGCATCCTGTCAGAGCACCAAGGTTTCTAGGTGGTGCACACTTTCAGGCTGACAGGGTTGGTTCCTGAAACTAGCAGAGGCATAAAGAAGCTGAAATACAGTCTTTGATGATGTATCTAACAGTGTCTCTCAAAAATAAGTTCTTAAATAGAAAATTAAATAGCAATTAAATTGTGTGGTGGCCAGAGGCCAGGCACCATTTTGAACCTTTAGTTCTTATATTGCCATAGTGAGAAAAGTCTGTTTGCAATTTCTTCAGCTGTAAAGGTGGAAAAGGTTATTAGTAATTACAGATGCTTTATGTCTAGCATTCTTTATGCCAGTTTTCATTTCTTGATATTAAAATATTTTGATCTGCTTAAGACCTAATAATTTTGTTGACCTTAATATGAAATGAGTAGCTTATAACTTGAAAGACTGTGCCTTCAAAAAAATGGAAAGCTTTTAAAGTTCACAAACACTGCATGAGAGGTGCTAAAAAGATTGTAGATCTGCTGATAAATTTATTTTAAATTCACTGCAAAAGTGTCTAAAAAGCTCTTATGTATTCTGACTCCTAGGAAGGACTTTGAAGACTTTCTTCCTGTATACAGTGGCACAAAAAAGGCTTTTTTATAATAGGGCGTTGTGTTAAGCTATGCACTGCCCACATTATGTAAAGGAAACTGCTTTTGAACAGTGATTTACCTATGTATGACTAAAACATTTCAGGTTGCAACTCAAAAAAGTTGCCTCGAAGCTGTTGGCCACTTGTTATTCCCTGCAGAAATAGTATTTCATATATATTTTTAAAGTTATTTGTGGTTGGACAATACAGAGATATATGAAATTTAAATCTATTAGAAATCAAAAATTATGTCTTAATTATTACTATTGCTAATGCTGCTATAATATAGTGACTACATTTCTCAGTGTGTTAACTTGTATTTAACAAGTCTGCTTTAGTAGGGGTATTTTTTGTTATACTTTTCTCTGGGGACAGAGATACTGAAGCCAGGATGCTGGTGAGAGTGATGGGCAGATAAAAATTTTCTTTCTTGTATCTAGTCTGAATCTACTTTCTTTTAGTTGAAAACCATTATGCTTTGTTTTGTTTGTTCAACTACTGTAAAAAAGTGCCACCGTCTTTCTTTTCAGCCCCCTTCAGGTGTTGTAAGGCCCCTCTTAGGTCTTCTTAGAGCCTTTTCCAGACTAAATAACCCCATCTCTCTCAGCCTTTCCTCATACAAGAGGTGTTTGATCTTCCTCTTCATTTTAGTGATGGACTCTGGACTTGCTCTGACAGGTCCATGTCTTTCCTGTGCCAAGGTCTGCAGAGCTGATGCAGTGCTCCAGGAGGGTCTCACCAGAGCAGAGCAGAGGGGCAGAATCCCCTTCGTCCTCTGCTGCCCACGGTGCTTTGGATGCTTCCTGGGACACCGTTGGGTTCCTGGGCTGCAAGTGCACGTTTGGAGTTCACTGTCAGTTTTTCATCCACCAGTACCTCCAAGTTCTTGGCAGAGCTGCTCCAAGTCTCTTTAGCCCTGCCTGTATTGATACTGGGGACTGTCCTGATCCACGTGCAGGAGCTCATGAGGTTCCCATGGGGCCACTTATGATCTTGTCCAGGTGCCTCAGGCATCCCATCCTCCAGGTGTGTCAGCTGCACCTCTCAGCTTGGTTTTGCCTGCAGCCTTGCTGAGGGTGCACAGTGTCATTGTCTGTGTCACTGGTGGAGATATGAAGCAGCTCTGGTCCCAGTACGGACCCAAGGGACACCACTTGTCACCCATCTGCATATGGATGTGGAGCTGTTCACCATTAAAATCCAGCCAATTCCTTATCCACCCAACAGTCCATCTATCAATAGTCTATACCTCTCCAATTTAGAGAAAAGGGTGTTGATGAGGACTGTGTGAAAGGCCTCTCCTATGTGCACTTTCAAACAATAGAGGAAAGCAATTCTGGAAGCTGAGAAAGTGGCATAATCTAATTTTTTTTCTTAAGTTATGTTAGATCTGTATAAACTTTGGCATATATCAATATATGGTTAATAGTGCAGAAAGGACATTTCAGGCAAAAACATAAGACTGAATTAGAGGGGAAACTGGAGAACTTCTTAAATGCAAACTCTATACCCATGATCTTGGATTACTGTATGACTTACCTCTGCAAGGTGACAGTTTATGCTAAAAATAGTTTAAGCTTATTCCCACACTGAAAAATACTACTAGGAATTTTAATGTTGACATCCTCTTTAATGGAGTCCAATGAATGCAAAAAACGATGTAAACCTTTGTTATTTCAATGTGCCCTTCTCCTAAGAAGAGTCTTTTGTAGACCATTTAAGGAATCCAGAATTTCTTGAAATGCCCTATAATCCTAATCCTTTAAAATAATAAACTTGCACAGACTGTAAAGAATACCTTTCTAAATTATAAAATGTTTATTGCACAACTAGCAAATCACATTTATGCTTAAATCATATTTATGTTCAAATCATATTTAATTATATGTAGCTTTAAAGATACAGCTTAAAGCTTCTAGAATTGTAATAAATTATTTTGGTCTTGTTCTTCCTGTGGAATACCAGCATAACTTTTCTAAGTGTATTTGCACATTCTATATCTTAGTGTTTGTGTGAATGATCTATGGAGATTTTCCAATCTTACATTAAAATACTTTGTTATATTGTTTATTTTTCTAAGCTAGTTTAAATTGCACAAAAGCGCTCTTACGTAAACATAGTTATAATATTCTTTAAAAAAATGAAGTACTATAAAGGTAAGAAATGGGAGATTCCTCTTTTGGCTTAGGCGCTTCTCCTTTCCACATCACATGTAATGTTGGTTAACTGTCTTAAGTCTGCATTTAATTCCCATATCTCACCCTGACTCTTTGGCCTGGGCACTTTTCAAGTCTCATTTCTAGTCCTGTCCTTTTTCTGTTTGCCCTGTATATTCTCCTGTTTCTCTTCCACACTGTCAGCTCTGCAGTTCAGAAATAAGGAGAGGTCGCTTCCTTGTTCCAGCTTGGGTGCTTGGACCTAAAGCCATAGTTCAGGGAAAATCCAGCCCAGCCTGAAGCAGGAGCACATTCAGTAGAATGTAATAATTGGAAAAGTTAGCTTGAAGTATCTACTGAACACATGCCCAGAGTCTACAGATTTGCCTAATTTGGGCAGCTTTTCACAGATCAAAGAGACATTGCTGTGTCGCAGCTGAAGGTCTTCACCTGATGCACAGATGTCACTAGATTTCCTTTTTTTTTTTGGCATACTGAGAATGGCTGGAATTTTCAGTTGAAATTAATTTTAGAAAATTATCTGATGTAAATACCCAGAACAGAACATTCCACCCAGATATTTGTTTTTAGCTAAGGTGGAAACAGCTGCAGATTAATTGCTGTAATGTATAGAGCTGGACATTCATGGTTTGTAGGCTTTATTATAAATCTTACTTTGGATAAGTGTGTGGCACAGCTGGTTTTGAATAAAGAAGTCCAAATTCTGTTTTCTATAATATCTGCAGTTTATTTACACAGAATTATGAAAAGTGTAAATGACATAGAATTTAGCCCCTATATTAAAGCTACTCAGTAAAGCTACTGAATCTTCATTTTTTGAAGCATTTTGTTTTGCTGCTGTTGACTGTCTGCCATGACACTGAGGCTAAACCATCCCATCTGTTTGCCACATTAACCAGCTTTACTCAATTATTAAGCTATAACCTTGCATTTAGCATGTAATATATTGGATCTTAAAGTGTATTTTGACGAGAGAAAAATGGTGAAGAGCAAAAAGCAGTAGTTTTCTTAATGCATTAACTGGAAGTTAATGTTTTGCATTGACATTTTATATTGTCTTTTCCTGAGTTTTGTTGGTTCTGGGGGTCTCGTTGTTTTGGGGTTTTTTTTGTTCTGGGATGTATTTATAACTGAAGCACTTTTGCAGGTGGTGTTTTTTTGCATGCTAACCCTGCAGAGAAACATTGTGTCCAACAAAGTATGCTGGGTCAGCTAAAGCAAGAAACTTGTGCTGGAAAAACAGTATCCACAGGTATTTAGTGTGTATGGAGATTTGGTGAAATGAATGATGAACTATCATTGGCAGGAAAAGCTCTGATGTTGTGTGTTAGACAGTTGTGCATTTTTTTTTTCTTTCCCACAGAACAGATACTATTCCTTTCAAAGTCAGCAAAAGACTCGGCAGCGTTAAAATGCATTGAATATTCATTAATCTTCATCTTTATTTTGTCTTTTCCTTCAAAAAAAGATGATTCTTTTTTGGCGTTATTTTCTCTCATATGTCAATTCATACCCAAATGAAATACGTACATGCATGACTGAGGTGGACCTACAAGGATTATTTTAAAAATGAACACTATTACTCAGTGGTTTCTATGGTGGCTGTTTGGTGGTTATTTTTAGAATAGACCAGATAGTACTGAGAACTAAATTTCTCATTATACTTCCTATAGCATCTGTCTTCAGCAATGTTGTGTGCTTTACATAGGGAACAAACAGGAAGTTTGTACATAGGAAGTACAAAAATAAGGCAGATTAGGTTGGAGTAGGCCAGACTTGGATGACTCAGGTAGGCAGAGGAACCATGAAGAAGCAGCAACCCATAGAAACTCCATTTCTTCCAGAGAACTCTTCCCAGCATGGCTCTATCAGAGAATTTAATGCATAATTGATTTTTATGTTGGTATGTCACTGTCCACTTCTATACAATTTTAAGGTTATTTAGAAGGGATGAAAGCTTATTACATCCTGCAAGTATCTGAGGGATTTGATACTTGCAGGTCCTAGCATGGTAACCATTAGTCTTTTGAGACTTTTAAAGTAAATAGGTTGAATTGCATTTGGTTTAGCCTTGTGAGTAATTATTTAAAAGTATCTGTCTGTTGCCCCAACTCCATGCTCATATGAGGGACTGAGGATATAGCAGTTAAAAATGAGCTTCGTGTACTTCCAATATGAAATCGAATGCTTTCATGTAATTCCTTTGTTATTAATGAAAATTTTAAAGAAATTATAAAAATTGTTGCCTTCCAGTGAAGGATCTGCAGACTTGTAGAAAAAATGTTGTCTAAAACAAAGGGCCATCCTCACAAATGCCATTGCACAGCCTCCTTTAACTGAAGCTTCCCTTTCTTAGGTGACAGACTTCATGGGATTGCATAGGCACAAAGTCTTTTTTTTGTCAGGTCACAGATGACAAGTCAAAATGAGTCCTTTGAATCAGAGACAGAAATAATTTGGAAGAAGTGGAATGCCCTGAGAGATGCATGTGAAGTTTCCAAGCTGCCTTTGCACAAGCCAGACGGCCAGATCATATCCAGGTCCTTCAGTGTGGTGAAGACATGAATTACTATAGCTCTGTTTTCGAAGGAATTTGTTGAAACTTTTCATTAGCTATAAATGGAAAACAGAATTTTGGTCCCTGATGATACTTGCATGCTCTGGGTAGGGTCAGTGGAACCTCCAGTCTGTGAATTGACTGGCTGCTTTCACCCAATCCAAGATGCTAAGTCGTCTTCCACCAGTTCTTCCAATTAGCTTTCCCAGTCTGCAGGTAAAATGTTAATGGAGGCTGAAGCATCATCAGGCAACTAGTCTGCATCTAGCCCTTCTCTATATTTAGGCACTGGCTAAGCAGCTTAACTGCAGTAGCTGTGTTGGAGGGGAGGGAAGAGAAGTGCAGAATCAAGTATTTCCTTTGCTTAACAAAAGCACTGTAATGAGTATTTGTGCACTAAAATGTCTAATATAAACTTGTGAAAAAGTGGGGGGAAAAGTTGTACTGAAGGTTGGTACCAAACATAGCTTGCCTGGAAAACTTATGATAAAATTACACTAGTTGGAAAAAATATTTGTATAAAAATCCATTTTCAAACAGTTATATAAATTCTTAGTATTGTGTTACTGTGTAAGAATGGTATTGATCTAAACAGACCTTGTTTCAAAGAGCACCTTGTGTTTGATATTGATGAAGGTCTTGACTTTTAGAGCAATGTTCTCCTATGGAATGCTGAGAAAATATGTGGAGATACTTTCTTTATAGAAAAGGGATTTTAGTGCTTAATTTTGCATTAGGCAAGTCAATGCATTTTAGAAACATACGGTTCTTTTTAAAGCTGATGTCATGCATTATTTCTACAAATATTTCCTCCTAACTTCAAATTAAACTTGTTGTTATGGCTGCCATTTGTAGAGGTGGAATGTCCACAGCAAAAATTCCAGCTTTTCCTGTTACCATTGGTTGAAGAGTGGGTGCCTTGTAACTTGGAGTAGCACAGGCAGTAGTCTGCTGAAATGCTGGCTTTCCTAAGAGTTTTGTGCAAATCAATGAATGAAATTTTGAAATAAAAAGGGAGAGGAACAACAGAAATGAGAGAGAATGGGAACAGCTTCATGTCAGACATTGTGGCAAGCTGTATAGCTGCCAATTTGGAAAGAGTTTTATTGTCAGTGTATGACAAGTACAATCTGGAGAAATAAGAACTGATTCTTTCCCCTAAAAAGAAAGTACCCTTGCCCTGTTACCTGCTATATTTAAGCTATATAGTTTGACCTGTAAGTATCATTGAAGTTTAGGGCTAGTTTGGTTAGTGATCACAATATGTAATTTGTTGTTCTCAAAAGTGCTTAAATTGCTTACTCAAAAGCAACAGGAAGATACCTTGTAGGAAACAAATAATCATCTGACTAACAGAAATCTTAGTAGCTGAAAATGTAAAGATTTCTGTATATTCAGTGACTGGATTTTAAAAAACAAACAAAAAAATGAGACTAAAAAGTGCTGTAGGGAAACAATTTTAAATATACCATGTTTCTGCTTTTTCCAGACTGCCCAAACCTGGACTTATTCTGTGTGCAAGGATCTCAGTATTTGTGTAGGACTTCCAGATGTACAGTTACCCAGTCTGCACAGAATATCTAGAAATACAGATCATCTCTGCAGACACTGAGAAGAAAGAAAGTTGTGGTGGTGCCCAGTAGTTTCAGTTAACTGGAGTATAAAGAAAGAGCATAATGGAGACTTGGTGTTTGATGCAATAGATGGCAGTAAAAGGATTGAAGGCCTATGCCCTGCATAGTTATTGCTCTATGAATCTGCTGATCAAAGAGTTTTGAAAAGCATCAGATCTACTAAATATGAGCTGTAGACTTTATATGTGATTGCTCAGTGAATCCAGCGTGTCCTGAAGGCAGTGCTTTACTGCACATGTGTGCACATGAATATGCACAGATATCTGCCCAGGAGTTCTGGTCATGAAATGTGAGAAGTCTGTAGCTTGTTGTGAAGTGTGTTACATCTGAGAAGAACATCCACGATTAAGATAAATTTACACTGGAGTTTCCAGTGTTGGTACTAACTCACAGTTACCTTTTTAAGTCCAGAATCACCCATAAATGCATTTGTAATACAAATTTTTTAAATGGCAAGGAATAGAAACTTTCCTGTGGAATTATCTTACTACAGTATTTCAGAGTTGCTGCACTTACTTTCACATGTTCTATTCAAATGTGATTCCTCTCTCAGATGACTTTTGCTTATGTCCAAATTGCCTTTCTGCCTGGGACTTTGTAGCTGAATTTTCAGTGATAGCAATTTCCATTTTTCCAGGAATCCTATTCCAGGTTTTAGAACTGGAAGCATCAATAATTGAATTTGGGAGTGGGTAATGAGACTGATAGATGAACTGGTATAATTAACAATGTATCAACTCCTTTTCTGTGGAGTCTGAAAGGTCAGCAGGTGTCTTTGCTGCCTAATGCATATTGTATCATATGAATTTTCCTTTTAACTTAATTAATTCTTCGTTACTGAAAACATTTTTTACTTTTGCAAGCGCCAATAGAAACAGGAAGAAATTGTTATATAACATTGATAAATTGCTTATTTCAAGATGTATAAAAAACTTACTACTAAAGTTCTGTTGTGTGTTAGTGATGCATGAATAATATTTGTTATTGGATATTTAACAGTAGCTCATATTCACATATTTTTTCAAGTCCTCTTTGATTTTGTTATTCATTACTTGCATGTTTTGTAGCAGTAGTTTTTCTAAGACTTCATCAAGCAAACTTCATCAGGTCTGTATCTGATAAAACCCACAAATTCTAAATAGTAGAGAATGTCTGAAAGATGGCATGATTCTGTTTGAGATACATGGTCAGAGATGGTGCCCAAAGAAGTTCTGTGTCATGGAGCTTAAATCCGTTCGCTGTTTTTTCCAGGAGAATATTGCCAGCATGTTCTTGTAGCTTTTCCAGGGCTGAAGAGGCTTATGGGTGTAATTGTTCTTAAATGTCATGTAGTTTCTAACAAAAAATTAAACATCCAATTAAGATTTGATTCAGAGGAGATTTTTTGCAAATCTGTGTTCAAGCATGTTGCTTCAGACAGTGCTTTTGTCTATGAAATGTTTGCAATTCTAGATTTAATTTGGTAGTAATTTAAATGCCTAAATATTTTTAATAAGCTTGTGTGTAATAGAACCCTTTGGAAGCAGTTTTATTTTTGAGAGAGTAATTTTTTAAAAATACAGTGTATCATATTACATTTTTGCTATGTTATTCTTACAGATAAACAGAAATCTCCTTCGGATATAATACAAAATTTTCAGAAGAAAAGTCAGTTTAGGACCATTGCTCCAAAGATGGTACCAAAAATTTTAACATCTGGAGTGGTTTCTTGCCTTCAGTCATCTTTGCCTGAGCCAGTGACACCAATTTCAGCTTCAGGTTCCAAGCCCCTGGTGATGCCAGCTCAGAACTATGCTGTCATGCAGGTGGCTGCTCACAAGGGCACGTTCTCCCTGTTGGCTGTGCCGTGTGTTGCTCCTGCCCTTACACAGCAAGTTCAGCAGTCGACTGTGGCCCCCTCTGAAAACCTAAAGCTGCCCATCCCCAGGTACCAATCTGTAAGAAATAAATTGCTGAGTGACAAAAAACCAGCACAAATCTCTGGTGTGAGTGCACATAACAAGATTCCTACCAAAGCACTGATCTCATCAAGGACTTCCTCCATGACTGCTCTACCTGAAGACTGTCCTGAAGCTCATTCTATTTCATATTCAGCTGAGAAAGGGATGATAACAGACTGTGACTCAGCTGAAATTGAAGTTGCCACATTAGTAAATAAAAGCAATTGTGTGAAATCTGGATCTCTTTTAATGAACAGAACTGAAATTGCTAGCAATAATATTTCTGGACCATCTGTAGTTGAAGACTCTCCATCCAAGCCAGCAAGGACAACTAATTCCATGAAACTAAGTCTACACTCTGTGAAGACAGCATTGGAAACCACAAGAGAGTCACTCCTGACATCTGAGAAACTAAAGGGAAAACCCACTAATTCTGCAAATCCTGTTTCTGTCTTGTCACCAGCAGTTTTAGACAGTACAATTCAGATGACTCCATCAACACCAAAAGGAAAACTTCCTATTTTGCCTTACTCAAGAATGAAAAATTCAGTGTTCTATGAATCTAAGCAGAATGCTAATGCTATGGATATACCTGGTCATTCACTAAAATCTGAATGTGAAAAGATACCATCTTTGATGAAAACCAAAGCCTTTGATAAGCAATTAGGTGTATCATTTACACAAGTTCCTAAACAAACCATCCGAGAAAATACCTTCTCTCCATCCAGCAAAGTGGATGAAGTTGACAGTCTTAAAAAATTGAACAGTGCAACCTCTAAAAGAAGAGGCAGGAAAAAAAAAGCTCCGGAAGATTCATTGGCTTTTCAGGCTAAGAGAAGGAAATGCATCATTAGTAAGTTTAGAGAGGGAAGAGAGGGGGCAAAGGTTGATACTCAGACACCTGAAGACAATAAAGCAGCAGCAGTGAAAAAATACCGCAGTATCAGACCTAAACCAGTGGTGGTTGTGCAGGGGTTGCCACCGCTGGCTCCCGCACCAATCAGAGAGACACCATCTCATGAGCAAGTCTTATTTGTAAATGGTTCGCTCACCAATAAATGCATAAGTTCCAGGCACAGTGATGTTACATCAGCTAAATCAAGTGGTGTAAGCAGAAATACGTGCTCAGCCGTCGCTAAGCTGCCGTACAGATGCCATATTTGTAACCACACGTTCAAGTTCAAGCGCCATCTCCAGGAGCACATAAACGCGCACACGAGCAGGCGGCCCTACAGCTGCAGGATCTGCAGGAAGACGTACATCTACTCTGGGAGACTGCGCACCCACGTGAAGCTTCATCACAACGAGGGCAAACCCAAAAAGCTGGTGTGCTGTGAATTCTGTGCTAAAGTTTTTGGCCATGCAAGAGTGTACTTTAGCCACCTCAGAGAAGTCCACAGGGTTGTTATCAGCACAGAGCCCTCCATTAGTGAGCAACAGATGCAAGAAACTTTAAAGAAGAGAGACAGGAATATGAAAGAGGCAGAAGAAGCTACAGAGAGGTGAGAGTTTTCACTAATTAAAAGCTAATGAAAACTGGATTTCAAGTTGTCAGTGGAAATTAATAAACCTTACCATTAGGAAAATTGTTGCTTTTTTCCCCCAAGTGAGAAATGGTTTAAATACTCCATTTGAATCTAGTCAATCCATTAGACCAACCAGTATGTTTTAGCTGATTTATTGACTGTAAATCATTATTGACACTAGAATGTCCAAAATAATTTTGCATATATTCTAGTTACACCCCATATACTGCCATATTTGGTTCAGTTGGGTTCTTGTGGTTAGTGCTCTGTCTTCTGTCCTCCACATTTGGGGTTTTCCCTAGAAAATAAGGGAACCAATTGCAGTAAGCGAAAAACAATTCATATTTCAGTATTAGCTTGTAGTTTGTTAAATAACATTATCCCACTTCCTTTTAGGGAGTGCTGTGAGCTAATCCGATCTGAGTTTACAGCTGCTTTTGTGATCACTCAGCCAAGTAAAGAAGTTAACATGCCCTATATTAAGATGTACAGAACATACTTTTCCCTCTGTATTATGATTTCCAGGTGAAATATCGATACAGTATAAATTTTGCCTTTTTTTTTTTTTTTGTTCCACTGCATTTATTTTCACTGAGGAACACTTGGGGCTTCAATGTAACTCCTTACCTCACTGCAACACTGCAGTTCCATTTTACTAGTTTTACTTTTCATAGCTCCGCTCTCTGAAGCACCAGTCAGAAACTTTTGCAGTCTTGAGACTAAGAAGCACTTGCACTTTTCTGTCAGTCTTAGTAGCTGTCATATAGCAAATCATTCAGTTTATCTGTTTTGTTGGGTAATCTGTCTAATATGTATAAATACACAGTGTTATGAGGTCCTTCTTGTAGATGTTATGAGAAGATGTCTGAGATCTTGTTTTGTCTTAACCAGGGACTGCCTGTGTATCCTTTATACAGCAGAGCTGTCCTAAATCAGGGAGAAGGGCCGATTGCCAATTAGGTATTTAAACTTTTCTAGACCATATTACCAACTTGTAGAAAAATAAAAAAGCAAGAAACTTTGAAATTTCATAGTTTCCATCTTGGAAAGGGAGGTGGTTTTGCCTCAAATTGACCTAAATCACTCACTGTAAACAGGTAGGTTTCTTTTACTTGTACATTACAGGTAATAGTAATTTTCACTTTTGTAGGACTGCACTAGATTGACCTTACTGAATCAGGAACTTCAACAAAAGTTATCAGCCTTTTATTAAAGGCTGGTGTTGTTAAAAGGTTATTTCTCCTAATTTTGGAGGCAATTCTTAAGCTCAGAAGTGTCATTTGGTTTCAGTTTTTTCCTAATCAGCCTTACTATTATTTATTTAGTTAGTTTCTTTTTTTTTTCCCTCTTCAAAATGAATTAGATGCTGTAGAAAGAATGTCCATTTTTGATTCTCTTCTTGGAACTTGTAAGGACAGAAATCTCTATCCCTCTTCTCTGCCTGGCTAATACTTAAATAGTTGGTATTTCTTTTTTTTAACAGGGGAAGCAAGTGCAATTTTGAGGACCTATTCCATAACCCAGGAGGAGTGAAATTACAGGTCAAATGTGGTCGATGCCAGTTTATTGCAGAGTCTTTTGGTGAAATTAAGTTTCACTTATTGTGTTGTCATGGAGAAGAGATTCAGGGAAGAGTGAAGGAAGGGGATTTGCAAGGAAGCAGAGGAGCAAAGAAGGAGCTGGTCATGCATACAACCCATGTGTGGAAACAGCACAGTGAGAGAAGACGTTTGGCAAAGTGCAGTCCCCGTCAGGAGGAGCTGTGTTCTGTTCCAAACCCGAAGAGACAGATACACTTCCACCATCAAAATAATGTCAGTATTTTACCTAAAAGTCTGCCAACTCAGTCAGGCGGTACTGAAGCCTCCAAGGAGATGCAAAATGTGGGGTTTGGTACACCAAGGAGAAAAATAGAATTTTGGTCTAAAGCAGGCTATAACTGCATTTTATGCAAACAGTTATTTGGAAGAAAAGAGGATCTTTGTAATCATTGGCAGAGTCGTCATAATTGTGAAGACCCTTCTACTTTATGGACAATATTTACTTTGGTATCGAAACCAGGAGTTGCTGAACTTTCTGATAATGGTGAATATTGAAGCTTAACTCTACAGTGCTCTGAAAAACATTAACTACCTTACCAAATTGTTTTTTCACAGTCTTGCTAAACTAACTCAATGGATGTATCACTTCAAAGGTTTGTTAGTTGGGTTTTTTCGGGATATTTTTAAAAGTCATACTAAGCTTTATTTTGGTGACTAGAAAAGGTGTTTATTCCATCTCATTCCAGGTGGGTACATGGAAGCTGATTATGAATCCTTGTACTTAAAATTCATGCTTAAGTAACTTTATAACAACAAATACTCAACACTAATGGTAACCTCAAGGAAATATATTTGTGAATTGAATTATACTGTACACACAGAAATAAATCAATTTATATTAAGTAATCTCCATCCAAAGTGAAATTACAAACCTGACTGCAGGCCAGGTCCCAACTATGCTTCCAGATTTTGTGGTAAATGCATATTTCCATACAGTTCTCTCGTTCATTTAAATGTGCATACATGCAGCTGGCACTCAGGAGCTTTATAGTCTGTAATTAAAGAACTTTTAATTCTTGTTTTCTTGATTTCAGTGTCTTCAAACATGTTCATTGCTTGTAGGTGTTTTTGGTGTTCAGTTCTGTCCTGGTAAAAGCAAAGACCTCTATATTTTAGAAGTAAAAACTCTATGTGTATTTATTTGCCTGTAGCTTTTTGGGTTGAAGATGAGTTGCCATGCATTAAGATGGAGCCCAGTACATCTCCAAGGGGGCAGGTCCTGTCAGGCTGTAAGGGGGTGGAGTTCTGGACCTTGGTTTTGATGAAAAGGTCACTGAAACCACTGAGTCCAATTTGAAACTGGTGTTTAAACTCTTAAAACCTTATGTTCCTCTGAATTGTTTGGGGAGCAGTAGTGAAGGCAAGTCTAAGAAATCACCACATCACTCTCCAAGAGAAGTCAGAGCAAGCTGAAAAACATACCAGTACTGTCCCTACGGTACTACTCTATTCATTCCTTCCTGTGGTCAGCTGTGATTGAGGGATTGCAATGATAAAAGAATCAGTCCTAAAATAGCCTGTTTTCCAAAAATTAGGGTGATGAAAACATGAAAATGTAGAGCTTTCTGTGTGGGATTCCACAAGCTGTTGCAATATTTTGTGTACATGTTTTGTTTTTAAACAGTAAAGGCAATTTTGATGACCTAACAGTTTTGAATGTGATTTTTTTGTTGTATGGTCCTTTGCCCTGAAGTTGAACTGTAAGGTTGGAATCAAGAATAACAAAAGACAAAAAGAAAATGCCCATAGAACTGTACAGGTGGCTGGTAAGTACAAGAATTCCCATGGATTTTCAAAACTTCCTTCCTACTATCTATAAATTGCTATAAATTCAGATTTGTGGCTGGTTTTTTTATTTAAATATTGGGGATTTTTATGCTGAATTACCTTAAAAGTAATACTTGTTCTTATTCTTGACACATTCATCTTTTAATACCTACAATATATTCGTATTTATTTTCACTGGCATATTTGGACAGGAATAGCTATTTTTAAAGTCAGTGTTTCATATCAGACTGAGGCTGTATTTAACTTAGTAGAGTGTGTTGCATTTAGTAGCATTTTTTACCCCTGCAACTTAATCCTTTAACTTTAAAAATCAAACAGCAGGGTGTTTTCCATGAATCAGAAATGTGAGAACAATCCCTTTTTCCCATAGTTACACTGTGTCAAAGGGAAGTTCATTCTCAGCATAAAGCATGCATATTTCAAGCTGGGAAAAACCATTTAAAAGGTTCAATCATGATTTTTTTTTTTAATGAACATTAAATCACCCATTCCAAGGTGTAGTTTAAAATGACCTGACACAAATTCAATGCTGAGACAGAGTCCCTCCCATTCAGGAACAGCAGCAGCATTGGCAGAGTGGGCCTTTAAAATTGTTTTCACAAGGTATTTGTTAAAAAAACTGGTGGAGCATCCGAGCCAGTGATGTAGATGAGTTGTTTGGGAGTGGTCATCAGGCAAGAGGTGCACTTTGCTGGAGGGGAGGTGCAGTGCTGATGGGAGGAAGGGGATGCAATGAGGGAGTCTGCTGAATTTTCTTTAACAGAAATTTTCACGTGCAGTCTTTTCATCATATTTTTGTGCTTCTTTCCCTTTCTGCCAGCCAAATGGGTAAAGGGGTCTCAGCTTTCAGCAGTTTAAAGCCTGAAAACATGTTTTAAAGCATAGTTCTAAGCCACTCCTTAGTGTCCTCATAAATGTTTAAAATTAGAAGCCTTTTTTTTCCTGAGCCTGAAAGCATTCTTATATTTCAGGCTATTACAATTATTGTAGATTATGAAAGGCTGGGATTTTTTCAAAATAGCTTTGCATTAAATACAGATGTGTCCTTTGTTTAAAACGTGTTTGTTTGGAATTTGTGTTCATTTTGATAAGATTTGGAGGTCCAAAGTGAGCCTTATATACTTGCAACATTTAGTCATGTGTTTGCTGTCCAGCAGAAGGGTTGCTATAATTACACTTTACTGTTTACCTTGAAGCTGAACAAGTTAATATTTGGTTTTGCACGCAAATTATGCTTTTAAATTGTTAAACCAAATTTTATTGTTTTTGTAGCTGTAGTTTTGTTCCCCTCTGATTTTTCATTAAGTCTCTCTTTCAGCTTCACTGTTCAACTTTAAAGCTGTTCCTCACATGGAAAGTTGTTCCTTCATCATCACACCATAAATAATCAAAGCTGGAAGAGTTCCATCACTTTTCTGGCTTTCAGAGTATTGCCCTTCTCCAGCTGCAGAGCTACAGTTTCCTATGTCTCACTTGACATATTTGCTGGCAGTAAATGTTTTGCATCATTTATTTATTAGAATCCAGCTTGCTGCTTTTTAGCTCAATCAGAGTTTCTGTCATACCTCATTAGATACTTATTTTATCTACTATTTGCTGAGCTCTTTAAAGGAAGTGCCATAAGAAGGATGAACAGGTATTTAAAGGAGCAGATTTCTGCCCTAGCTTCGTGCAGATGATGCTGATGCTTGAGGATCACCAGCTTATCTAGGCTCAGCCATGTAGTACATTGTATTTCTACAACACATCCACCTACACATGCATCTATTTTGGAACTAAAGGTATACTTCAAATTCAGCTGTCAGTTATTATTATCAAACCTGTGCAGTGTAGGTTTCTGATTGTTATGCATAAAGATTAAAATGCTATTAACTGTAGTAGGTTTACTTGTCAAATTCCATGGAGCTCTGAAAAATGAAAATCTCTGCGTGCTGAGTATGACACAGAAAAAGTCTGGTCTTATGAAGAAAATTCTGGCTTAAAGGTTGTCCTCATTTCAGTGTGTGCTTTTAAAGCTGACCTGTCACATTGCAGGATTTTCTCCACTTTTTATTAAATTGCCTTAATTTTTCTTGGTGACGAGTGTTGAAGACCTGAGTCTGCAAGCAAGTTTCAGTAAAAAATGTGTCTTCTTTTTTCTAAACAAGCAGACATGTTCATGGACTCAAAAGTCTTGGTGACATTACAGATATATATATATGTCTGCACAATGTGGGAAAACATGCAAGGTTTGGGGTTCAGTGTATGACTTCATAAGGGTGACCATTTTGCAGTTCTCCAGTTCTCAGAAAATATAAATTTGAGTGTAAAAATAACTTGCTTTTCAGACTGGGGTGAATTTCTAATACCTTATTGACAAACCTTAAAGAAAAATGACATTAACATACTTCTCTACTTGTGCTTTGTTAGACAGTTTTCTGGATGTATTAGTGCCAGAGGTGGTGTAAAATATGATACTGCTGATGCTGTCGAGTACAAAGGAAGATTTCTCCCTTTTATTTTTTTAATTGTATTGACTTTTCTGTGTAAGCATTAGAAATGATGGGATGAATTATGACTTTTGCTGCTGACAAACCCAGAAACATCATTCTGAAGTTACTTTGCAGAAACCTCCCATTTTAACCTAGAATAAAAAATGAAATCAGGAAGAAGGAAATTCTATTGGGAAGAGATACGTGAGCTATGTGTTCTGTATGAGTCTGCTCTGCACATTTACACCACTGTAGGTGATGTTTGAGATGACAGGTCTTCTACTGATGGGTACAGTGTGTTCTTATCTAGAGTTACTTAGATTGGACAAGGGAAATAAGAATTTTTAAATGTCCATCCCCTCTCTTAGGCTTGAATTTTTCTGCTAAGTATTTCTGCTGTTGTGTCAGTCCAGATTGTGGTCCAAGCCTTGAGAATACTCAAGCACTTTCTAGGGGCCTTAGAGAGATTTCAGTGGAGGAAAGGGAAAGAAATGTGTAAGGGAAGTAGTGATGATGGAGGTTGGCACAAAGTTTTTAATGTAAATTCAAGCTTCTGTATGCCTAGCCTATGGTGGAAGTGTCCTGGAACCTTAAACTTCTCCCTTCCACACCCCTTTGCTGCATCATTCCAGATTCTGTTTCCACGTGAAGTACCTCAGTCTGGAGCACCCTCAGCTTCCTTAGGTGTGATTCCTTTGCCAATGTCCTCTCCCTCTGGTGTCTCGGTAACATGCTGGTACTTAGGTGAGCCGCATGCTGGCTGCTGAGACCAGCTGCTGCCAGATGTGAAATGTGGTTGTTCAGCTTTCTGAGGAAAGCATATTTTAGCTTTAGTCCATAAAAGTGAAATCAAAAGCTGCATCTGTGCTTAAAAATGTAGGAAGATGGCTCACTAAGTTTCCTACAGCTGCAGCACTTGTCAGTAGTAGGGTAAAAAAGTTGAAGTGTCGCTATAAGAAAAAGCAGCTGCTGAATGTGATTTGGGGTATTTATGTGTCATTGTAAAAGACTAGAATGTCCCATCACCTGATTAAAATTGAATAATGGAATCAGAGAAGTTTCATAAAAGTGTCTCACACAGATATGATGGCATAAAGTAGCAGTTCAGAGACACTGTGACTGAGATCTCTCCTTCTTCCTCTCCTCCTCTCTTTTTATCATCCTAATGCCTGGGACTGAGTAGCTGTGAACACTCCTTTGCAGAATGTTTCAGGCAAACAGGTTGCAGGGGATGCTGGAGGCCAGCTAGGCTAGTGTCCTGCTCAAAGCAGGGCTTAGCATCAGCCCAGGAGCAGAGCAGTGGTTTTTGCATTTTGGAAGCCACTTCTGTTGCAGCTCCTCTGGTCCACTGCCAGTGTGAGGGTCACGAGTGTAAACAAGGCTTCAGTTTGTCAGCTGACACTTCAAGCACTGTCACAAGCAATTTTTTTTTTTTGCTTTTTTGAAGAAAATGTGATATTTGAGACCAAAAAGTCCCCACAGCCCCAAATAAAGCTCTAGCTTCAGCTGGCAGTCCTTCAGTAGTGTGAACCCCCTGCACAACCCCCTGGTTTTGTGCTTCAGACTGTGGCCAAGCCTCTCGTCTCTCCACGTGAAGCAGCTCACTCTGCTTTGACTGCTTTTTCTGGGACTACAGGCTCTCAGTTTTTCACATGCAGTGCATAGACTATTTTTTTCCCTGCAGTTGATTTAAGACAAAAATAAAGCATTTTATTTCCTGAATGCTCAGTAATTTTGTGTAGGTTCAGGTTTAATCTGGCTTTTGAACATACACCCGATCAAGGAGATCAATATACCTTCCTATTGCTAGGAGCAGTAAGTGACAGAGTGAGGGAGGAAAGCAATAAATATCCCCATGACAATACCTTTGAAGCAGTTCAGTTGCTTGCCTTTCACTGGAACTTTAATTTCTTCATGTTTTTAGTTAAAAGCTTTTGATAATTTTAACTGCAGCAAATACACTCCTATGCTTTGCTATTCAAATAAATCCTTTTTCAGCTCCAAGTCCTTGGAGTTTGAATCCTGTCCAGCCATATTCTGCTATCTGCCAATTCCTTGCTAAGTGCAAACCTGACACACTTGCCAATAAATCCACCTCTGTGCCATTTAAAGTCATGTGCTCTCCTTTCTCTGGAGCTAATCAAAGTTTGCAAGAAGACATTTTTTAAGGGGAACTGGCTCTGGGATTCAACCGATTTAAAGTGCAAGGTAATTAAAAGAAATTGCAGTGAACTATAAAATAGAGAAATGGTATAGACTGTTTGAAAGCTCACTTATTTTTAATCTCTTTTATGAATATTTGGTGACAAAGTTTTCCAGGGTAGAATTTAGCTGTTTTATGTGCTCTTCTCCTTATCCACTTTTTAGATTCTCAAGCCCAGTACAGCAGAGCCCAACCCTGCTTCTTAAGTTGATTGCAGCCTGTTAAACTGAAAGCACCATTTTATTTTTACTTTATGAGACAGCTGGGCTGATAAATGGATGGGATACCAGCACTCCAGGAGACAATTGCAATATCTGCACAGGTTAATAGTCTCATGTCTTTCAAGAGCAGCATTTCCAGTGTCTTTATACAGGCATGCACACACAGTCACACACAAGATTGTAAAAGGATTAAGTGTCTGGAACACTTCTAACTTGAGTGTTAACATCACACTGAACAGTGTATTCTAATTGTTTTCATGAAAATGCAATAACAGTGTTATTGTTGTATTGCTAATACATGTGTGGCTGATCTGAACCCTGAAATACCCATAGGTCACACGAGTTCTTCCAGGAAATTGGATTAATTGTTGCATTGTTGGAATATCTTTTTTTAAAATGTACTACTCCTGCTGGTTCATACCACTTGTAAGGTCGAAATGATATTTCTGAGAGTGATTTACTGGTCCAACAGAAAAGTCTTGGTGATAAACTTTTCCACTGGGATTTGTTTACATTAGGAAGCAATGCAGGTGGCAGTCTATTTCAACACGGAATGGATTTTTTCCCCCCTTTCTTTCTGATAAATGAAGTGCTTATGTAAGGTGAGAGATTGAAAAAAATGAGAAACCTGCAGGCCTGAGGGCATCCATCTGAAAGCTCCACACGCAGGCAGAGGAAGCATGAAAGTGTGCTGCAGTTTCTGTACCTGCTCCCTTCAGAGTCATGGGAGCCCTGGGCGAGCCTTGGCCACTCTGGAAACGCTGCTCGATAAAAGTCAAAGGTTTGAGTTTGGAAACACTGAGCATCACATGCAGCAAACTCATCTCATCCATCACTTGGTAATAAATTGTTCCCACACCTTCATAGTAGGAACCCTTTATCTTTTGAGCTTTTGCTTTGTGTTCGTTTTGTGCACAATAAATAGGATCTGGGTTTGAGTTAGTGCTCAGAATACTCTATTGTGAGGCTTCACTGTGTGCCAGAGTGCTCCCTTTGGCTCTTGCTGATGCCAGCCATCTTCCAAATGATTCATTTGGTGTCAATGACAAACATTTGGTGGTTTTTACTGTCAACTGTCATATGCAGATCTCCTAACAGTGTCATATTCTTAAATTACTGCAGCATTTGATCAAATTAGCCCTTTTAAAAGGGATCTGGGTACACTGATAGCGGTTAATCTAGTACACATCTCTGGAGAAAACTTGAGATCTGACTCTAATAGTCAGAACCAATTAGGCTTATCCTCTTTTCTGCCTTCCCTCTGCAGTGTTCAGATGAATAGAATTTTTCAGGTGTTTTTCAGGCAGTTCAAGAAGACTGTCAGGTCTCTGAGGCTCTCTGACTTCTGGGCTCTGCATTCCCACTGTCAGCTGTGAAAAATAATTCTGCTTTTGCAGCTGTGTCCAAGGAAAGTAAGATGATAAATCAACAGGTTAGATTTAAGAGGGGAAGTACATTATTGTTTACTCAGCACTGAATAAGGTTTTGTTCTAGGAGATATGGTTGATATAAGGCATAGGGAAGCGTTCTCTGTTTTAAAGCTTTCCAGCTCATGAAGTGTTTTAGGATTCATTCTCACTCAAAAGAAAATTTAGGGGTTTGTTACTCAGTATCTTTTCAGAGTCCTAGAAATGTGGCAGAGATTTTGAAAAACACCAGGCTGAAAAAATTAAGACAGGAAAAAGAAAGTAAACTATAAGCAGAGAGAAACAAAGCTTTGAGCAAAACTCAGCAAAAATCCCAAACGCATGCAGGATCTGAGTGTGAATAACTCAGATAAAATTCGTACTAGAGTGGTCTTGCTGTTCATCTGATCTCATGAAACTGCAATATAATTGAGAACAAGTTTTGAACCAAAATAAAGTATTAGATCTTTTTGTTTTGAGGGGAAGTGAGAAGTTCTCCCTGAGGCAAGGGAGGGGTGCAGGTATGAAGTTAATTTGGAACCATTGTTCAGTTCTCTGTGCATCTGTTTGCAACGTTCCTTTCTTTGCCATAATGCCATAGCAGTACTTTTCCATGGAGAATAGATGGTAGAACTTTAATCACTGCTAAGTCTGAAAATCGATTGAACCTTCAGTGTTTGGCAACAGGAGTCTTCAGTAAAAGAAAAGGCATTTTAATGAAGCCCCAAGTCTCTCATCATTCACTTTTTGCCTTTCAAGTTTTCTGCCCCTGTTATATCACTGTTAGATTTGATACATGAGTATCAGCTCAGCACAGTCACCCAGCATCCTGCTCTGAACAGACAAACCCCATTCTAATAAACCTCTAACTGTATCCAAATGCTTCTGAAGACTCAGACTGCAGCAGATAGTGCCTTGCTTGCTGTCAGGTGGAAGAGATTACTTTATTTCTAAAACCCAAGCTTCTGAGAAATAAAGCAGTGTGGCACATGTAGCCCCCTTCCTTCTTTAACTCTGACAACCTGCTGCACTAATGGCCAGAGCTGAAATTGCGTGTGTACCAATAAAAAATCCTGCTCCTTGTGCTGATTACAGCAATCAAAACAAGAAGAGAAGAAATCTCAGTACAAGAGCCTTACTTGGATTTCAGTGAATGTCCTCACTGGTAGGTTATAAGTATGGGACAAAGAGTGAGTCTGACCAGAAGTCTAAAATGAAACAAAGGAAATCCAAGGAATAGTTTTATTTACTTAGTTATGGAAAAAGTTGTTAACTGCTGTATACAATGCAATGTAAGTTGGAATAGACTGGTCTGAACTCACCTACCAAATTGCATTTTGCAGAAGGTACCAAACCAGGGCAATAAAAGCATGAGAGGACCTGAAGAAATTTAAAAATATTTCCAGAACTGGGTATTTGTTAAGAATGAAGGCAAAAAGAACTAAAATGGTACACTGTTTTCTAATGTACTTTTAAAAACACTGCAAGGGATTAAAAGGAAAAGAGTATTTATAAAGGAAATTAAAAGGAAAGTGTATTTAGTTCTCTATTTTGGGTTAAAGTCAGTGAGGGTCCTTTTCTCCCTTCCTGTGTTCCCTTTCAGACATGGCACCATCCCTCACCAGGACCCTGTGCAGGTTCACTCTGCTCCCTGGGCTCCTGTTGACTGCAGTGGTTGTTGGCTGCTCAGGCAGAAAGCAGAAAAATTTCCTTGTTGTCATTTGTGTAAAAAATCTCAGTCTCTGCAAAGAACAGCAGCATCTAATGCCAAGTAAGAATTAATAAGTGAAAACTGACTAGTCATGGGTGGCCACAGTGATTTCTTTCTTTGAAACTCTAAGACCATGTGTTTTGTTTTTTTCCTCCCTCACACTGAGTTTCTCATCTGTAGCACTGGTTATTGATTGATGCTTTATAGACAATGTAAGAAAATTAATTAAGCAGGTCTGGAGGTGTTTTCAGAAATTTCAGATAGAGTAAGATTGTAATGTACTTTCAGCAATAGCCATGAAAATGTAATAGCAGTTTGGTATTCTCAGGTGTGCTGTGCTAAGTGGTATTTTTTGTTGTCTTTATATCTGTACCCTTCTCTTCTCTGCATATAGAAGTCCTTTCCAGCAAAATCCCTTTTAGTCATTCATCGTATAAGAAACTTTCAAAAAGTATTAGAAATTAACAAAAACCTGCATTTTTTTCGCCAAGTGGTGAGCATCAGAGTTGGCTAAAGTGCACCCATGGGCACAGAGTGGAATCCTTTCTCTTGGGAGAAGTGTGTCCAGGGCAGGGGAGAGGCACAAGCACACTGAGCCTCGCTCTTATTTCAGCACTTCCCATCACAGGCTCCATCCGTGTCCAAATAAGAAAAACATGACTCACTGCTGGAAACAGAATATTTTTGTCCCATGAAATGTTTTGCTAGTGAAATCTGGTACAGGCTTCATGTTAAAACAGTTGATGTGAAGTTCAGCTTGGTGCATTATGATACTTCAACCCTCAAGCACTATGGTTTAGGAGCAGGAGCGAGTAGCACACTGATCCTCCACTGAGCCCTGAGCCACCTGCAGCAGAGGGGAAGGATTCTGGAGATGGTGGCAAGCTAGGAAGAGCAGAGCATCTCTTCCACTGCCCAGCTGCAAGGACGGCCTACAGTCTTGGCCAAGTTTTGGAGACAGTACAAGGGTCCACATGAATTTTTTTTGTGTCTCTCACTCACCACATTAGGTGTGAGTGCCCTGAGCTGGCGGTCAAGGAGAGACTGGCTGCCCCTGCAAACAGCCCTGGGAGCTCTGCCCTGCTGGGAGGGCTCTGGCAGCTCCCATAGGAGCTGCAGGCAGCAGGGAGCGATGGGGTTCTTCCAGCCCCTTGTAGAAGAAAGCATGAGTGGCTGTGCATGAAGCTCAGAGCAATAGGAATAAACCTCTCAGGTCCTAGAGTTTGATCTTCCATACTGCCTCACTGTGCTGGTAGCTCACAATCAATCCTCTTGTGAGCTAAAGCTCTCTCCTTTCAATGTCAAATAAGTCCCCATGTGAAAGCTACAGCTCCACTTAGGAGTTTCCAGGTGTGTGATGAGCAGTTGATGCAGTCAGGTTTAATCTGTTTCTAATACTTGAACCCACAAAGTCATCTAGGGCTCATGCATGGTATTCCAATCATCCTTATTAAACTAATTAACTTCTGTCAGATCCACAGATTTCATTAGGATTCTCCTACCTCATTAATAAAATGTATTAAATAAAATAACTTTACATGCTGATCCTTTAGAAGTGGTGGTACCTTGTCTTTCCTGCTGGTTCCTCAGCACAGCCCAAGGTTCCTCTTGGCCCGTTTCTGCCCACGACAGAAGTGCCTGGTTCAGTACCTGGTTCCTGAATGGCACCTCTTCACTGAGTGCAGGTTATTTACACCCACAAAGAGTTGCTCTTCTTACTGAGGAATGGTAGATGAGGTTGAGAGTTGACAACTTTGGGATGTATATACCAACCTTCATGTCTTTCTTTTTGTTTTGACTTCATAAAAGCTGCCAAATCACAGTTCAATATTGAGAATGGTTAAACCAGCTATAATTGTTGAGATTGCTTGGCTTTCCCTCTGTATGATGTAGTTCTGGCTCACATAATGATGTTTTTTGTTTGCTAGATGTTTGGCAGCAGAAACAGGCGGGTCATTCCCAGTTCCTGTGCATCAAAATCTTTCTCAGGTGTTTTTTCAGGCACTTTCAGTTTTGCATTCCCATTTTTCAGTTTTCTTTTCATGGCCCAGCTGGGTTTGCTCACATTCCTACACTTTTTTTCCTGTATGAGTGAACTTTGCATTTCTGATCAGTTTTGGTTTTAGTAACTCATTCAGTGTTTACTCCTGCTGAGGTGACATTATGAGGCATTTTCCTTATAAACTTCTTCTCCTTGTTTGGGGTGCTGTTTTTTAACAGCATTTTTGTGTTTGTGGAGAGAAATGTTACGCTTGTCCCACACTCAAGTTTCTTCAGTCCAGCTGATGCTATTAAACTTCCACCAATACCTTAAAGCCTGGCATTACAAACTGAAAATCTGATTCAAATACTTCCCTCAATTGCTTTTTTTGTTTTTTCCCTTGTCTAATTTAAAATAAATCATATTGTAAGGAAGTGGCTTCAGTGTCTTATCTAGACAGGCATCAGCTAAGACAATTTAGCTCCATTCTGCAGCAGTTTTTGGCATATGGAGCAAAGCTCTTCCAGGCTCAGTATCAGGTGGGTGCAGAGATCCCACTGTGGGCACTGAAACCACAGAGCAGAAGGAAAACATTAAATGTTTTGAAACAGTTGTGAGAGACCCTGCAGAATTTATGGCCTTCGGGGCCCTGTGAGAGGTTTATGAGGCTGGAGGGTTTCTGGGGAGCACTTTTGTGTGGGCTTTTGCAGGTGGCTCCCTGAGATCACTCAGCTCTGTTGGCTGGAATTAATGTGCTGCTGGAACCGGTGCTGCTTTGGGTCTCTGAATGGCAACTCACATCTTCCTGGGGAATTGGGCAGTTCTGCTGCAGAGCAGCAATCAGGTTCTGTGATCCTCTGCATCAGTGCTGCTGAAGATTGATACTCTGTTTTGGAAAACAACTGTTTGTAAATTGTCTTTGCAAGGCCAGAAGGAAAAATCCCCTTTTATGCTGGTCAGCCTTAACTGAAAAAATTTCTTCCTCCAGGTGGTTTTATTTTTCAGTGGAGCTACTTGCAGCAGTACAGAAGGCAGTGAGTGATGTGCTGCAAAAATCTAGTTTCATATGTCATCTCTTTGACTCTGGATCAGAGGCCTATTGGATGTTTTCTGATGATCAATTGTTACAAATGTTTGAAATACCAACTAAAAATGTTTAAATACCAACAACGTAATTTTAAGTGGTTTATTTAAAATAAGGCACAAAGATTGTAATTAGCCAGAAACCTCTGCAGGAATGGTGACCATGTCAGAGCCTTCTTTCCTGAGATGATCATTCCAGTCCTTAGGAGCTTGCTAAAGCTATTGAGCATAGCTGGAAATGATCCAGTTGCCAATATTCTGTGTGTTTTCATCCATTGCCCAAAAAGGCTACATCTGCTCATCTGCCCTGACTCTCCACTGATTCTAGTGGGAAACCCACACACAAGCCTGCAGCTCCACATTTTCTGTCCACATTTTCTGCAGTTTCCCCCTGTGTGTGACCTGTGCCACACAGGAGAAAATGCAGCCACACAGGTGCCTGGCTGCTGTAAAAAATTAATGGAAAATCAATTCTTCTCACAGACTGCTGGGATTGGAGGCAACACTTCCAGGGAGAGTGAAGCTCCTGGTGTCTCCCCCATCCTGTCTTGGCAGTGCCAGGTCCCAGCGCTTTGTCCCAGCCCATGCTGGAGAAGTTGGGAAATTCCCACTCTGGTCCTGGAGGATGGAGGTTGCTCTGCTATCCTCAGGCTTGCCTCATTGACCACCCCTGACTCTCAGGCATGTTGATCTTCTGTCTTCCTTGTCTATCTTTAATATGTGTTAGCTTAAAATCCATTTTTTATAGCTTTGGCTGCAAAGGAAAATGATGGAGAGGGAAGCTGATACACTACAGACCATGGAGGGTTCCCCAGTGCTTCTCAGACAAGAGCAGCTCCTAATGCATGTTCTACCTGCAAGATGCATGCTGGTGAGGTGAGCCCAAACATGAACTCTGTTTCCAAAAAATCCCTGCTGAAGCTGAGAGCCATGAGGATCTATAGTATTTCACTGAATCCTTTATTTACATGATTGGTGCAAGTAGAAGGGAAAGATTATTTTATAGGGGTGGATGAGGATTTTCTGAAGTGGATTTCCGAAACAATAGAGGAATTGATAATTCAGCTTTCTGAATCACAAAAACCTGGCAGCTAAAATTTATGCAAGGGCTGTTTTGTCACTTGTAGCATAATCTGCCCTCCCTATAAAGGTATCCATCCTTGGAGAGGTTGTGCTACCTGTTTTTTAAGGGATATACCTGAATGTGGTTGTTTCTTGGGTTTTGGTCCCCATGTAGTGTTAGCAGCTGGAGAGCATGATTTATGATCATATTTTGGTCTTATTTTTAATTCATTTCCTCCACCTTAAAGTATTTATCAGCTGCTGTAACCTGTTGTTTCAGACAGCTGCTAGATCCTAGCTGATGGAGTTTATTGATTTCTGACTCTGATCTTGCAAATCTTATTTCAAATTCATCACCTGCCAGAGCCATGCTGGGAGCCTGAGCTGAGCAGCAGCTCTGGGTCAGGGAGTGCCCCGTGGGCTTTCCAGTGCCACCTGCTCTAATGTCCCTCTGCATGCCCTGCTCTGGGGCAGCCCTCCCTAGTGCTCAGAGAGGTCCCAGAGCAATCTGAGAGCAAACCCTGGCCTCTCCCCCTCCTGCACCTCCCTTGGGAAGAGGAGCCACGAGGGGCTGTGCACAGCAGATGTTGAGCAGTGTGTTGGTGGCCCAGCTGAATAGGTGGCAAGCCCCCCCAGCTCTAGCCCTGCTCTCCTCACACACAAATTATGATCCTGTCCTTCCCACTGCAAGGAAAGCCTGAAAACCTGAACCAGATGCTTCACCTGAGTGTGCAGACAGCCTGGAAGCAATAACTCTGGGAGGTATAAACTGTGCCTTTCATCGTAATAAGATGTTAATGGGGGAAAGCCCTGCTGCTCCAGGCAGTCCTCTATTAACACTGCTGCAGCAGCTGGGAAAAAGGGATCTTCTGGATGGGTTTCAGCAGTGTCCACACCCCTGCATCCCCCGTGCCCATAACTCAGGGCCTTTCAAATGTTCCCACCATAGGGTCCCCATCCCAGAGGCAGAGGGTGCCTGCTCATGTTGTCCCACCCAGCTCAGGGTCCCCCAGGTGTTTGGTTGTGGGCAGCAGCATGCAGATTCTTCAGAAGGCTCAGCTAAACATCTGTTTGCCATTGCTTTGGGTTGTTTATAGCATCGTGATGCTCTCTTCTGCAGCATTTTATTTTAAAGGACCTTGTGATACTCTCATGCAGAGTGCATTGGAAGTGAAGCTTGCTCCTGGTTTATGCATTTCATCTATAATTTGGGATCTTTCCTGGGCATGTGCTCCTCTGATGCAAGACCACATACAAGGGCATCACGTCACAGATTGGGATGCTCTGCTCTTCCCCTTATCGTCCATGGGAAGGAATGTTTGGGCCAAACCAAACTTCCCTTCGTTCATTTAAAGTAACAAATGACTTGGAAGTCAGGCTTCAATTTCTCATCATGCAGCACGAGATTAAAGAAGCAAATCCAGCCAGTGCCACCCTCTGCAGTGCTCTGTACCTGTTTTTCCACCATGGCACAGGGCTCAGGTAGTGTTGAGGTGAGGAGGAACAGAGGGGTGATGTGTTTTCTGCTGGGCACCCTCATCTGCTCTGAGGGTGCTGGGTTTTCAGCTGAGGGGAACTGTGAAGGATAATTACCATCATGGGTTACCTGAGATTACAGGGTTGCTTTCCAGCTAATGACACTAGGAGAACCAAGCAGTTGTTAATATTTAATCAGACTCCTGGCTTAACAATTGGATAAATGAGCTGCGTAATTACACAATTATAGAAGACATTTCAGGTAGGAACTGTGCTGTTATTAATAGTGAAGGTGAAAGCTGGTGAACATTAACCGTTCAGTCCTGTCAAGCATGTCATTAAAAAAGATCTTCAGTGCAAGACTGTAACAATATGTCCTATGAGATGGTAAACAAAGGTTTTTGCTGCTTTTGAGATAAAAATTCCAGTTGGCAAGAGGTTTCAATGTAAGAAAAATACCAGACCAGGTGTTTTGTTGATGTGGCAAGCTGTAATCAGGGGTAACTGGGGAACATTTAAACATGTACACAGAGTATATAATGTGTTTATGACTTTGCTTTATGTATCATTTCTCAGCAGTCAGGCAATTATTTTCCCTATGTTATTAATTTTAAATCTTATAGGAAACAGAGAGGTACCTTGTAATTCAAAGTAGTGCGTACCTGCCCAGTGAAATTTTACTTTAAAATTAAGTGTTGTCATATACCACACACAAGGTGTTGTGTTTGACTACAGAGTGCTGGTCAGAATGAAAATGCAGATACTATCCATAATAATTTTATTAGTCTGTTCCTTTAATCCTGCGCTTTATTCCAGCTCCTTAAAACCTTTTTTTTTTTTTTTTTAAGTGATCTGGATTTGAAAAGATTGAAACAGTTGTGGTTATTCAGTGTTCCACTACACTGACCAGTAACTGTAATTCTCTCTGTGAGTCAATTAGAGGGACACTGGAAAGTTAACATCAGAATCAAAGAACTCATTGACCAGCATGATTGCAGTAGTGATATGAATCAGAATAATGCAGGAAATTGAATCTTAGAAGTGCTTTCCACAATGAGGTATTGTGAGGTGTTAATGTGTTTTCCCAAATGTGAGGTGATAAAAATAAGAAGCAGGTTTGTTGACAGATGCTATGGGCAAAAGTCTTTTGATTCCTTCCTCTTCCCATCTACCATTCCTAAAAAGATTACAGTGATTCAGATCTGGATGGAAAGACAGTGCTGAATTTCTCAGTGTCCAGTTCTAACTGTGACTAGGTACCACCACCTCTGCAGACTGTTTTGAGACCAGGGGAAGAAATGTCCTGTCAAAGGCACATTGATGTTTTTCTTCTTGAGACATTGATATTAAGAAGTCATGTAATTAGGAGTGGCGTGCATGCTCCCTGCTCACTGAGAGCTGGTCCTGTGCCAGGGGCTGAGCTGCACCACTGATGTGCTGTCAGGTCCTCCCGGCGTGTGCTCACACATCGGCTCCTCTGTAAGAGCAATTTGTTCTCGGTGAGCTCATGCTGAGAGAAGAGCAGAACCCTTCAATTATAGTGATGCAGAGCCCACAGGGATAATTGGGAAAATAAGATTTACCTACATGATATGCTGGCATAGAATTATGAAGGAGACATAAAGAAGTGAAAAAGCAGAATAATTTATCGTAGAATACTACCTTGTGGTCCAGTTTAGTACAACCTCTTTCTCCATTGTTTTTCTTCTCTGCCACACCTTGAGTCTGCCAATCCTCTTACCAAAACTGGTCCCACTGAAATAATTTTCCTCTATTCTGACTTTGTCATGCACCTTCCTACAGATGCACCTCTGCAGCTCCCAGCCTCACTTTTGAGTTTTGTACAGCCACAGACTCTGCCCTCCCTCATCCTTGGCAGACCTTTCTTGTGTGTGATACCCATGGCCTTGTGCTCCCCACGTCATGCAGCAGGTGAGAGACTGGCTCATGGGGTGAGCACAAGGGATTGCAGTGAATCAGTGACATCAGACCAGTGACCTGCCACTAGTGGGGTTCCACAGGGCTCCATCCTTGTTGTCTCTTCAACATGTTCATAAATGGATTGGACATGGGACTGGAAGTTTGCAGATGACACAAAATTGGGAGGAGCTGCAGAGGCAGGGAGTCCCTGCAGAGAGATCTCAACAAACCAGAGGTCTGGGCAGTCACAGCCACGTGGAGTTCAACAAGGCAAAGTGCTGGATTTTGTCCCTGGGGTGGGGCAACCCTGGATGGAGAGACTGGGCAAGGAGAGGATGGAGAGCAGTGCCACAGAAAGGGACCTGGGGGTGCTGGTCCATGGCAAGTTGAACATGAGCCAGCAGTGCCCTGGCAGCCAGGAGGGACAACCCTGTCCTGGGGACATCAGGGACAGCCGGGCAAGGGAGGGGATTGTCCTGCTCTGTTCTGGGGCAGCTCTGGGTGCCACAGGGTCAGAAAGAGAAACTGTGAGAAAGCACAAAGAGAACAGCACAGAGATGGTGAAGGGCCTTGAGGGGAAGCTGTGAGAGCAGCAGCTGAGATCACTTGGTCTGTTCAGCCTGGAAAAGAGCAGACTGAGGCGAGACCTCATTGCAGTTACAACTTCATTGTGAGAGAAAGAGATGGAACAAACTCTGTTTTCTTCTCTTCTCTCTGGTGACCAGTGACAGGATCCAAGGGAATGGCCTGAAGTTTAGGTTGGATATTAAAAAAAGTCATTTACCCAGAGGGTGGCGGGGCATTGGAACAAGTCCTCAGGGAAGTGGTCAAAGCACCAGCCTGACAGAGCTCAAGAAGCTTTTGGACAATGCTCTCAGGCACAGGTTGTGACTCTTGGGGCTGTTCTGTGCAAGGCCAGGAGTTGGACCTTCATGATCCTTTTGGGTCCCTTCCAACTCAGCTTCTAGTCTTTCATTATGTTGTCACCAAGAATGTATTTGATAAGTAAAGAGATTTGAAGCTCTTGCTCCTTTTCAAAACATGATTCCTGTGTTTTGCTGTCCCCATAGGATACCTCAGAATTGCTGATGAAACACAGTTTAGAAACCAAGGAACTGGGAGCTGTTACATTAGAACATTGCACAGACAAGCTAAAATACATTGAACCCATTTATTTGAGAGCACACCTTCACAGCAGCTCCATCCCATGAATTTTCCAGGCTGTATATTCCCCAAGGAAAGACCACGTATGGCACCTGGCTGTGAAGAACGTCAAATCTTTATATCCCTGTGTAAGCAGATTCAGGGTATGGAAATAAGCAGCATGCAAGGCTTTCCCCTCCCACCCTGCAGGCCCATGCTAGGGGCCTTCTGAGGGGCAGCTGGTGAAGTCCCTTTGGGATTTTTCAGTGAGCAGCATGGAAGATGCTTGGGTTTGTGCAGAGAGCTGCCTGCAAGGTCCTGACTGCTGGAAGCATGGGCTGGGTAATGCATAACTTCTGTAACAGTGTCCAGTCTCCTCTCAATGTACTACTTTAGGAGATGGTTTCATTATCTATAAAGCTTTTTATTGCATCATATCCCGTTAGTCAAGGCATGATCTGTGCCCAGTGCTGCTGCAGCAGTTATGATAAAGGCCTTTGCTGTTGGCGTTGGGGGGAAGTCCAAGACTGACAGGGGACATTTCTAGTTAAGGTAAGCAAAATTCATTTGTTAATTAACACTTGTGGCACCTTGAAAACAGAAAATGCATATGTACCTAAGTATTTTTCTACTGCCAAAATGGCTTATATTTAAACTTTTTGAAGCCATAATGACTTGGTCTGTCAATTCCTGAACAATTCTATCTGTAAAATCAAAAAGAAACCAGAAAGATATTGAGTCCTGTCATCTGAAGAAGAATCTTCCTCTCCTGTATGTGGGTTGGTCCCTTTCCTACCTCTTTGAGGTTTGAAGTCCAGAAGACTGCCGAGTCAGTGATCATAAAGTACTTACAGCATGAATACATAAAAAAATACTTAATTAAAATGTTAAAATAGGAGCAATCTTCCAAGGATGCTGCTTTGAAGATTCCGGCAGATTCGGCTCATCAGTAATTGTAATTTATGCACTGTCTGTCTTTGCATGTTGTGCTGGGCTACCTCCCCTTGTCCTCATCTGAAACATGGGCCATGGCAGCCTTTCCACCCTGTGCCTACCCTGGTGAGACAGGACACTGTGCAAAGGGAGCACAAGAGCTGCACACAGACATACACGGACAAGCAATTATCAAAGAAAGATGAGTTGTTATTGTGGAGCTTGGCAGCAAATTTAGCTTCGTGCCAAACTGGTACCTCAGTTTCTCCAGTCAACATCTGCAAAGGCAGCTTTCATGGAATTTGTAAAATCAGTTTGTTTCTGTCTTTTCCTTTGAAGAAGGTCAGTGTCACCCAGACCTCACAGAGCTGGCAGCTGGATGCACATGTTGGCTGCCCTGTTGGATCCCCACTGAGCTAAATGTGCTTGTTTGCATTTAACCTGTTCTAAAGGGAGAGAGAATCTCACAATGTACAATCTCAGTGCAGAGCCAGGGGAGCCCTTCCGTGGGTTCATCCCACAGCCCCAGATGTGGTATTCAGGACACTTAATAAAAAGTTAGAGACAACAGCTATTCCTCTGTGTAGCAACTCCCAAAAGAAGGAAATAAAAGGAGGCTGCACAGAATATGGATAAAATCCAGGGCACATCCTAGCTTTTAATGAAACTCTAAATATCAAAAGTAAATCTGCTAATGTGGGTGACATAGAGAGTGGAGAGCCACCAAAAGGCTTGCTAACTTGCTTTGAAGGTCTGAATAAAGAAGGATTTCTTTTGATGCTTCTGGTCAATGGGCGTGTTAGGTGAAATGCAGTCACAGGAGTGCAGAGAAGCAGGATGGCTGGGGAAGCCCAGGCAGAGGGGAGATGAGCGACGAGCTTGTATTTTGGCAGGGAGGTGACTGCAAGCCTGAGCTCATTTCAGTGTAAAGAGACAAGTGAAATAAGGCAGTTCTGCATGATCCACGTATCTTTTATCTGTAGATTTTAATTTCTATTTGTAAAAGAATAGATGGATGCTTGTGGTTATGCAACATTTTTCTAATATTCCAACTGTGGAAAACAAACCACATCTGGCACATAAAATAACAATGAACTTATCCGAAAGCTGCACTGTTCTTAAAAACAGCTACAAGTATGTGTTCAAATAACTTGCTGGAAAAGAACAGATCCAATTTGTCAGATGATAATTCATAAGCTTAGAAGGAGGGAAAAATTAAGCCAAGAGAAATATTGCACTTCAGAGAGTTTAGATGAAGAAGTTCCTTTCCACCAAACTTCTGTGGGCTTGCAAGGCATAAATTACACAAACAGCATTTAAAAACAGGAATGCAAAAATCAAAGAACAAAATTAAAAGCTCTGTTCATGTTCCAGCCGTGTAGCAAGTGTGCAGCAGATGTTGGAGGCCTATGGTTAAGAAATCCTCTGGTCTGGGTGCACAATTTCCAGTATGTCCTGTTGGCACACATCTGAAGGTAGGCTGTAACAAATGCACTGTCAGCTGTGTAAAAGACACAGTCTGTGAGGGGGGAACGGTGCAAATCTGGCAATGATGCTTTCCCTTGCATTTCTCTGACAAAGCTGTTATTTCACAGAATGAGGAGGCACCATGGCCTGAGGGCTGTCACAATCCATCTCAGTGAAGAACCACCTCCCTCCCCAGTTCCTCTCTTGCACCAGTGCTGAGGTTTCCAGTGAAGCACAAGGTAACTCGCTGCACCTTAGAATGAAGCAGCTCAGCTTAACTGCTGCTGACATTTGGGTTCTGAGGAGGTATCCTGCTTTCATGGTCCATTATACCCTATCTGCTTGAAAGGACCTGTGCTGCCAAAGGCAGAAAGAAATAATAAAAGTAAAAATAGCATATCGGAATAGTTTTGCTGAGGGAAATTGTCAAAAGACTTTGGATTTATTTCTTTGGGGTTTTTTATGTTTAAAGTGATTTCTAAAGCTGCAGTTTGATCATGTTCTTAAAATATGTCAGACTTTACATGTTAAGTGGTAGAAAACTACTCTGCCTCCCACACTCACAGCAGCAGGAGAAGCATGTTGTGATGACTATATAAAGCCCTTCCTGCAACTGAGTTGTTCTTAAGTTAAATATTTTTATCTACCAAACAATAATAAAACATCAGTCAATACCATACACATCAGATCCCAGATGAATGCAATTCTGAATGCACATTAAAGGCTTTGCTGACAGCCCAGACCAGAGTTTTTTCATGCAGGTTTGCAGGCTTAACATTGTTTAAACAAACTCTCCTTTACATCACCTCTGCAGCTGCCATGGACCTCACTGTGGGAGTAAATTACATGCCTGCTTAATCTGAGAGGGTTTAGATTAAATGTGAAGTGTCATCCCGGGGGTGGAGGGGCTGGGCTGGCTGGGGAGATGGAGGTGGCAAGGGGAGATGCTGCATATGAGCCTGACATGGAATCAAATTAAATAGTCCTGCTCTGTGTATATCTTATTCCTCAGAATAGCTCTGAGTCTGAGCTGAATCCTGAACTCTGTGATGGGAAATGCTGTTTGTCAGCACCCTCCTCTTCCTACCACTGAAAAGATTAGGAAAAAGTATGTTCACATTCAAATTTCCAGTAAGTTTATTATAAGAAAAGTATACAGGTTTTGGAGTTGTGGACTGCAAGAGCAAAGCACAGGAAGGCAGGTGTAAAATGTACTGTTTCACGTTGGCAGCCACAGTTTAATTTTTGTGGCAGAGTGATAAATGACAGAAATTCACAACGTTCTCCTGACTCCCTTGGAAGATGTATTCTATAGAATGAAAATAGAAGCACTGAATTATTAAGAATCATCCCATTTACATATGAAAATGGTATGGTGTCATGTTAAATACACCATATTAAGAGGTCAATTAGAGACCTATTTTGAGTTAATGGAATTAGTTCTTTTTCTCTATTTTACATTTTAAATGCAATATTTCAAGTGTAGTGGACATTGAAGGTGTAGTGGGATAGAAAGTAGAGTAATCCAGTAAAAGGCTGTTAATGCTTGTGGAATGGCTGAGAGCATTGCCAGCAGGTGAAATGGTGCAATGGGGCAAGGGCTAAGCAGGCAGTGCCCTTTTCTTCCCATCTACCCTGGCTTCCCTGTGCATGGGAATGGGAAATTCTGTTTTTTAAAGTGGCTGCTCTATATCTAAATAGACCACAAAAGTAGGGAAAACACTTGAGCCCTGGCTCCCAAACACAAACCTCATTTCACTAAATCTTACAGCACTTCTTTAAATCCTATTTGGTTCAGTGGAAACAGAATATATAAAAAATCCTGAGTGCAATATTGCAACTGGTCAAGGTACAATTCTTGCATTAGTCACTGAACAGTTGTTCAGATGCAGATTTGTGTTGGAATCAGCTCCAAGGGGAAATAGCTAGAAAGAGTTTCTCTACCCTTCAAAGGATGTGTGCTGCTCCTGTGATGCCCCTGGAATGTTAATGCATATGGAAATTGGCCCCCTCTATGTTAGAAGAGAGAAGATGGCTGCAAAAGGGGAAGCCTCTGTGCTGAACAAGTCAATAAATGAGGTACTAGGAGACTTTTGACATCCAAGGACAGTTCTTGCCCACAACACCCCAGAACCCTTGCTAACCCTCTCCTTCCACAGTGCCCAAGCATACATGTATTGGCACTTGCACTGGTGACCTGGATTCAGCTGGAGTGGAAAGTGGAAAAAACGAATAGAATTGATTTCCTACCACTGGCATATTCTTGCCCCTGTGGCATAAATTGCTGCCAAAATATACTATACTCTTCTTTTTGCCTGTTTAGTAGATAAGGTGCAGACAAATATTCAGAATGCTGTTTATGGTACACGAGTGCAGGCAGGCAGTTTTGTCCCCAGAGTTGCTACTGAGCTAAAGGAATGACAAAGCCAGTGCACAAAAGAGGACACATCATGCTGCCCAGAAGAGCCTGCTGATAGTTTAGCTCACACACCCTCCTGTGCACAGGCCCTGCTGCTGCAGGTCTGCACAGAAGAGACCAGACCCCTCTCCCAACAGCACTGCTCTACCAGTGAGGTGTCAGGGCTTAACTTCTGTAGCAGACCAGGCACAAATTCCTCTTGATTCATCGTGTCTGGTCACAGTTCCAAAAAGTTTCCAAAAGTTTTCAAAATAGTTTGGGTCAAGAGTTTCTTTACTTTGGTGATTTGCTCCCTGCAGAGCTGATTTTTGGTGCCAAACAAAGAAAACCACCATATCCTAAGGACTCCGAAGCTTGTATAATCATAATTTGAAAACTATACTGAGTGTAAGATTAAGAAGGCTGCATTTCAAGCTGATTGAACCATGCAACTGGGTAGAACTCTTCTCTCTGCACCAATGGGACTGAAAGGTGGATATAAATTTTAACATTAGGAGGAAACTTTTCATCCAGTGCATTGCCACAGAGCCCACATCACTACCTCCTTCTGCAGCAGACAGATGCTGCACTAGAAAGATGTCAGCAACCAAGCCAGCTATCCCAGTTTGGGAATATGAGCCACTCACTTTCCTGTAAGCTGGGCCACAAGACCACTCATTTCCTGGCACTTTCTGACTCTTGATCTTGTTCCACAGATTTTTCCTTTACAAACAAGAGGGGGAAAGCTGTGGAAAACAGAAAGGAGAAATAGGTCACGCTAGAAATTCTGAAACCTCAGCAAATCTCTTGTTTAAAGTGATTAATTCAGTGACCTCTGACCACAAGGCAGACCTTCAATTTGCCAGCAGAGGATAAAAGAGTCAAGATCTGAATGAGTAAAGAGGGAATGAAGGGTGAGTTAATCCAGTAACTGTGAAGGAGCACTGGAAATAAAAATACTCAACATATATGCTTCTTCACTTTAGTCCTTCCATTGCATGCAGTTTATTTCTGGATATGATGGAATATCAAATACATTTATATTCTTTTTGATCTCACTGTTTGATCCAGATCCAGCCAGTGGAGCAGACTGATGCTCTTAATGCTATTAAGTAGCACAGTCTGCATTTATTTATTTTTTTTAGAATAGAAACTAGAAAAGTGCTTGCAAAACAGTACAGGGTTAAAAGAAAATTAGGTACTCCAGTAGATGTTAAAATTTCCATCTTTCTTTGCTGAGGTTTTGTGTCCTAAAATATAATTTTTTTTTTTTTTTTGTAATGGAAAAGAGACAAACTGGTTAGTGACATTGAGCACTTTTGTTTGAGTTGCCTGCAAACTCCCACACAGAATATAATCTTTCATCTATAGTTATAAGCCTGTAAGCTGCTTATACTATTTTTAGTCTAAATTCACCTTTCATTTGGTTAGTCTCCAGAAATCCAGACCAAATTTGCACTTGGAAATTTCCCAGTAATTTCCAGTTAACACCATTAAAAAGTGAGAAAGGAGTCTTGAAGTAAATTGTCTCAGCAATGCACACATTCTTGCAGCTGCATTGTAAGCAGACACCTCAGCATCTCCTTTGTATGACAGCTTTAATTGTGCTGTTTTCTCCCAAGTAGAAAGGAAGACTTGTGGGAAACTCATTTTGAAAATGCTACTGTCCAGCAATGTCAATGGCATGAAGACATCCCCATAATTGTTTATGCCAGCAGCTAGCACTTCAAAATAAGAGAAAGAGTCCTTGGAGTAAGATAAAATGGCCAAGCAGCACCTCCTGTAGTCCATTACTTAGTTAAGGTTCAATCACTAAAGGTTCACATATTGCTTGAATGATTTTCCATTTTCATGTGTGGTTTAGGTTCCATTTGACACCAAAATATCAGCCTATTACTGATTATTTGATTTCATTGTAAGAATAAATGAAGAAGCAAAGATGAAATGTATAATAAAACCCTGTCTTTCCACCATCATAAATGTTTTAAGATTCAGCCAATAATGTATTAGACTTCAGTCTTTCCCTCAAATAGAAAAACACTTCTTAAAGTGTGTATTAACTCTTATTTTTTAAGTGTTGGGATTTTATGGTTCTCAAAAAGGAGTCCTGAGAGAACCATTAACTCTGTTTATGTCCGCACAGCAAAACTGCCATTTGAGTTGTCTTTGATTAAATCATTATCTTCTTTTTTTTATGCTTTGTTCTTTCTGGAGACATAAGAAGCCATTAGTAGCAGAGATAAAGCTGTTGAGAGTCCAAGAGACAAAAATGGGAGATTATTTATACTCAGCTGTCCGGTAAAAGATTAGAAATATGAACCATTATTTTATAATATTATAATAAAGGATGAGGTAAAGTTTTGGCTTTTGACAGGTACGGTGTGATAAAACCAGAACTGCTTATAATTAGTATTTATTATTATTTACTGACCATGCTAAAGTGCATACTGATTTACAGGAAAATATACAGATAGAACCCTCCAGACAGGAAACTTATAGAACAAAAGTAATTGTGACAAAGGAGGGTCCACATCTCTCTCTTCCAAGTAAGAGCCTTGCAACTTCATGGAGGGCAACATTTTCTTACCTTGTGCTAATTAAGCCCATTGGTGATTTAGTGTTTGCTCTGCTAGACATGGATCATCAGCTTCATTTTAATGCTACTGCATTACAGCTGCAAAAAGTAAACTACTTAAACTGAAAAAAGATGCCAATATTTGGTGTAACATGCAACATTCTCCAGATGCAGTAGCAGGAATGGCACTGACAATAGCTGCAAAATCGAGTAACAGAAAAACATTGACACTATCAATCACAACAGAGCCTCAGTAGCAGTTAAAATTTATGATGTCAACCTTCTAGTATAGACCTGTTAATGAAAATCAAAGATTGAAACAATACTGATTTATTGGGGAAGGCTCATGAAGGCTTTAATGAGAGCCTCTTTCTCATTGAATGGCTACTTGGAACAATACTGTTCCAGTATTGCAGGACCTTCACTAGTTACAGCTCTTGCACATTGCCACTGCTAGAATTTTAAATGGAATTTTGAAAAGTTTAAGTCCCTGGTCTCCATCTCAGATTTGAAGAATTCGTTCATGATTCATCTCCTACCTTTAAAAGGGTTGTGGCCAATCCCATACCATTTTCTGGAGGTGGCTGTAACTCTACATGAAATGTGATGCTACCTTTGTAAGTAGATGTGCTACAGTTAATGACTCCTTGCAAAACTGGTGCAACGTGCAGGTGTCAGTGCTATTATCTGCATTTAACAGCTACAGGGGTCAAAGCTGGAAGGGAAGCTGGATGGGCACATGTGACGGACATGGAGAAACGTGTAGCTGGGATTAAACTTCAGGAATTCCTTCTTTACTAGCCTTATTATTAATGGTTGGATCAAGAACTACTTTCCAACAAGGCTTTCACATTCTTCATAAATACACAATTTTTCCAACTGATCAGCCAATAATTTGTTTTCAAAGATTTGTGCCCAACTTAAGGCAGTGTGACTTGGGGATTGAGGTGGATTGATTCCTCCTTGTCAGCAGTATTTACAAAACTTACTTTGGTTTCAAGGCACACACCTAGTAACTGCAAAGTCAAAGGGTGGTCACAGCTAGGAAAAAAGTGTTTCACATTTCAGTGCTGTAAGTTCTTCTATTTTAGTTATATTATACCTTAGTTTGTTTTTTCAAATTCTCTTTATGTTAATATAAAAAGGAATTCAAGTTGAAATAGTTACCATCTGTCTGAAATAGGACAGGAAAACATGGTTACTAAAGAATGTTTAAAGTGTTGAGCAAAATACAGTCCTGCTAATGGTAAAATTTCTGTCATTAACATTAAAGATTAAAGGCTATAATTTACAGGAAAATATATTGCATGGCTTATCACATTTTTAATGAAGGGTTCAGCATTATAGCAGGCAAGTGCTGAAAAGAAAAATGTACCTCTTGGATTTTATTTGGTCTCTTGGGACATTATCCTATCATGATTGTAGCCCGTAGGATCAGCCAAATGAACACTAGGCAGTAAGTCAGCAGCCCCCAAAAGGTTACCAGCAATGATTTGAAAAATTAGCTCACATTAACGTTTCACCTTTCAGTGGATGGTTCAAATCTAGTGTGGGTTGGTAGTGATTGAGATTGGTTCCTGTAAGTTTAAAGTTTCTTGGTGGTTTATGCAGTGAGAGTGGGTGGTCTCATGCTGTGCCCCAGGGGAGGTGTGTCTGCACCAAGAAAACCCCCCAATAACTTGCCTCAATTGGTGCTAATTGGAAACCTCCCTGGCCATTTCAGCAGGGACTGCCCTCCCTGTGGGCACAGGCACTGAACCAGCTGCTACAGACCATGGCTGCAGCAGAGCCTGCTCTTAGACACTCTGGTGTCATCAGCGAGAGGTGGAATATCTGAATTTTTAATTAAAGGAGCTTCACCCATCTTCCCAGGACCTGTCTTAGCTTTAGCCCTTTCACCCCTTTCCTTCACCACATTTCCCAGGTCTTCCCAAGGGTACTTCCAAACTCCTCATTCCCTTGCCATAGGACAGACTAGACTTACATGTGTGTGTCTTACTGGACAAAGTCTGGGGACAAGGCTTGGCCCTGTGAAATTAGGGGTCTCTAAATCTACTCTCTTCAGCTAAAGCAATTTAGGGTGTAGGTGACTTTTGCCCTACAGACCTTGTCAATGAACCCATTCGCCCCCTGCCCTTGCGTTCTTGATCCATCTCCAGACCGTGCCCCTTGCCCAGTGCCCCAAACCAGGATTCACAGTGTGTCTACATGAAGTGAGAGACTGCAAACAAGTGTTTGCCATAAGGTAACAGGCACAATGTCATGGTTTAGAAATGGTATTCTCCGATTTAGTCCTTTCACTAAAACGACCGTGAGCCACTCCCCTTGCCCTCTCCAATGGGAAGTACCTAAAAGGCAGAGATCGCAGGTTGAGATAAGAACAATTTACTGGAAACAGCAATGAGATAAGAAAACCAACAATGGTGGACAATGCTGCCATGTTTTTATGACCAGAAGCCACCCTCTTCTTTTTGGAAGCCAGAGTTCTTTTCCTCTGGCCCTGGCAAGGATGTCAGGTGGTATTGAATAAGGTTGTGGTCCGATCTAGGACACAGGGAATGGCCCAAGAGCATGGGGGTCTGGCCAAGTGATGTGGGCTCAGAAACACAAGGTCCAGTGCACTCCCTAAGGTTCATCACGATGACAAAGAACATTAGCATGACCACAAGATGTCCTGGTTCCCTGTATGCCTTCAAATCTTGTACAAATGGTAAACATTTGTCACATGCACAAACACAGCTCTCTGCAAATTCTGCTTCTTTTCTGTGAAATAATCTTTTACCTACTCTAACAAACTACTCCCCTTCCCATTCTGTGGTATTTTGAAGCTAGAAAAAAAATATCAGGCTCTGGCTGTGTGTATTTCTTGGGTGAGAGAGAAAGCAATCAGCACTCATGATTTTTTTTCTTTCTTGGGTAAATAGTTCTTGTTAAACCAACCTAAGTAAGGTGATTTGCAGTATGGATTTTTCCCATCTAAGTTATTAGAATAAGTTCAGTCAGCACATTCAACCCTAGTCTCTAGTGATCCATAAATTTAATGCAGCACTCAACTCTCCTTCAATGTTTTTGGTGTATACTTGAGTTTTTCTTGGCACAGAAAGAACTGGCAGGTGGAGTGATCAGAGACTTTTTTCCCGTCAAAGTGAGATTAGAGTTTTTTTTAGGTTCCTTTGTTCTGTAAAAGCCCTGGTCTCACTACAAGTTATCTACAACTAAGAATGCCATTTCTTTGCTAATTTATATGTTTGGTTTAAAGCTGTGCACCAATCTCAGTGGAGTTTCTATATTTATAGTATCCTGCTACGAATTTTTTACCAAAGTGTTTTATGCACAAGAAAGGAAGGTTTTACTGGGATTTCTTTATTTTTGCATTACGCTATCAAAGGCAAACAGCTTCTTCTTTCTTTGCCCTAATAACTTATCTCAGCAAGAGAAAGTGGCACAGCCAGGCTAGCTTGAGGCAATGGAAACCCACCGGCATCTGCTCAGGGCAGCACTGATTGACTTGAGCCAGGGCTAAGCTGGGTATGCAAAAGTTAAAATCCCCAGACTGCCTGAGCAAGTGTTCTTGGGAAGGAGAAACGGGAGAAAGAGGATTTGCAATGAGCTGTCTTCTCCAGGAATATACTAAATAGAATTCACCTGGCAAAGAAAATTGGAGAATGCATGCAGCTTTCCTGGCAGGTGCAGAGGCGGCTTGTGACATGATTTAATGGTATTTTAAAAGGCAAGCCACTAGAAACAAATGGGAGTGCACTGGGATGAATTAGATGGATTAAGATTCGATGCGATAACCTAATGACCTCAGGAATAACTAATGACCTACCCTAACAGAAATGTCTGCTGGGTAGGGAACAAGGCAAACCTGCTCACTTTAATGATTTTGCTGGCACTGAAACCCCTCATTTGGGACATTCAGCAGGAACAGCTTATAAAAAGTATTGGCTGAAGTCCTCAATTTGTGCAAATTGTCTTGGTGCCTTTGGCATTGGATATGTGACCCTCTGCCCTGCTGAAGCATCTGCCTCCTTCTGGTAACAAGACAGAAATCAATGCAAGCCTAAATGTGAATGATATATTGATGGCTGCTGAGATACTCTGGTTTATAGAAATGCTTTCATAGTACCAGGAACAGGACAGCTATAATTTACACCCAGAGGTGCTAGGGACTACCCCAAATGTTTTATGTATGAAGAAATGACAGCAATGGTTAAAACATCTAAAAGGGTGACTGTGGTGTACAGGCATTGGTCTGGCACCCAGCAAGACTCCCTCCTCCAGTAAAAGTGAAGCTTTGTTTCAGTGATATTAGAAATATAAAACGAATGATAGTGTACCCAAAACTCTCCTTAAAAATAGTACTTTGCCTCAACTTCTTTTCAGTCTGATAATTCTTTTCACTGTATCAGTTCAACAGAAAAATTATCATTATCTTGGCTGAACAAACTAAAAAATCTCCTGGTGACTCAGTTAAGAGATTGTGTAGAACATTGCAATAATTTGTTTAATTAAAGTCCATATTTCTTAGCAGTAGCAGGCTGATTTAGTGTCTTGAAGGACACAGACACTCTTCAGAAATGAAGAGAATGCGCTGGTCACTGGAATGGAAATCCCCTTTCTGCAGTCATTTATGAGATGAGAACACTGAGACAAGTGTCTATAAATCTAGCTTGGCCACTTGACTTGTCAGCGAGAGCCACCTGAAGGCATCAGTCTGTGAACTCTGCTGTGTGTTCATCGCAGCTCTGAGGGGCTGTGGGTGCCTTGTCTGGGGAAAACACACTCATCTGCACATTCACTCTGCATGGTGCTTGTCGCAAGGGATGACATGGCCTAACTCAGCTTTCCGTGGGATTACAGTAGCTCTGAGAAGGCTCTGAGAAGCACTAGACAGCAAAGGACCTTGCACATATTCCAAATTCAGGTGGGATGGGGCGAGATCAGTTCCTCTCTTTTCTTATGTCCTTGCCGTGCATTTGCTCTGTACAAGCACTGGCTCATATTCCCTTGCACAACTTGTTCTTTCTCATTGCAAAAAGCATTACTGAGCAATGAAGAGCTGCACAGCCATGAAGTCCCCGGTGGTGGAACAGCACCTACATGTGTGTGTGTGGGTGTGTGGGTGTGTGGCCGCTGACTGCAGTGTTACTGTGTGTGGCACACACAATTTAACACAGTTGGAAGTTCAGAGCCTGACCTGCACAATGGCTACATAAAAATGCTTCCCTTGATCAAACTCAGCTCATTATTTCATCTGTGGCACCTCTGGGACACTGCCCTGGCTGTGGAAGATGTCTCTGTCCCACCACAAGGCCCTGGGGGACGTTGCACTCCAACAGCTGTTATCAGCTCCTTTAATTACTAACAGGTACGCTAGAAAGCATCCAAATTGTAATCAGACTGAAATAGAGTTACAACGATATCTGATCTGAGAATTTAGTCCAAAGCTTTCCTTTTCCATGATGGTTTTCATTTCCTGTAATTTAGAGCTGGAAGCATTTATGGAATATCACATGGTTTTAGTTTACACAGGAAATCAGCTGCAGTTGTGGGAAGATACTGACTTAGGGGTTTTAGGGTTTGTTTTGTTGGTTTTTTTAAGAAATGAAGATTGCTTCAGAAGAAAACATTGCTGACTTCTACCTCTGCTGTTTGAAGCCTGTGTTCTGCAAAGCGATCTATGATTATATAGGAACAAGCAGTTTATTTCTGTTACATGATGATCACATAATGTGAATGGAGCAATAAATGCCTTTCCTTTTCAGAGGGAAGAGATAAACCAAATGCAGGACAAGATGTGGAGGAGGGTGAGGGAAAAGGATGCTAGGCAGCTGCAGCAAGAAAAACCTCTGAAGCAGGAAGTATCAAATAGAATGTGCTTCAAAAACCCAAGATGACCAAAACAGATTAAAATGGGAAAAGAAGGTTATGTTTCATGACTTACAGCCTGCCCGTTTAATCACTGTCTGTGTGATTCCTGAGGAGGGGATGTGGAATAACATTGCATGATGCTGCACCATCCAGACCATGCCACAAAAGCTTTCTCCACTCCTGGTTGTGAAAAACTGGTTCTCTCAATGGTGCTGGACATGCTTCTCTTTTGGACTGAGGTGTAAGAGGTGAATTTTCTTTTGAACTGCATTTTCACTGGTAACACTTCTCAACAAACTACTCCTCCGAAAGTGTCAGCAGAGCAGGTTGGCATGCTCTGGCTACAAGGCCAGGACTGGGTGGGCTGACATCCCTCAGGAGGCAGGCTGTGAAAGGCCAGCTGGGAGATATCAAAGAGTAAGAAATGCATCAGGAAGGGGGGTGGAAGCCAGCACATTGCAATAAGCAATTAATTTCTTCCCAAAGGCAGCCCTGTCCGCTCCATGGGTTCCTTTGGTGCCAGAGCAGAGAGAGATGGCAGACTGTGAGAAAAGATAGACTGTGTAAGTCAATAGTGACTAATGAACCATGTTGGAAACACCGTCACAAGCAAAGGGCTGGATTTGCAGGACAGTGAGAGCAGAGCAGTTCTGGCTGCTTGCTTTTAGCACACAGAGGTACATTATGATTTTAAATGAATCCAGAACAGCTGAGGCATTTGTGGACTAAAAGCCAACATAACCATGACCATCTTAATCATCCCCTTGTAAAATGAGCAGCCATATGCATGAAATCAGCCCATACATTTTATGGAATATCTGTTGTATGTTGGACAAGTACTTGGACTGAGGTTTATTTTCTCAGGACTTCAACTCCTGAAATATACACTACGTAACCTTTCTCTTCATAAAACCAGAATTTAGAGAGGGGAGGGGGAATTCCCCTGAACTGTGCACTGCATGGCATTGCCTCTCACATATCACTGCACTTGGCAAAGTCTAGTGCTATTGTGGATGCTCTAAACAAAGATTCCTTAACCATCTTGCATAATAGCCTTTGTCATGACAAAGAAAGGCATTTAAACAAAGGTGATATGGCCTACAATATTTGTTAGTGAGATACTAAAACATTCATGTGGATAGTAGTTCTTTGCTACACTTCTCAAAAGGCTGAGGTTAATCAAAAGGAACTTGTTCTTTGTCTTAAGCAAAATGTTATCCCAAGATGCCTGCTCCTTAATTCCCAGAAAGGAATATTGTGTTTCCTTACTGGTTGCTTCTCAGCCAATTCAACATCAGAGGCATTGTTACGCTGTGTTAGGACTGCTCAGGGCAGGAAAGCTCTTCCTTGACCATACCTCTCCTGGGCTCTGGCTTTGTGCATGTGTTCAGCCATCTGTGCCAGAGTAATTCCTCAGGCCTCAGCAGGACCATCCACGTGCATAGTTTTGCATATGCATTGGTCTTTGCAGGACTGTGGTCTGATTGTATTTTATGTTGTGCCATATCCTGTAATGCATTACATTGTCACTGGCTTACATGTCACACCTTTCTTCAGCTCCTGGCGCAAACAGGATGATTCACAATGGCCAGAGAGCATAACTTCTGCTCATGGTCTCATTTTGGACTTTTCCACTCCTTTCACTTTAATCTTGTTCTATTCTGATTCTTCAGTACTTCTGAAGGCTTCAGGCTCATTTTGCTCTTTTCTCCTCTCTGAGATCTGTATAAAAGCACTATGGAGAACTCCACAGCCTGTCGTACATTGTCCCTGTTGCTGTGTTTATAGCTGCCATCAATCATCAAGACAGCTCTAGAGGTCTGCAGAAGATGGAGGCCAAGGTGGTGTGTGGGAGGCCATAGTGAGGTGGGGTCAGTCTCTTCTCCCAGGTAAGAAGTGACTGGATGAGAAGAAATGGCCTCAAGTTGTCCCAGAGAAGGTTTACATTAGATACTATGTTTTTGGGTTGTTTTTTTTTCACAGAAAGTGTTGTAACACATTGGAACAGACTGCTTAGAGAAATGGTGGAACATATCCAAGGCAGTGTTCAAACAATGTGCAGACACAGCACTTAAGGAAGTGGTTCAACGGTGAGTCTGCTGGTGGTGCCAGGCTGATGGTTGGATGTGATGATCTTATAGGTCTTTTCCAACCTGAATGATTCTGTGATTCAGTGCTTCAGATGTGGGCAGAAGAGAGAAAGAAAGAAAGAATATTTAGGCAGGAAATCCAGTCTGTCTTCTTTATGGTTTTTGGCTGAAAACCCAGAGGACTCCCCAGTGCTCCAGTTTTTCTGGTTGTCTTCTGGAGCATATAAAAATCTCTGCTTCCAGCTGTATGGAACCATAGGCTATTTTCCTATGACTGCAAAGGATTAAGTGAAGTAGGTTGGAGTTTTCTTACCACTTTCCTGACCTGCCTGTGAATTGGTGTAAAAGCATGCACAGCCCAGATCTGGGACAAGCAGGATTCTCTCAATGTGTGAAGCAAGGTCAGCTCAGCAAGCATGGTCCTGAGAGAGGAATGAGGCAAAATGCAATCTGCACCATCCCATGAATTGTACCGGAAGGGAAACATAGCTAGAGGGGAGCTCACACTGCACGTGTGGGAGAAAATGAGATTCAGCATCAGTTATTTGGAGAAAAGGTTGCTGTGAGCAGCTGTCTACATAGGAGCAGGATTTGGGGAGCAGGCTGATTTAGGAGAAAAGGTGTTGACTTTGGTAAACAGGAGAGGAATGATTTTGAACTTGTGGATGGTGAAGGCAGGCAGCCAGGAGGGCAAGGAAGCCACTGACAGACCCACCACCCCCTTCCAGAGAAGAGATCTTTCCTCTTAGGGAGATCAGCAAGAAAAATCCTGGTGAAATAAACATTTGCTCTTGGGCAACAACCAGAAAATTATTTGATCAAGAGAGAGAAGAGCTGACCCAGAAAATATGAAACTTAACTATTGGGAGATTTTTGAGATGTTAGGGGCTCCAGAGCATCCCTCACTAAATTTTTTGTGCTGGATATGTGCTTGCAGCAGCAGCTGCCTCTAGCACTGGGTATTCCTTCCCTTGTAACAGCCCAGTGAAGAGCCTGGGCACAGAGGCTCCTGCATGAACAGTGTATGCTGGGGAACAGTGGATGAAGATCAATATTTTGTGGCTGATCTCAATTTCAGCTTTTCTTCATTTAAGGGAGCTTTCTTGGATGCTGCAAATAAAGATAGACTCATGGGAAGTTTAATCACAACTTCTAAAACATTAATTAGCTCCTACTTTGGTCCTCTCTTCCCCTCCTCTTGGGATCAACCTGAAAGATGGAGCCAGGAGTACAGTCAGGACCTCTTCAGGTCCTGTTGGAGTGCCTTATCTTAAAATAGCCTGCGTGCAAACAGTGTCTGTTGGAACATGATGAGTTTGTGCAGATGTATTTACCATACTGAACTAGATTTTAAACAAATTGACATTTTAATATGCATTTATTCCTGTCGCATTAGAAGAACCTGCTGGTATTATGCCAGAATGTGATATATAATGATGCTGTTTAGCGGCAACTCTGTCATTTGCTGTTGTTGACAGTAAAATAAATTAACATAATAAACATAAATTGTTCAAAAACAGCTGAGTAAAAACAGATGGTTAAAATATTTTGGCAGGACCCGTTAGCCCAGGTTTGCATGTGTGTTTAGACATTAGTTCTGTTTGCAACATATGTTACATATTTTCTTGATCCCATTTAATATGCAAATACACATTCTCTTCCACAGTTGTGTAAACAGGTCCTTTACAGCATGAGTGATGGGGAGGGTAGGGGGAATAAGAGTTTTTTCTTTCTTTTCTGTATCAGGACCAATTCTCAGCTACGCCAGTGGGAGAGGAAAGTAGCCATAGTACTGTAAGAAACAAACAGGACAGAAGGTGGAGCAGAACATATTTGTGTACTGACACAATGGATCTATTACTGGCTCCTGAGACCTCCTTGTGTAAGACGCTGGTTTGTTGCTTGCGCTCCTGACCCCGCCAGAACGTGCTGTCCCCACTGGGCTCCACAGACTCCTGCTTACCTAATTCTCACCGCTCTGGCCTGAACCTCAGCAGGATTAATGGTCACATCTAGTCCCATTCTTCCCTCCCTCCTGTTTGTGAGGCCAAATGTGAAAAAAAAAAAAAAAAAAAAAAAAAAAAAAAAAAAAAAAAAAAGCAAGCTGCTCTTTTAAAGAGAACCTGGCATTGGAATGGAACAAGCTGGAATGAAGTTCATCTTTTTAACTACTTCTTAGCTGTGGCTGGAAGGAATGCAAATACTAAGAAATTCTTGTTAAGAATTACTGTTTTTAGTGTTCATGTTTAACATTTATATGAATGTTAATGTTTACTCCTAAAGGTTACATGCTTATGAGTAATTTTCAAGGTATACGGACATAGTTTAGTGGTGGATTTGGCAGTGTTAAATTAACACTTGGACTCAGTGATCACAGGGGTTTTTTTCAACCTAAATGACTCGATGATTCTATAGAATGTAAAGTAATCTTTGTGTTGCAAGAGAACTAAGGGCATCATACCTGTAACAGCTGTATATTTCATATAAATTGTGTTATGTGTGCATGTATACTTAATATGCCTGTAAGGTGCACCTTTTAAACCACAGCTCCAGAAGAGAAGCAGCATGGACACAAGGAAAAACATGGGCCATCAATGCCTCTCAGTGCCCAACTGCTTCTGGAGAGACTGGAGCCAGGGGGTAAAAATGACCTTCAGTGCCCTCCTGAGAGAGCCCAGCACATGCTCATACCATATTGCACCAGCCACACAGGGTGAGTTTTGTTATATTGTGTTCTAGAGAAAGAGATGGCAGGGCAGGGAGTGCCAGTGGTGTGAGTTCTCTCCTTGAAGCCAGTAGAAAACTGTGCACACTTCAGGGTTTAGTGCATATGCACACCTCGATAATAAGTGGCCTCAAATTGTCCATCTCCCCAGTTTAGTAACCATCTTTTTCATTTACCTCACATTTCCAGAGGGAGAATGGCTGTTCATATCCTCTTCTCTGCTCATTGTCCCCAGAACCTTCTGCACCCCTCTGGAGATCTTCCTCTACCCATCCCCTCCAAACTCCAGCAAATGTCAGTGTGTTTCTCTCTCCCCACACTGGCAGCTATCCCTTCCTGCCCCACATCCCTGCCTGCTGCAGCATTACCCAGCACCCTGGGGGGCAGTGCTGGGGAGGTCTGGGACAGCTTTCTGCCCCTAGAGCAGAAGGGCATGAGGGAGAGTGGGACTAATGCCTTTACCTCACATACTGTTCATGCTGCACCTTAAAGCAGTGAATCACAGCATCCACATCATAAGTGCCCAGGGCCTCATCATGCAGGGATGTCCAGGAAGCACGGGATGCTCTCCAGGGAGATGTGCAGTCCATCATTGCAGAAATATGTTGCACAAGGGAGCATTTCCAGAAGGTCCTCAAAATGTCACTGTCCTTCCTTGCCTGGCTCTACAACATATCTAATATAAAATATTATTTGTGAAACTTCCTTTTAATTGCTATTTAATGGCTCCTAATATATTTTGAATAGGCATCTGCGAGTTCATTTTGACATTTATTAGAAGCCATTAGGTATCCATTTAATGGTGACTTTATGACAAATGTCTGACACAGTTAAAAATGTGATGGTTGATAAATTATAATGTGATGTGCTTTTGAGCATCAGGGAATTAGTTTCCAAATGTGACTGTTTTTGATGTTGTAAATTAAATTTTATTCCTAACTGAATTATGTATGTGGGCTCTGATAGTGAAGACAATCAGAAGTTGAAGAGGTAGTGGGGAAGTAGATTCTGATGACAGAAAACATGGTCAGTCAAACCAGTGCAAGCCCTGGTCACTTGATTTAGATGGAGGAAGATTATATTAAGAATAACTTTCTTTTTAGAGGTATTACTTGATCTTTGTTACCAGAATTCCAACAAGGACTTCCTCCTGCATTAGTCTGATTATTTGTTTATCACTTTTATTATTGTCTTATAGAGCATCACTCATTCTGGACCATCATCCCCTTGTGCCAAAGAAAGAACAAGTGTTTGCTTTGCCCAGACAGCTTACAGCACAGGCAGGCCTGGGTCTGAGGGAACTGATAGAGAATTAGTGTTATAAACAGCAAACACTGGTTTGAGAAGGCATTTCCTTGGCATCATGGCAGGAGAGATTTTTAGACACAACTGACAAATGTTTATGAGAGGATGAGATGATGAGTGGTAAAGGAAACTAACAATGGGTGATACAGGCTGGAGGGAGATCACTAAGCTAGAGGGTTAAAGCAGATCATGGATGTGATTACCAAAGGAAATCTCTGTCTGAAGTTGCATGGAATTCCCACATTCACACAAATATGTGCACGAAGCAGTGGAGCAGAACCATAGGTATATCTCAGATTTCAAAGTGAGTACAAAACACACAGATGTGGGAAGAGATGCCTTCCCACAGATGACCCCTGGCTTTAAGGAGAGAAAAAATTGCCAAGACCACTGTGCATGCCCTGATGGAAAGCAGGACTTCTTAGAGATGAAGACACAAGTCAAAGGACATGGTGTTGGCAAGGTCACCTGGGTCTCCAGAGGCAATAAAGAATCTGGATATGGTGGAGGAGAGGGTGCCTTTGGAATTTGTGGTGTTTGGGATCAAAAAGATGAAGCTGCCTTGGGCTCTGATGCAACTCTGGGGTCTCCTAAAGTAGTTAAATGCTGACAATCCTGAGCTGCTGCTGCTGGGGGCTGAACCATCTCTGTCTGATGGCCTTGAGCTGAAGGTACTCATCCTGTCTGTCTATGATTGTGCCCATTGCCAAGTTCATTACACTTTCATCCAGTGGCACAGGTGCAATGAAGAGCTGCCTAAAAAAACCACCTGGGAGCTGATGGATTACATTTCACAGTCTGTGTTTGGGAGGAATGAAGAATGCCCTGAAAAGACACTCATTTGGGGGCTGAACTCCTTGGAGATCTTTATTTTTGTCTGTCATGATCCAACAGCTTGAGAGCCTGGTAGGACTGCCAGGAACATCTGAGCGAGCAAAAATGCTGATGGTGTGACAGCTTCTGTTTTGGCACCTGTGTCTGAGGCCACCTGGGGTGCTGGGTATGGTCCTGAGGAGCGTTGCCTTGTTGAAGGCTATGGCACATCTTCAGTGGTGCCTGTCTCTGTGTCTGCCAGATGAAGGCAGCTTTTCACAATGCCACCATCACACCATGGTCTATCTGACAGCTCTGCACAGAGCATGCCATGGCTTCCATTCAGAAGTCAGGCATTTCATTTAATTCCTCATGTGTGGCTGAAGGTGGTGGTCACAACACTTTGCAAGGCAGGCAGGAAGAAAAGCAGGGTGTGACATCCACTGTTCATAAATCAGGTATGCTCCCTGCTCCTCCTGCACAGGTTTACTGCTCCTAGAGGATGGAGCCCTGCAGCCAGCTGGGGTGATGGGGCCCATCAGGCCTCTCCCTGCACTGCAGAGACAGTCATTTTACAAGCCTAGGATGTGAGCTCTGCTCAGCTACCTTACAGCAAAGTGCACAGTGTATTTGCATTGTAGTGCTTCCAGGCCTGGAGTCAAAAAACAGTAACCTCAGTAAAACTGTGCATCTTCCCAAATTTAAAATTTGGCCACTGGTTGCAAGCATGAACTAGAAAAGCTCCGTGAAGTAATTATACAGGGTCAAAAGCTCTCCTAATTTTTTTGAAATCTTCCCAGGTGGTTTTTCCCTAACACACTGAATCGGATCTATTTTACAAGTCTTTGAAGTTTTAAAATTCTTTTTATGATTAAATGTCATTTTGCCATTGCCATAAGGGTCAGGGTACTTCATACAGGTCATTCTGGAATTACAAATGCTTGGAAAAAGAATACTTTGCATTTCTACCACCACAGTGTATGTGAGGGTCTTCAGGTTTGATAAAGCTGAGCTTTGCTCTTGTTGCCTAAGGGCTTAGGTCTGCCAGGACCATTGTATGTAGTACTAAGCTTGGACTTCACAGCATACTCATCATAACACATATGGATGAAGAGCTGGACATGAGACAACAGTGTGCACTTGCAGGCCAGTAAGCCAAACCTAAATTGCATTAAAAGAAGTGTGGCCAGCAGGTCATGGGAGGTGATCCTCCCCCGTTACTCTGTCCTTGTGTACCTGGATTTACTGGGACACATGGGTACTACACGCAGGTTTGGAGATGGATCCAGGTCCTCAACACAAGAAAGATGTGGAGAGGTTGTGGATGCCCCACTCCTCCATCCCTGAAAGTGTTCCAGGCCAGCTTGGATGATGCTCTGAGTAACCTGATTGAGTGAGTGGCATCCTTGCCCATGGCAGGGGGTTTGGAGCTAGATGATTTTTAAGGTCCTTTACAACCCCACAATTCTATGATGCTATGTACCCATGATACTGTCACAAACCTGTATGCAAGAGGTCTAAGAGCACCTTTGGAATAGCCACTCACAAGTGCTCTGCCTTATATTTAGACTGACCTGAGGAGTTAGCTCAAGGTAGCTGGCACATGTTACACTTGCATTTTAAAACAGCCTGCCAAAGTTACCCCCAGCCTGGTAGACAAGCCCTTAAGTGTTAAATGGCTCACTGCAGAGCAGAGAGAAAGTAGAAGCAGACCTAAGCTGACCCCACATTCCATCACCAAGCCTTCCCATCCTGTGCTACCAGGCTGCTGGTCTGCCCGCTGCTCCACCAGGCACAGAGCACCTCACAGTCCTCTACAGGCTCCTCTGCCTCTTCCTTGCCTTGTATGGAGATCCTCTGTACAAGGGAACTTGTCTTGGTTGTATTTCTCTGGTCTTTTTCTCCTTCTATCTGACTTCCCAGAGAGAGAGGTGCTGGCCAAAGCTGAACACACCATTCCAGGAGAGGAAATACCATTATACTGGCATCATGAGTGAAAGGGATCCTAGTGCTGTATTAAAATGAAGCATGAGCTTGGGTACATCTGGGTTGTGTTCTCAGTCATGCTCCAGGTTTTCTCTGAAGTTTGGCCTACTTACTCAGAGGCTCTGTGCCACAGTCTCTCTCCCTGTGAAAATGGCTGTAATATTTTCCCTGAATTTTAAAATTATTTGGGTTGTGAAAGACTTGGATACTTAAGTGCAAACATAATTAAAAATGCAAGATAGGGTGGATTAATTATACCCCAAGCTTCTGGTAAGAGAAGCCAAATAACTTGTTCTATGTTTTTATAAGGAAGGAATATGTGTTTGAACCATGCTGTGTATCAGGCTCTGCTCCCCAGTGCTGATGCATAGGGGCTTAAGCAGGGCTGGAGCTGGGAAAGCCATGGTGGGAAGAGCAGGGATGGGAACCCTCCCAAATCTGTGCTAGGGTTGCTGGTGCTGCTGCTGTGATTTAGTTAAACATGAGGATCGATTTGACAAGTTGCTGAGTGCTGGAGCTGCTGAGAGAGCATGGTGCTGATTCCAGCCTTGCTTTATTACCAGCTCAGCACCGAACACCCTGCTCTGGTGTATGGGGCAGGTTTGTTTTTTCTGTTATATAGCCATGCACAGCAATCATGCTCTCTCCATGCATGGATAACTCTGCATGACTGCAACATGCATGCCCCTCTTGGACTTGGGGGGAAGGACGAGCCCAGTTGCAGGTTTGACATGTTGGGGTTAACCTCTGACTCACTGGCATTGATGCAGCTCCAGCCCTGTTCAGCCCTGTTTCTTGTTTTGAGTAAAGAGAACAGAAAAAACAAAACAATCCTGTTTGATTTGTTTCTGTAATAGCAGCTGATCTGGATTGGATTTTATCCAAGTCATGTTATTATACAGCCCAATCCCCACAAAGCTATTAAAAAAAAAAAAATGAGGCCCTTTAAAATATTGTAGAAATGCTGTATAAAGGCCCACCTAAAATGTAAGAATTACTGAACTTCTCCAGGAATTTTGATATTTGAGCAAAAATTCAAAGCCTGTTACAAGATTTGTTACATTATTGAGCAATTAAAAGTATCCTTAGTTAAATAACCAAAAGTCCCCCAGTTTCACTCTTTTGATAGTGATCTGTCAAGCAAAAATAAAATATGCCAGTGTATGAGCAGCAGAGCAGAGTTCCTGCAGGAGGGAAAAAGCCCACATGCAGACTGATGGCGGTGGTGTATCTCTCTCTCACAGAAACATGACAATGTAGAAAAAAGAGAGGATAGAGGAGCTCACTTGTGGTGTGTGTAAGGATTGGCTAAGCAGCAAAGCTCTTATTTTCTCTGGATAATTTTTTCCTAAGTGAGCAAATGCCTGCTATAGAAATGTCAAATATTTTCCAAGCAAGGTTCCAGGTAGAGAGTGTTCACTTGCATATCTGAGAAATCACTTAAACTTCAAACTTCACAAACAGATGTCAGTGTTTTGAAGCTGCTTGACATTATTAAAGATGCAGGTGGCCCATTGTCACTACTGACTTAACTTTGGGCAATGATGAGCATTGCCTGGAAGTGCAGTATCTCATCACTCTTCCCAAAACTCTGGTCACACTCAAATGAGAAAAACTAGGCTAAGATGAACCATAAATCTAAAACCACATATTTTTAGTAAAAACTATGAGGGAAGTCCAATTAAAAAAATTATAATAATATTGATGTTACTGGTGTGTATGTCATTTTTCATGTGTAACAGGAAACACAGCAGATCCTTCATGTCAACTTAGGCCAAACCCAGCAGACTGTGAAACTCTAGAGAAGAAAGGGATTTAAAAATTGCAGTTTTGTCTCCAGCCCCCTGTTTTCTTGCTGCTCTCAGATTTCCCCAGGTGTCTTCTCCTTTTCATCAGCTTCCAGCTGCCAGGACCTTGACATCTAATATGTTTTTAGAGTGCGTTGCAACCAAATGGCCCGCACTCAATGAGCAAAACATGCCTGATCAAGACTGCCTTGCAGGTCTTGTCTCTATGCCTAGCCTAATCCTGCAATGTGTCCAGCACCCTCAGGTCCCCTCCCACTGGCACTCTGCAGCAGTGGCTCTAAGAATCACAATACAGTTTGGGTTGGAAAGATCTCTGGAGATCAGCCTCCTGCCATGGGCAGGGACATCTTTCATTAGATCAGTTTGCTCAAAGCCTCATCCAACCTGACCTTGTACATTCCCAGGAACAGGGCATCTACATCTTCCCTGGACAACATGTTCCATCCTTGTCATAAACATTTTCATCCTGATGTTCAGTCTAAACCTTCCCTCTTACTGTTCTAAACTGTTGCCCCTCATGCAGTCACTATAGGTCTCTCTTCTCTGCTGGCAGCAGCTCTGGTTTTGCCACTTCACAGTACTGGGAAAGGGAGCATGGTGGAACATAATGTCCAAAGAGCATTGATTCCCTTCCCCTGGGCCTCTGGAGCACCTATACACACGGCTGCACTACAGCTCCCCAATCAGTGATGCTCTTACAGAGAGCTGGGGGAGGTCTTTACAATTCCTACACCTGTGGCTACACTTAAAACAACTGGTGTTTCTACAACCAGACTTGGGGTGATGGGTTATTTGGATTGTTTTGTTTTCCTTGTGGGTTGTTTTTGTTTTTTTTGGTGGCCCAGGTACAAATGTTTGCAGGGCAGCAGAAGCTGCAGTGGCACCATGCCTGTGTCTAGCTGGTATCAGGTGAGGTAGATACCTGCTTGCCTGCAAATGACACTGCTGCTTGGCCTGCAAGTGAAGTGGCTCAAAACAGAGAAATAAGTGTGCTGGGCCAGCTTCACACCAGGTGAGCTAAAGGGCTGGAACTTTTCTAACTAGGGAGGCACTTACCTTAGAATTTATTTTGTCAGGCTTTTGGGCCAATGCAACTGGAAGGGATTGTTACAGGAATAATGCCAAGAGAAGCTCTGGAAAGCACAGTCAGGTCCCATAGATTTAATGTGAACCTTCTCCAACTGTGTGAATTTGGCAAGTTGAATTTCCAAGTTCATCTGGCTGAGATGCTGATGAATCAAAAAGAGAAATCTCTGTTTCCCCTGGGTCCAGGTGGAGCAAGGTATCTTGTTCTGGCAGCCTTTCAGTGTCCCAGAAATCTGCAGTGATGTATGCTGAAATGTGTGCCCCTACCATATGGGCAGAGTTCAGCATCTGCAATAAACTTGCATAGCCTAAACCATGCCCAGAACAAGACAGTGCTTTTCAAAAGAAGCTGGCAAGTTCTGACCATAGCCTTCAGCAGTTGCAGTTCAGCCAGCTGATTTAATAAAGGACTTCAATGTATGTTCTGCTTCCAAAAAAATCCAGATTTCCCTTTACTGTCCAAAAAACAACAGTCAACTTAGGGGAAAAAATGTTTGCAAATATGATTGTTTCCTTCAAACTGTGTGTTAGGCTGTTTTCCTGCTCAGCTAGCACTGCTTTGAAATGCACATGTGAGTATTTAACATGCTCATTAAATGTCTTGTGTCACATATGCACTGCCCTCTTTTAGCACTTCTTTGAGAGTTCTCTAAGGACCTTGTGTCCATGCCTGCACTGGAGCAGCACCGCTGCCCACACCAGCCCCAACCTCAGATATGTCTGGTGCAGCAGAAAATGAGAAATTAAGTAGAAACATTACCATTTTGTTTTTCTTCTGGGAAAATACAGCTCCTCGGTAGTATCCTGGAAAAGTAGTTCAGGTTTGGGATACACAGAAATGCTGAGCAGCTCTTTCACACATTATAAAATATTATAATGATTTATTAAATGAGAAACGTTTTGATTGTATTTAATGAGCTACTATTATATTGGTTTATGAGAACAGTCCTCATTAAAATAATTTCCAGAATTAAACTAGACACATTATTAGACATATTTAGGGTCTCATCTATGGGCAAGGAATGTATTGCTTGAAATGTGAAAGTACAAAAATCCTTTTGAATGTGAGGAAGGTGACAGACCACAACAGTACAGTTTTCCAACTGTCATTTAGCTCTTATCAAATCTTATTTTCAGGCTGTGCATTATTTCTGTGAGCAGTCTTACATATAAGAAATACCTTAGATAAGGTTTGGAAGCAACTATGTAAAAGACAACTGAATTTGTAGTAGCTGCTTATTGAATGCTGCAGTCTGAAAATAAGGGAAGGAAGGGTTTTGTCCCAGAGTGACAGTTTTGTTGTGCTTGGCTTTCAGATCATCTCAAGCTTCTCTCAGAACAACTTATCTTCCACTTTACTGTCTATTTATTAAATGGTTTGTGTGATATAAAACCTGGAAACACAGCAGCAAAATCCATTTTCCTCATGTTTTACTGATCACCAGCAACACAAAAGCTTTGGCACAGCTCATCAGCAGAGCAGAGGTGAGTGTCAGACATATTATCTTCACAAGTCACACAAGAAAACTTACTGAGATGTTGTGTACTTGTGTTAGGCTGGACAGCCTGACCACTCTGCTTAATGACTAGAGGAGTTTAACATAATTTAAAGCTACTTTGATCACTAATCTCATCATAAGGAAAGTTGTGGCCTTTTTCTACTTCCCCAACTCCCACCAATTTCATTGTCCATTGATGTCAATAGGAATGAGCATCCTGGGTGTGCAGTGGCAAGTCTGACATTTTAATGAGCCAAAATATAGGGTCTGAAAAGCACTGAATACCCTGGCCTCTATAGATTACACAGATTTAAAGAAATGGGAGAGGAAGAGAGAGAAAGTGGGGAAAAAAAGACCTTTTTCTGCCTAACTTTCTACTGACTAGAATGGAGAGAGCAATCAGCAGGTGAGAGCATTGCATCCAAGACCTGATTTTTTCCTTAAAAAGCCTGTACAAGAGAGAGCCTCCAAAGGGTCCAAACAAACATGAGGTGAAAAATTGTGCTTCACTTCTACTGTGAAGAAGAATTAGCTGTAGAACAGGAATGACCCTTCCCTGGTTTGATTTTCACTGCAATCCCAGGAATTAATTGCAGCTTGGTCACCAGGTACCAGGCCAACAAACACTCTCAGTATGTTGTATGTTAATTTCCATGAAGAATGCAGTGAGGGATGAAGTCACCTCAGCACTGTGAGCATGCTGCCAGTGAAATAGGTGATAGGTGACTGCAATTAACTATCCCTTTTTATGTCCTCTGAGCCATCCTCCACAAAACCCACACAAAGCAGGATGTCACCCCTCCTTCGTTGTACAAGCAAGGAAAGTTCCAGACTATGATGAGCAATATTCTTCACCATTGTGGAAAAAGAGTGTTGTTACCTATTTTTGTACTCAGCTTGGTTCTGGTAGGGCTTTTAAGCAACAGAGGAATACAAGTTTTTCTTCTCTACAGAACAACAAGCCTCACAGGAAAAGGACCTGAAGGTAAAGGCTACCTTTTCCACTTCTCCTTTGCTGAACTGTCCCAACAGCACAGGCCTTGTTTTCTTTTCCTACCTGGAAGAGTTTTGTGTACACCAACCAGACTTCTACTCCCCCTTTGGGAAACCACCTTCTATTACTTTGTACTTCTGTCCTTGCAAAGAACACGTTTTTCCCTGCCCATACATTTATCCCATTACATTGAATCTTATCCCACGTGAGCCATACTTGGTGTTTATAGCCTTCAAATACTTGCAGAGGGTTATCATATCCTCCTCCTTTAGTCATTAGTTGGAAAAGTTGTTTTTGCTGAATTCTTTCAGACTTTCCTCATCCAGCTGTTCCCTCCCACCTTTCATCTGATGTGGTGCTCTCTGAAAGCATTGAGCCTGTCTGCATCACCCCAGGCCTGGGGTTACAGTAAGGATGGCAGCAGCCTTGCTGCATCCCCAGCAGACCCCACTCCGCACTAATATACCTCAGTGCGCAGCCCAAAAACACATGTCCTGGCCCACAGTGCAGCAGTGTCTGCTAACTGATCTTCCTGCTTTCCAAATTTTTTTTGTCCTATTGAGCAGTAGTGTTTCAGACTATTTTCACAAATATATCAACTTTGATTTTCCCAGGCACAGTCTAATTTGATTATTTCCTGCACATATTTCCAACCTCTCCAGCTTCTGCCATATTATTGCTGCATCCTCCCTCATTTGCTTTTGACTGCTTGGGCCAAATTACAGTGAAAGCAGATATGAGCTGGGATGTGTATCCAGGCCCCCTGCCAGCTATTTTGCAAAGAAATCACTCAGGCCACAAGATCCTGCCTTTCACAAGTCATAGTGACAAACCATGAGTTAGCAAATACAGTAATTTCACACTGATAAGCCGCACCTATTTCACTGAAGAATTGAGCTGATCCCGGAAGTGCGGCTAATCACCAGGTACAGCTTATTTATGGACAAAATCTGGCGAAATGTCAACCTGGAAATGTGAGCTGGCTGGATGGGGAGCTGCCACGGAGCTGCAGCTGGGTGGGGAGATGCTGCAGAGCCACTGCTGGCAGGGGAGGAAGCTGCTGGGGAGCCGCGCTGGGTGGGCAGCGAGCTGGAGCCACTGGTGAGTGGGCAGCGAGCCGCCGCTGGTTTCACGTGGGGAGCAGCTGCTTTTGAGTGGCGCAGGGAGCTGCTGCCCCTGCCGAGCAGGTGGGGAGCCACGGCAGCCAGCGCTGGGGACGGGAGTGCTGGGGCCCGCGGCACAGGGAGGGCGCCTGGGGCTGCGTTTAAAGGCTTTGCCGGTCTGTGAAAACTTGTTTGCAAATTGAGCACCTGACAGCACACCCCATGATTGCACGATTCTGTTACTAACTCATTACTTTGTTGCACATGGATCCTCACTTAAAAAAAAAAAATAATAAAGTGCCGCTTATCACCTGGTATGGCTTATTTACGGGCAAATTCCGTGGTCTTCGTGGCTACCCAGAAGTGTAGTTTATAACCAGGTGCGGCTTACGAGTGTGAAATTACTGTAGTTTTGCTTTTTCCAGCTCACCTGGTTACGTGGGCAGGATCAGCAGCAGTCACCAGCTGGCCCATGCAGTCATAGGGGCTTGAAGGTTTCCATCTCCCACAGTGACTTGCAAGGTGCCCTTACGTCCTCAGGGGAGATAATCAAGTATTATTTCCAAGCAATTATTTGAGGTTAAACACAAAAATGGACATGTCCAGATTTTCAGATGCCAAGTGCTTATAGTTTCAGTCAGGAGTTTTGGTCACTGTGCTACCTAAGGAATGAAGTTTTGGGCATGATCTGACCAAGAGTGGAATTTCACCTTTGAATTTCACCTTTGAAATTGCTTTTGTGTTGGTGAATGAATCTTAGCAATTTGGGAATTGTTTGCACGCGTGTGTGCATCTGTGTGTGTGTATTTTAGCTGTAGAAGCAGAGACAGGCAGAGGAGCGTTAGCAGTCCCTGAGAGCATGGGGCCTGAAGGAGCCATGACAAGAGCCACTGAAAGTCTGTGGCCTTAACTTGGGAGTGAGGTGGCCTGCGCTTTAGCCAGGAAGCTGTTGCATATTTTCCCTCTTCAGAAATAGCCTCAATCATCTCACACCTACATAAGCTGCTTTCCAGGAGGTGACCTGCTTTCCTGAATCTCCAACCATTTAATCAAACCGGGCTTTATTTCTGTTTTAGTCCTTTATGCAAAGTTACTCCTGGTTCATGAACACTTTCAGCAGCTGTTCATAGCCTTTTATCATTGCACTGCTAAAATTCCTTGGGGCTTTTTCCCACTTAATGACTGAAGCATTGTGTCTGCTGGGGCAAAGTGAGTGTTCCTAACTTCACCACCCCAGCTTTTAGAAAAGGGGCTCTTTAGCAGGAAACTGCTTACATTTTACTAGATCACATATGATGTTGCAAACTAATATTTAGTAAGTAAGACTCAATCCATGCAGCATTCCTGGTACCCAGCTGCCTGATGCTGGGCAGGCAGGGTCAGCTCCATGGAGTGGCTGATGGGATGTGGCCCACAGACCCTTAATACCCAGCACTGAAGTGCCTGGTAAGAGACACCTGCCCAACTTCCCCTGCATGAGCCTGGTTCCCTCCACTCTCCCCCTGTGCCAGCAGACTGACATCATGGAGCGGAAGATGACCTGGAAGGCAATCACTCTTTTGCCTGTCAGTTCAGACATCACCCCCAAATCTGTCATTAGCTGCAATGGTGTTAAGGGGAAAAGGCAAGATAATGCTGCCTCCACCAGCCTAATCACAGCCATGTCGGATGTCACTGGTGCAGAGGACATTAGTGGAGACCCCCGTGCCTTGGGATCCCTCAGGGAGGGTAGGAGGACATCCTGCACAGCTCTAGGCAGGACTCTTCAGAGTCCTGTTGCAATGGCAAGGGCTCAGGGCAGACATCCACTGCAGAGCCCTGGGTAACTGAGAAAACTTAAACACCTGTGGATTCCAATGGTGGGATTCCTCTCTCCTCACTCTCTAGTGGAGCCATAGGCTCATTTAAAGATTGTGGTGTAAGGGAAAATCCTTTTGGATACAATTCACCTGATGATATGCCTGCTGCCTTTTGGATGAGGTGACTCCAAATCTGGAATCCAGCCGCTGAAACAGTTAGTTCGCTGACTATAGATCTGAGCACAGGTGACTGATTTCCCAGACCTTCCCTTGGCCACTGTGTGGAGCCGTGAGATGGATTCAGATGCAAGACGCTCTGCAAGTCTGATGGCTGAAAATGGATAAAAGGAAGCATGGGCAGGCCGGGCACTGCAGTGGGCACAGTGACAAAGCCATTTATAGCCTCTCCCATGCCCTCCCTTAGCTTGCCTTCCTGTCCATCTCCTATTGAGATGGAAGCAGGAGCAAAAGCTGAGGAACTACTGGGGCTTCACCTTAGTAAGTATCACAAAAAGTAAGGAAGGGGGACTTTGAATGACATAACTTTCTTGGCAGTCAGATTGTCTGTGCTAACCCAGCACCAGAAAAACAGCCCAGGGGTATCCCAGTTGGTGGGCTGGGAACCAGTGCAGGTCCCCTGATGTCAGTGCAGTGCTGTGCCCAAGCTAACAAACCCAAGGCTTATTAGCTCAGGTGCAATGCCAGGCAAATGTGTCAGTACTGCCTTCAGACCCACTGCTCTGCCTGTGTGACAAGGCTGCACCTTGTGTTTTACCTCTGCACAGGGGCAGCCCTGGGCTGCTGCCTGGCTTGGGGTGTGCATGCTCATAACCACTACTTTGCTTCAGGCCAAATGTGCTGGACCCAACCTCCTCCTCATAAAAAAGTCATAGAAGTGAGAAGGAGGAAAGTCCAAGCTTGTTTTGGTCACTCATTTGGTTCTATGCTTTGGAAGTGAGCAAGGATACTGCCAACGACCATCTGTCCCAAGTCATTCACCCTCACTCCAATAGTTCCCATGCCTTGGAAAAATGTCCTTTCCTTCCCACTTGATGCTAGAGACTGCCTGACTCCTCCAAATGTGTCTTACAGGTTGAAATTTTGTGGTCCCAAAATGCTTTAAAGAGACATGATATATGCAGGTAACTAACACACGCTGTCACTGCGCAGTGGGGCTAGAAGTCTGCTGTTGGTTAGTCCATTTAGCCCATCCTAACAGTGTTCCCATTGTAAGGTAAAAAGCACTTGAGCATTCAGCACATAAAGTGCTTAAAAATAATAGGGCTTTTTTGGGACAGTGGTGGTGTGAGGATGGGAGAGGCGGTCTCTTTGCAAACTGTTGCACTGTGACCTGGCTGAATATTTCAGCAGCTGAATAAAAGCCCCCCTCCAACTCTTCTGCATCTGAGCACCCAAATGAGGATGTATGCACTCAGCACAAGCACAGCTCTAAACCCAAGCCCCAAACATGAGCAGGTGCTTCTCCCTCTCTTTTCATCATCTGAGCATAGCTGATGTCTCCTGCCAATTTCAAAGGCAAGTGAATACAATGGTGATGGGGCAAAGCAGCTGGAGGTGGTGGGAAGGGGGCATGGAAGGGGCACTGCTTGGCAAGATGAGTGGTACCCACTGGGGTGGTGAGCAGCCCTGCCAGCTCTCTTTGTGCGGCTCTGTGAGAAAACGGGGGAAGGAAGAGGCAGAAACAAGTGAGCAAGTTCAAAGTGAAGCCACTGAGGCCAGCAAGTCACGGCTGATCGGTGCCAGCTGCAAGCTGCTGCTTCTGTAGTCAGTGCCAACTATTTTGCTGCAGTAGGGAAGAACCATTAGAAATGTGTGGGTTTGTCATTGGTGGAGCTGAAGGAGGAGCTGTGTGGATCTTCCTTACTGACACATAGCCATCACAAATTCCCCAGCACCAGGCATTTGGGATGTGCCTCTGTGCATAGCCACGGCCTGGTTGGCCCAAACAACTGCGTCCTGAGAGAGAAGGAAAGAGCAGCTACGCTCTCCACAATTACTGCAGAGCAAGGAATGCCACAAAACCCTGGGTGTGTCAGGAAGTCATTCCCAGAGTCCTGCCACATGAAACAGGACCTCAGCACTGGCTTGCTTAGACCAGCTACCAGAAAATCAGCTGTCAGGGAAAATGCTTGTCCTCAAAACTGCCCCTGCCGAAGTGCTGGCAACAGCCTTGTTTCAGAACTCTTCCCTCTCCTTTGTGCCCTATGCCATGGTCCCCAAAGGGCCACTACAGTTCTCACGGCCAAAATACAGTTTTGCCTTTTTTATGTGCTTCTGGTTGGAGGAATGTGGTTCACGCCAACCACAGCTCTGCTCTCCAGGCTGGGAATCGCCTGCAAGGGGTGGTTGGGTCAGGGTAGGTCTGACACCCCGGTGGTATGTCAGAGGGGCAAATGCGGCAGCTACAGGCTTTTGGTGAGGGGCTCGTACAGCCCTTTCGTAGAGCAGCGCCAGGGCCACACGGCGGCCAAGGTCGGGCTGTGGCACCGCTCTGCCTCCCCGCCAGCCTGGTGGCGATTAGGCACGGAGCCCGGTGCACGCAGCCATCACCTGGGACGGGAGAGGAGCCCCTTGGGCAGGCAGTGGCAGCCGGCAGCCCCGTTCGAGCCGCTGCAGCGAGCCCCTCCGCAGGGCAGAGTTGTGACCGGCGCTGGTCACACTGAGCTCGCCCGGGCCGTGTGGCGATGGCCGGGGCTGGTCACACCGAGCTCGCCCGGGGGAGCGCGGCCATGGCCGCACACAGTGAGGGCAGCCCGGGCCCGCGGGCGGCGGCGCGGCGCCCCCTGCCGGCCACGGGGCCACACGGCGGCGGCGCCCGGGCGGGAAGGCGGAGAGGGAGAAGGGGAGAGCCGAGGTCGGGTTGAGCCCGCGGGGCTGATCGCCGGCGCAGAAGTTGCTTGCAGGGCCCGTGAGGCGGCGTGAGGGTTTCCAGGGCAGCCGGCAGCGCTCAGCCCGAGCGATCGGGTGCTCAGCCCTGCAACACGAAGCCCCGAGCTGCGGCGAGAGGCTCTCGGTCCGCTCGGCTGCGAGTTCCCGTCCCAGCCCCGCTTGCAAGCGCTCGGCCAGGTGGGGGGCACACGATGAAGTGCCCGCGGCAATGCCAGCTGGGGTTCGGCCAGAGGAAGGGTGAGCCTCGCCGGGATGATGCTCTCACGGCAGTCAGGCACCAGGCAGCCCGGAGTGAGCCGAGCTGGGAGTGGCGAGCAGCACAGCCCTGCCCGCGCCCCTGCGTTACCTGTGCGGCACAGCCGGCACCGTGTGCGCGCTGGGTGTGCTCCCGCTGCCGCTCATCCGACTCAGGTGATGCAGCATGAACGCGGGACAAGGACAAGCTCCCATTAAATTCAAACAAGGCTGGCAGCATTCAGCCACTTCGAATTATAAAACGAAAGGACTTTTAACCACTCTGTTCTGGCGCTTTTCCAATGGTTTTCCCTCGTCTCTTCTCTCCTAAGAAGGCTCAATCATTATCCCATCTACCAGGACAGTTTCCTCATTAGCATATGTCCTCCACCAGCCTTTCCTGGGCTCTGGCTACTTTTCCACACACGACTCAGTCCCTTCTTTGGAAAATGGTGCTTTAAACACTTTCTAACTCTTCTGGAAGAGTTTGGCTAAAAAAGGAGAGGGCTTCAGAAAGAACCAACCTGTAGGAGATCCCTCCCATGACAGACTGGGGACGTCGCATGCCCATGGGCTTCCAGAAGTTCCACTTCAGCACTTATTTCTATTTGATAAGGACCATCTCATTCTAGAGATAGAACACAGAAACAAATCTGCTGCTACCAGGCTCTCACAGACCACTGCCTCTTCTGTGTCATCAGAAATGAGGCAGTTGTGGTAAGATCCTCAAAATACACTTCTAGCACTTGATCTTATGGTGTATGAACATTAATAAGTGAGGTGTATTGGGACAGGTGGTATCTTTTTTGTCCTGCCAATATGGGTTCTTCATAAACCTCACCTTATGAAATCTTTGCATATACTTTAAAGACAAACTGTAGATATTCTACAGTGGCATCTGTCCAAACTGGTACAAGTTCTAGTGGTGGTTCCAGAGGATTTCATCTTCACAGGTCCTGAAGCACTCCAGCTTATCTCTCTGTTGCTCAGACTCAGGATTTTCAAAGTTTATTCCTGTTGCTGCCCTGTGTCATTTTGGTTGGACCTTCTACGCTTCATGTCACTTCCAGCCTTCTGTCCTGTATCTGTTACTGCAGAGACCGTCTTGGAAGTCTTTGCTCATCCAGCAGCCATGTCTTGGCAGAATGCATAGCTCTATCAAAAACAAAAAACAATGCAACAATTAAATCTGTTTTGCTGGAAGTTTTATTAATAAAGTATACCGGAGGCTTCTGGTTGAAGTCAAAACCTCAAACTCTTTCTGGTAGTTTTCCTTTTGTGAAATGTTCAGCCTTCCTTAGCATTTATTGCACTGGTGTGGTGTAGTATGCTTCTGCTTCTGGTCTTCAGCCAAATTTTGAAAATCTTTTCTGAAATAGAGAATCATACCTCCCAGATCATTAATAAACCACTTGGAAAGAACTTGGGGAGGTGGTGTGGAGTGCAGGGGGAAATGCACCCCCTACAACTGTACACCAAGGTACCAGCAATCATATTCCTCAAATATGAAAGTTAGAATTGTTTAAAAATACACCCGCATATTTAAATTGTAAAACTTCAGTGAAATGAGGGTAGCAGTCAGAGTTGGAAAAAGAAAAAGCCTTAGAACTAGCAGAGATTTTACTTGGAAATGACTTACATAAATGACTTGAATTAAAAAACAGCTTTCAAAGTGAAACGATAAAATATTGCCTGGGCCCCTGTAGATAAACCAAGCCAAATCAATTACTTTTCTGTCTATAAGTCATGACCACTTTATAAAGTCTAGAGTGAGCAAACAGAGGCACTAACAATAAAGTCTTACCACTTCAACAACATTATTATATACAGCATCCAATTTTGGAAGTAGGAAGCAGGTGCCTTTCCTCACAGGCAGTTGCCATGACCAAAGGTAATAATTGCATTGAGGTTATATGTTTAGTGGCTGCTTAAAGACAATTAATAGCCACATGTGCAAACAGTTAATACAGCACATTTCTAAATTAAAGGAATTACACAGTGTTCTGCTACGAAGCACAAGTGGCTCGGCAATTGCCACTGTAAAATGAATGTGCTGGTTAGCACAGGCTGCAGAGGGAGATAGGGGAGTGTAAAATTGAAGCTGAGCAGGTATCAGTTAGTGAAATAGCAAATGGGCTCAATACAGATTGCTTTCTCCTGACTTCCCTTGCTCTTTCAGCAGTGCATGCATTCTAAGTCTTTTCTCTGGTTCAGTAACTTGGCAATTTCATGGGCAGGTCTGTGCAGAGGAGAAAGCAGAACTCTGGGGTGGTTTAGGTAACATTTGCAGCTGTGGTGCAGGCAGCCCCTCACAGCCCCTTCCAGCTTGGCTGGCTCTGCAGAGCCCAAAGTGTAGAAATGCACGACTGCCAGGGTTGCCAGCACAGGGCCTGGACTGTGTGTGCAGCACGAGCAGCAGAGCCAAGGACCTCAGGTGCACAATCAGTACCTTTTACCACGAATCTCTACAGCTCTGTCTTATGTTTGAATAGATAAAGGAGAGTTTTCTTCACATACCTCAGCTCCTTACTGCAATGAGAGAGCAGAAAATGAATGTTTCTTTTACAGAAATATCATATCTTTTAGCAACAGGATGTAAGAAATTTGCCCAGAGTCTGGTCCTTGCTGAGAAAATATATTCTTAGTCCAAGAGGGTCCACTGAGCAGGAGAGATTTACAAAGCTTTCTAAAAGTGGCACTCTGTTGCCAAGAGGGCAACTGTCAGTGGATCAGGACTGCATGTAAATGTGTCATGAGGCTGCCCTTATGACTGTGGCTGTAAAAACAAGATGGGGACATTTTTGCCTCTTGGGTTGAACATCTTTTGAAGAGCACAAGATTTGACATGAAAATGTGAAGATGCAGTCCTTTCTGCAGTTCTCATGTGTCTGCTGCCTGGGCACTTGGGCACACTGCACCAACTTTCCAAGGAATAAAGGACAGGGAGCACCCAAAAGCAAAGTACCAGCTGTAGAAAACATGATGGTGTGCAGAGTGTTGTACTCCCTCTTTGTCACCATTCCTCTGAAATATGCTGCACCTTAGGAGGAACACAAAGATGATTTACTTAGCCTCAGCTCTGCAGCATGCAGCATTATGGTCTGGTTAGGTTTGCTTCTTCTCACTGCTGAAGTGGCTTTCCAGCTGTTGGAACAGTCTCCACATGACTGGCCCCCAGCCCACACTGCTCTTGGTGACCCCAGAGCACAGGCACACGTGGAAGAGGATTGTCCCACCCATGAGAAAGGGCTGCCAGGTGAATGGCTGGTGAAATCCTGCCACATTGCTGCGCATTTCCCACACCTATCCTTGAGTCTCACAAACTGGAAAATCCTCCATGAAACATTCTTAATACAGAGCAGATATTGCGGCTGCTAAACAGAGTTTAAGATGACCCGTGAGTCACAAAACAAGTGGCTGCATCCCTTTTCTGCTGGGATTGGTTGTACTTACCACTCAGTTATTTAGGTTGTGCCTTTGTTCACAGACAGGTTTTGCACTTGCGCACCTCCAGGATCAGAAGTCACTGCCCAAAAAAATATTGCTAGCAAGAAGACAGTACAACATATGCAAAGCTTAAAGTAAAGGGAAAAAATAAAATATTTTATTATTATTATTATTATTATTATTATTATTATTATTATTATTATTATTATACTAGGATCATTGAATTAAACTAACACTGTGACAGCACCAACCCACAGTCACAGGTTTCAACAAAACTTATCTATACAGCCAGAATGAGGAAACTGCACTAACTCTCTAGGCTGTTCTTTGGGCAGTTTTATCTACTACTTCACCTTGATAGCAGCAGGAGCTGTTGCTCTCAGATCAGCTGTTCTTTCAGGTGCTCCTCTTACTCCACCACTCAAATTGCATGAAATCAACACAGATCAGCAATAATCTTGTAGGTGAGAGCAGAGGAGAGAAAACAAAGCTGGCATTTCAAGTATTGCACCCCAAATCACTTCATCCCCATCAATTCACCAGTCCAATCTAAGGAGGAAGGTTAAAAGTGTTCATGTACCTGGCACAGCATCTCAGGCTTGTGTGGTCAACCCCATGCTGCTGCCTGTGAGAAGGAAAGTGTCCTCAGAGCCAGTGCTGACTGGCTGAGCACTGTCCTTACCTTGTGCCCAAAAGGGAATTCCCTGCAGCATCAGCTGTTGGCGACCAGCATCATACTGGGAACATGCATCAGGTCAACTGGGGCCTCAGTGGAAAGCAGGCACTTTGGAGAATGTTATTGAGCTGTTTCTCCTCACCTACTACTTGATCCAAAAGAGAAATATTGACTGTTCTTCCCCATAGCGCAGCCAAGCAGGGTTGATGCTGTGGGGAGCCTGTCTCACCAGCTGAAACCTCTATCCCAGCAGGGCTGTGCAAACACTGGGACTCACCACAGCAACCTGCCACTGCCCCTTTCCAAAAAAGCACCACAGGCTTGCAGAGAAGCTCTGAATCAGCTTTCTGCAGACCCAGTTCTGCACATGGGCCCACAACTCGTCCTCAGCTAAGTACCTGTTTGAGAGACTGGTGGGGCAGTGGTGGACAGAAGAAAGTTCTCCCAAATAATTAAATGTTAGTTTTATTTTGTTTTTTTTTTCCTTTTACCTATCTCCCATTCTCTCTTCTCTTCTGGCTGCTGCATACAGGCAGCAGATTTTTCAGACAATGTTTTAATTGCTGTTTTGGCATACCAATGTATTCATGTTTCCAGCCCATTTCACTGCTAACAAATCCTTACGTGGGCAGGAATAATTGTGTAATCAAAGAACAACACTTAGAGTCAGGATGAGGCAGATTAAAGCTGTAGGAAATATAAAAATTACTTAATGTCTGAAAGCCTGAGAGCTATGAGACTGACAGACAGCACAGAATGCCATTTCAATGTAATACCTTTTTTGTGCGCAGACTCCCTACACCAGAAACTTTACCTAAACATGGAGTTCTTAGGTGTCTAGTAGAAAAAACCAGAGAACACCAGGTAACCCAGGCAAGCAACCAAACTAACCCTGTCCCCCTATCCAGACAAGATATGTTTCATCTCTGTTTCCTATGCAGGGCTCAAAAACCAGTTCAAGTATATTTTAATGGACCTTTGTAACTTCCAATCATAAATAGCATCCCTATAGTGGAGAGGGAAGGTAGCAGAAAATTAAAGCATAATCTGCAAGTCTGCTTAAGGCCTTACACTGATTTGCTTTCTGTTGTCAGCTTCACATTTCAGGATAAGTAACATTTTGATAAGTAGCAAGTATATAAAGGATAATAAAGTATTTTCTGCAAATCCTTAAAGCTTTCCTGGGAAATGTTATGAGCAAAGCACCCAGGTAGCAAGTTGAGTTCCATGTCCTGGTTCATGGAACAGGGCCATTAGATATGAAATAGTGTAAAATTTACAGGAACTCTGAGATGTGACAACAGCAAATTGTTTCAGTGCTTGTGCCCCCCTTGCTGGCTCTTCTTGTCTTTCAGCTGAGATTCTAAAGGCATTAGAGGTGGGTGAATGTTGCCCTTCAGCAGCACTTGAAGGACTGACAATGTTTTCAAGAAACAAAAGCAAATGACACTATCATGACAGAGGGAAAAACAAGGTCAATCATGCTATGCAAATCAGCTCTCTGTTGGAGAGAAAAATCAAAACAGAGGAACCTGGTACCCTCATGGCTCAGACTGAACATGAATAATTAAGACCTAATTCCTGCTTGATTTTTATCACCAGAGAGGGTGAAAGAGGAAAATATATGGGTGCTTAGATGAATACAGCAGTGACTTGGAAACCTCTCAGTGCTTGAAAATAAACTTGCCTCTCTAAAGCCTTGCATTTTCAAACTAACAGTGTATCTCATGCAGAAGGCACATGAGGACCTCTGAGGAACTGGCATCTAAAGCATCTGAACAGCTTTTTGCTGGCATCTATGTAAGAAACATTCTGGCTTTCAATACTATTCCTAAAATTTTCTTGGGTTATTTAATTTCAGTTCTTGACAGAAACCAGTACATGAAAGGAACTACTCCAATGCTGAAAATTCACCTGTTATAGCTCATGACAGGTGAATATTACTTGCATATTTCTAAGTGTTTAATTCATTTAATTAAAGGCTTGGTAACAATTTACCAACCCATCTGTCAAAACAAGATTCACTTTAGCTATGGAGTAATACTTACTGCAGATCTTGCAGAAATCCACACCTCACACATTCGAAAATCCCACTTCAAGTCCCTTGGCCTAGGAGAAAGATAAGAGCAGCAACAGGCACCACTCCAAGCCAGGATCAGCTCTAAATGGTTGCAGGGCAGGAAGAAAGGTATGCAGCCAGGAATGAAAATGTGAAACCCACTAGGATACCAGAGGAGAACCACACAGCTTATTATAGAAATGTCAAATGCCTGAAAAACATTTCAAACCATAAGCAAATATTTACTCAAAGATTATATTCGATGTCCTAATTAACTGAGTAAAAAGAATTTTGTCTTCAGTGCATATTGAAAGAATGGACACGATACTCATTTTCAATTCAAATTTTACTCCCAATTGCACAAAGATCGAAAAGATTTTTTTCAAATTTTGAAAACTAGCATAATAATTTTGGTTTTGTATATAAAACGGGGAAACGCAAAGAATACAGAGTTGTATGACTGACATGTTCCAACATTCAGCATTAAAGTTTTGCCCAACTTTATCTCATACATTGATTATTTTCTACATTATCTGCTTCTCAAATGATAACTCTGTACAATACCCACAGATATCTAAGGTTACATTATTTTGAGAAAATACGATGTTTTGGAAGATTCCAATGCTACTACAGATTACAGTACAAATTAGTGACAAGTCAGAGCGTCGCTAAGAGTTTATTCAGAAGCTTTTACTTTCGGTTCTTATATCACAAAAGACATGTTTAATGTTTACAACAAGTATTAGAAACTGAGATGTTTTTATTCCTACTATTATAAAAGTAACATAGGAGACCGTTCTAAGCCATCTTCAAAATGCAGACCAATCTTTTTTTTTGTATATAAACTGTACACAAAAAACAAGGCACTATACATTTTTGGATATAAAGGTATAAAGGTTGATTCGCATAGTTTCTCAAGAAATCCATGCTATAAATACAAATGCTTTGTTCAGTTTAGCACCTGAAGCAGCACTGAGAACAATTCATTAACTATTGCAAAGAGAAACTTTTCAGAATGCAAAGGAGATACATATTGGTGGTATAGCTAATTCGGTTCAAGCAACTGCCATCCAGCTACTTTTCTGTAGATTTGACGTGGAAGTCTTGAAAGTGAATATATATTGCATTGTTAAATACATACTTGTTCTATGTGTTTATATAAATATAAATTCTTTGTAATCCACAAACTAACAAAATAACACTTTACAAAGAGAACTTCTTTAAAAACAAAAGTGGCAAGTATTGGATATAGCCAAAGGACACCTGCAGCAGTAGCTCAAGAAACTACTGTTTAAGTGCATAGGAGAACGGAGCTTAAACCCATAACCTCTAAGAGTCAAAACTGAATTCCATTTTCAAAGAGTTCTCTTGGCCTTTTATTATAATATTACACACCTCCAGATAGGTAGTCACTAATAACTTCAGATTATTTTTATTTGTTCTGTAAATGTAGGGTACAATTCTTCTAAAGGACATAGAAAGTGAGAGTGGACATCCCTTTAGTGCTCACTTCCATGAACAGCTTAGAAAAGTCCTTTTGCCTTCTTCAGGTTAACCTGCTTCCAAGATGGCAGTGCATTGTACTCCTCTCTTGTCATCTCTAATGCAACCTGCATTTAAAATGAGAGGATGTACTATTAGCAAAAAACAATTCATGAGTAGCACAACCAGCAAGTGATTTCTTGCATAGTTAGGCGTGGATGCACAGAGTAAGAGTGCACCTATTCTCTCCTTACCTCAAAGTCCTCATCTGAAAGATAAATTTCAAGCTTCAGTGGATCAACTCCCTCAGGCAGAGGCCTGGCTAAGAGATCTGCTAGTGGATACACTGTTTTACACAGCTTGGCCAGCACATCCTCTACAAGTATTATCTGATTAGAAACATCAGCGTCCTGTAAGGAGAAAACACAGAACAGGATCACAATGCTGAAACCAGCAGCTGTGCCCATGGCTATCTGCAGATGGCATGGGATATGCCTGAGCACAAAGGCAGACAGACCTGCCCTACAACAATTTCACAGCTAAAAACAGGTCTGCACTTAGCAGAAGGACATCCTGTACTCCCAGAATCTCAGTTTAAGGCTGACATCTGTGTTTAGTCATGAAACCAGCATTTTCTACTAAGGATAGCTGCAGAAAATGTCATTTGTGTTGAGATGCCCCTTGCTTGATTGAAAGCTTTTAAAGCAGCCAGATGTAATTTGGCTGTGACTCTGAATCCCAAGTGAGGCGGTAACTTCCTTTGGAGCCAGCTGATGCTTTGAGAGGTGTTTTGCTCCCCTGCACTTCAAATCTGGGGAACAGACCAGGACTCCACATTGCTGCATGACTGAAACAGCTATTCTGTTAAGCCCAAACTCTAGCATATCTCTTTCTAAGAGATCATTCAGGTAACACTTGCTTTCTGTTTTTCTCAGAAAAAGAATATGAGAAATTACATGAAAAATAAAACAGCCTTTGATATATATATTCCCAGTCAGAATTTAACTGTGGTATTGTTTTTTTTTCCCTGTGCCGACTCCTGAACTGTGCTTTCTAAGTTTATCCTCTGGAGCTTGGACTTGACAGTGGAAACAACCAATGTTACTGACAACACAAGACACAATTACTAGCAATAGATTATGCAGTGAAAAGATTTACCATTTCTGTGATCTCTGCAATGTCTTCCCTGTGCTCCCAGCTTGGGAACATATTAGTGAACGTCAAAGGCTCTAGGCCAGCATGAATTAGATAGGATTTTGGGGGCTTCTTTACATTTTTTCCTAAAAACAGTCAAAATATAAAAAAGAGGAAGAAATTACAAAAGGTACAATATTTTGCACTCTCACCCACTATCCAAAGTAACCTCCTCAGAGTATTTAATTTTTTCCCAAAAAGCTGAAGAAGTTTAAGGCAGAAAGAATAAATTTTCCAGGATTTATTTTTAATTAATATGGGACATTTCAACATGTTTTTCAGTATTCTTACACCTGCATTTTACTGTATCTGACTGCAAAGATTAAAACATATATGCTGAAAATCCCCAATGGCTACTTCTAATTCAATGCCTTTCTTATCTTACGAAAACAGACTTAGAATAGAGTAAGCAGAGTGTGATGGTCTGAAATTAGCCAAATTCAGGTAAACAAAACCTTCTGGTACGTTCAGCAGATGTGTCCTGCCAACAACCAACTCAGCTTAAGCTTGGAAGCTGAAGTGAGAATGTTTAAACTGTTAACTTGTGATTCTGAGGTGTAACGCGATAAATAAAACCTTTCCATTGAGTCAGTAGCTTGTCTTGGCAATTTGGGAACAACGCCATTACTAGACCAATGGTTTGCTAAGAAAGAGTGGAGGATGTATCTTCAAATAAACTGCTGTTTATTGGTAACATTGGGGAGCCCCTTTTGGCTCAGGACAGAAGGTATGGGCAGGTGTGACACGCTCAGAGCAGCTGGGCACAGCAGGCTGTTACCTTTGCAGTACCGGAGCACCGTCTCCATGGCGCATTTCCTGTCTGTAGCCCACCTGATTCGAGCTGATCCAGTGATTTTGTTCTCCACAGGCCACCAGCCTTGCCACAGGTACACTTCGTGGTGATTGTCAACAAGGAAGAGTGCTACGCAGTCAGAAAATAACAAATCCATCATTAACCACTCATTAGATTTTGTAATCCCCTTAACAGCTCCAGTCTTATTTGCTTGTCAGCATCACTGCAGGATCATTTCACATCTTACCAATCCCTTTTTTTAATCATCCATCTAAACTTCAGCTGGACTTTGATATAAACAATGTATTTTTACAGCAAGCTTCTGCTTGATTATTCCTCAGCATCTTCATAATGGAAAAATTACTGTTATTGCTTAGTCCTGTATAAGCATCACATGCACCCATTTTCCTGCAATGTATCAGGTTAAAAGTGCTTACAATTACTGAGACACTGCCCAATGCAGAATACAGTCATCTGTTTTCTTGTAACTTAAGCATTTAAAAGCACATACCGGGCTGTGGGGCAGTGTAAAGATCCTCTTGCAAGAATGGCATGGAATTGATGACAGCAGGGTCTCTTGAAGGGTAAACATACTCAGTGGCTGAGAATTCTCCTGATGAACTACTGAGGCCAAACAGGCGGGGCGTGAAATTAAACTTTCCAGGATCTTTAAAGAACAAAAATTAAGAAGAGTCACAACAAAAAAAAGTCAGACTTAATTGTAAAAACTAACAATACACTTTAAAAGTGCCTGTAAATTTTCTAGGTTTTGAAAAATTAGGAAAGACAACCAGATGTCTTGAGGGACTAGCAACAGCTGTAAAGAAGTTGAGCTGAACGGCTGGCTGCCATCAGTCTGAATCTGATCCTGGTTAGTTACTATCAGCCATTTCATAACCGGCTGTTTCGCAGCTTAAGTGAAGCAAAGCCATCTCAGATTTAGCTGATAAATTTTCCACTTGGTAAATCAATTCCCCTGCTACCTTTGTTGGCAGTTTCAAAGCAAAGGCTGGATGGGAATGTGTGCAGAACTGCCTCTTAAATCCCTTTAGAAGAGAAGCAAAATATATTGGTAACAGTGTTAATTATTGCTCTGTGCTGCCTGAATACAGAGGGGCAGCAGAAGTGGGGGAGAACAAAATGAAACACTTGGTTTTCCAGGACTTTCTTTCTAGAACAGCATTACTTAACTCAGTAAGATTTTTGGAAGCATTTCTCTGAAGAACTCGACTACCAAAAAGTTCTTCAAAAACTTTGCATTAAATCTGACAACACCATAGGCTAGTAAAGTAAAATGGGAGAGCCAAACCCAGGGAGACAGGTCTACCTTGCAACATGCAATCATAGGCCTTTCGATCTCTCCTCCCCAGTGCATCCCAGAATCCCAAGGGCTCTGACCCTTCATCACATTCATGAATCGTCACCTTGCTGCTGCTGTGCAGCCCTGCCTCCAGCGGACACCTACAAAGCACAAAGGAAGAGTGAACTCAGTGCTCCTGCCCCAAACACAGCTAACACAAACCTGCTGGCCACTTGCAATAGTGGACCCCACAAGTACCCTATAGATTTGTTGCACACTTCATACCAACACAGGCACTTTGAAAAATTATCAAAAAAACAAGATGGAATTTCAACAGCTATACTTGTAGCATTTGGATCCCATTCCCAGGGTGAAGGAGATGCTCACATGAGTTCTCAGTAGGGATTCTCACTGCCTGCTTTTGTAACAGCTGCTGTCTGCCTTGCATGCCTTCCCAAGTTAATTTCCTCTTCCTTATTCACAAGGCTGGATTCTAATCCTCCTTTCAAATGCACTTTAATTTGCTTAGCAAATTAAATGTTTAGCATCTCATTCCAAATGGAAAACAACTTTTTTTTAAGTGTAATTAGTACAGTAGGAAGAATGTGGTTGCCCCATCCCTGGAAGTGTTCAAGGCCAAGTTGGATGGGGCTTTGAGCAACCTGGTCTAGTGGAAGGTATCTCTGCCATGGCAGGAGGATTGGAGTTAGATCATCCTTAAGGTCCCTTCCAATTCAAACCATTCTATGAGTCTATTAACAAATGCGTTTGACCCCCAGTGAAAGCAATTACAGGATATGAGTTTTCTCCACTCTACAAAAACAACCAACCTTTGTTCCTCCTCCTGGCTAAGCATGCACATGCTGCATTTGTACTTGGAGGACAGCTTTATTTATTTCAAATTTTCTTTGAGTAAGACTACTTCAAGTAAATTGGCAGTCTATATAATCATCTCCAAAATATAGGCCAGACACTCACTGTTCTTTTATTTTATTGGCTGCTGTTCTTCCTACATCCTTGGTGTGAGACTGTGCTTTGCAGCCATGCCACAGGTAGATGAGAGCTTTGTTGATATTGAGGACAATCATGGATGTCCTGGAACGCAGGCTGCTGCAGTGACACGCTACTTCCAGTAAGTTTCCTTCATTGGGAACTTCTCCTCGCACACAATAAAGCCTCCAATCACCTGGAGCAGACAGGAACAGTGCAGCACTATTATAAAATCACATGGGACTGAAAATTTGAAACCTCTGCTCTGGAACCTCTCCTCATACTGGATTAATTTCACCTACTGCATGCCTAGGTTGTCACAGAATGAACTGGCTAAGCACCAGGTTTGGCTAACATCACTTCAGAAACCCTGTGCAGAAAAGATGCTTTCTAAAGCCTTGCTACAAGAGTACAAGTACTGAGAGCTGAAGAGCTTAACAGAGCAGAGGAGTCAAGTTGTGTTGTTTCATGGTGAAGAAGGGAAACAAATACAGTATTCCTCCTATTCCGCTCCTCTTTACCTCTACACCATAGGAATATAGGTCAAGTGAAAACTGGAACATCTCCAAGCTACACTTCCATTGAAATTCTCCTACCTCAACCACTGCATTCAAGGAATATGTTAGAAAAAGCAATGATTGGGTAATAAAAGCTTAGAACTTTCTTTGGAGCAGAAGAACTGATCGTAAAAACACTTTTCTTCCCCAGACTGTGTAGAGAAGAACATACTTTAAAGCAAACGGGCATTTGGCTTAAGTAAAACCAAACTAAACAAAATAATATGTGCATCAATACAATCAAGTCAAAATCCATTCTCTGCTGAAAGAAAAAGGCTACCTTGAAACAAAGCATTGCAAAGCTGTCTCAAGAGTTTCATGGCATTCATTTTTCTTTTTTACAGAGCATGGAGTTTGGGACTGAATACAAAGCCCTCCACAACAGCTAGAAAAGGATTTTGGGGCAGAAACTCTTAACTAACAATAATTTACTTTGTGCATTTTCTTCTTCCTCTTCCCTTCTTCCAGCATGCACAATCATCCCTCCTTGGAAACACTGCAAGAAGCATGGTGGTTCTTTCCCTTGAAGCACTTGTACCTGGAAATTGAAAGCACCACTCTTCATTAGAAAAATAAAGCAACTATACAGACTCAGAAAAACTGGTCTGTATGGATTATGAAAAATTATATAGTTATGGCCACCCATGAAGATAGCTTTCCTTCTCCTTTACAACTGCTGACTATTGTTTAAATTATCATATATCAGCATGCAATGGGTTCCATATGTGGCCTGCATATTAAAAGAAACCTCTAGTTGAAATCCAACAATTGAGTTTCAGAGGATAATGGAATAACAAATGAACTTTAGCTTAAATTGGTTTAAACTAGAATTTTATTAATTTTTACAGAACCTGTCCACCTTGACCAATGTTCTCTGAAACCATTATGGACATAACATAGGAACTGAAGTAGATTCAAGATTTGCTATATAACTGGTGTATGTTAACAAGCATGTTCTTTGCTCACTTAACATTGCATTTGGAGTATGAAACTGATACAGCCAATTCCTGAATCACTATGTTGCAGAGACTCTCACACTCTTTATCAAGGACCCTTATATTTCTCCTCTATGAACTTCTATCTTGCTGGTCATTTCTATGCTGCTGTTTAAAAACTAATTAAAGCAGGATCAAGGTACAGAAACTAACTTTAAACCACTCATCTTGTACGCTAGTAACAGTGAAGCCACAGCAAAGCCCAAGTCTGCTTAAGGACAAAGCAAACTAGCCTGTCCTCTCAGCTTCAAACAGCATTTGCTAGAATTGCTGCAAACAATGCAAGTACAGTAATTTCACAATTATAAGCCACACCTGATAATAAGCCGCATTTCCCGGTAGCCAGGTAGACCATGGGATATGTCCATATATAAGCCGCACCTGAATATAAGCTGCACCTCCCCCTTTTTTTTTTTAAAGTGAGGATCCATGTGTAACAAAGTAACAAATTAGTAAGAGAATCGCACCAGCGCGGGGTTTGGTGTCAGGTGCTCAAGTTGCAACAGTTTTCATAGACCAGTGAAGCCTTTAAAGGCAGCCCCAGGCACCCTCCTGGCAGGCTCTCACTTCCGGGTTGGCATTTCACTGGGATTTGTCCATAGATAAGCCGCACCTGATGATTAGCTGCACTACTGGGGTAGGCTGGATTCTTCAATGAAAAAGGTGTGGCTTATAATCGTGAAATTACTGTAGTATGTAATTACAGAGCAAGCAAATTGAAAATTTCAAATGCATTTTTTTTGCCTTGGCTTGCAGAAAGTGCTTCTCTTTAGCACTAGGAAGACAGAGCTGCCATCTGAACATGTACTTGTAAGGATGGTATGAATCTGTGTAACTGTGCTTCACCTATTCCTGCAGGGAAGGGAGAAAAGACCTTCTCCTTCAGCCCTTTTCAGAAATATCCTTAGAAGCAGCATTTGGGCATGACATTCCATAAAGGAGCTTATGTGTCTCTGCCAGTTGGAATAATGTCAAAAGTAATTTTGAAGTATGACTATTTGTAATGGCAAGAACACATTTACAGAAAGGGAAGAGGCAAAAAAGATAATTCCTGTGTATTGTCTGTGGCTACCCAGACAGGTAAATATTACCAGGTCTGCCATCTAAGAAGCTCACCTGTGCTCCTCTCTCTTCATCAAGTTCCACTGTCATGAGTGCTGATGTTCCTTTCTCACTCACTGTGGAGTGCCTTCCTTGCCAAAAGAAATACACACATTTCTCTTTTCCAACAGCCCGTACTTGTTGCTCTCCTTTTTGTCTGCTTCCAACTGTGAAACAGAGAGCACATGCTGAAGAAACTACTCTGGCTATAGGTTTAAACAGCACATGGTTTAATCTCATCTGCCAGCTCAGCACTATCCCATCCAGAACAGGAAAGAAAATATGTGCAATTGGAGGAATATTAGGTCTCCAAGCCCTATGCAGAGCTGGCATGTCTCCTCAGGTGGATGTAAGCCCACAGGCAGAGATGCCTCTGTTGGTTGGAGAAAGAGATGTAGAAAGACCTGGTACTATCTGGAGAAAAATAACTGACAGCATTTGAGTCAATTTGCATGTGAAATGGCATGTCCAGTAATGTTACCAGAAGAGTGCATTATGGCTCATTTTCCACATTACACACTGTTCTTTGGCAGCAGGAGAGCAGCTGGTTTTTTTGTTTTTTTCTCTCTCTCCTTAAGAATTGGTATTTAGTTGTTTCGATGACCAAATAATGTTTACAGCAAGTGAAATTCACAACACAACCACTTATAGAATATTGCACTTCCCAGTGAAGAGGGAATAAACAAGTATAATTAAATAAAATATTTTTAAAAACCCAAGAGTTTTAAAACAGATTTTTAAAAAAGTTAAAACATCTGCCTTGATTCCAGCAGTGCTGAGCAGCATCCAACTCAAACACTTAGGAGAAAGCATCCTGTTTTTTTCAAGTTGAGAATACTCAAACCACTACTCACTTCTAAAATTTATGGGTTTCATTCTTATCTGTACATCCAGCCCATAAAAGTACTGCCTCCTACATAAAAATTTATTCTGTTTTGGAGTGATTGAATATGTTTTCATCCATTTGGATTCGAAGTCTGTTTACAGTTCAGTGCTTGTGTTACCCACTTCTCCCAAGACTTACAAGCTTTTGTATTTTTCTTGGATTTGCCAGTATCTGATCTCAACGATTCTGACTAAGACCTACCTACAGTTTTTTGGCTAAAAGCCTGAAGTTGTATAACTGTTATGGACCTTTCAACCTACCCTAATATACTGCTATTTGGAGCAATCAGTTTTAGACTATTTGTCTTTAACTTACCACAGAAACCACCTATTCTTAGTTTAGTGCCAGAAGGGAAGTTCCAATGGGCCTGTGGAGCTGACTGGTTCTCAGGCTTTACCTGCTGCTCTTAGGCTCTTTGTCAGAACACTGCTGAGCCTCAAGTCCAGATCAAAGGGTTTCCAGCAGCAGCAGAAGGGATAGCAAGGGCAATGAGCTGGCAAGGGCTTTTCCTGTCATTGTTACCACAACCAGCAAAGGTTTTTCTTGTTGCTAAGCCTGCCTCTCTTGCAAGACATTCAGACCACTGTCTCAGTCCAGCCACCTAGTTATTTTGGTGTTAGATGTGGGCATAAATCTGGCTTAATGAACTATCCTGTGCACATGTACAGCACCAATGGTGGATAAAAGCAGAGATGGACAGCATTACATTTGTGTATCAAAAATAACTACAAGGTCTTTATTTTCTACTGCCTTCTTTTAAAGAAAATACAATTACTTTTTAATGACCCTGGAAGGCTAAATTAGCATCCCTAACCTTTCAAACTGCCTCATATCCATGGAACTCTAGGTCTGGATCTCACCACTAACAGCAGGAGTTTTAGCTGCACTTCTGCATGTTTCAGCAGGATGAAATGGAATTGTTCACTAACCTGTAGTGCTCACCATGTACTTCCACTTCACCACATATGTGTCTCCTTCATGGAACTGCCCTATGCTTTGCTTGGGCAGTCTACTATAATCGAATTCCAGGATGTGCCAAACATCCACAGAGGCAGTGATAATTTCAAACTGCCTCCCATCTTCTCCTTCTACCAGTCCATAACCCCGGCCAATATTCATTCCATCCAAGACTGTGCCCACAGTTGTTTGAGGCACAGCTACCATCAGCATGACATCATATGGTTTAGAGTCAGATCTGGATTCTTCCTGTCAGAAAACACAGAGAAGAGAGTTCTTTGAGCACAGCAATTTTTTCTTCTTGCCCCACAGTTCCTGTCAAACTTTTTTACTGCTGCATATTTCAGTACTTTAGCACCTTCGTTTGATGACCGGTCAAAGCCACCTTGGCAGTATTCACTGAGCTGCCTGGCTCATACATAAATAATAATAAATAATGTATAATATATTATTATATTTATATATGATATATAAACAATGCATAAATATAATTATATTGTAATCTATAAATAGTAATATAAAACAACTATGTGGGTTCACTGTAGGAGGTGATGTTCTGACCTCTAGATCAAACCCCACAAGATAAATGTGCTCTTGATCCTTGAGCACAAGCTTCCCTGGCTGCCATCCCAACTAGGTCATCTAGTTTGAAATACCTAGCATGCTTATTATATGCACCTTCTGGTGAAGGGATTCACTAGAATTCTTCTCATTGAGTTTCCTCAGTTCTGTCCAGTCAAGAAATTTTTCTTTGAACAGTATTGTCTCGTTATGTTCTGTGAGCCTGCCAAACACAGCCCAGTCTGGGCGTCCTTGTCCCTTTCTGTGCAAGGGAACAAAAGAGATAGAATCAAATTAAACACTGTGAAAAGAGGGCAAGAAAACTTGGTATCTGCAATGGGACTAAATTCGAGTTACAGTACCTGGGTATCAGAGGATTGCATTCTCCTGGGTCCAGAGGATTTATATCACAATTGGAGTAGTCAAAGGTGCCATTCCACAAGTGTTTTGCCAGCTGGAATGCCACTTTTCTTTGTGCTAAAGTAACTTCTTTTCCATGCCATACATATACTTCGCTGCCAAAATCAAACACCAGCACCTAAAATCACAACCAAACAACAACAAAAAAATCAACCTACCAATAATTTAGGTGATACCCTGATCCAGTTTCCTTGTGCTTAACAGAAACTCCTCCAAATATAAGTTTCACTGACACTAACAAGTAGCACTGCAATGCAAGTAAGGACAGGCCACTGGCCTGCATTGTGATGCCCAGTTTTTGAGGATGACTGGAAGCAATAGAGGGCATGCTGTGAGGTGTATCTGTAGGTGGCTGAAGTCACTAGCAGATTAGAGAGCTCTTACCGCTAAAACCTGGTTCTGTTTCATGACTGGTAGTTGTCTAGTTTCAGTGGATTTCTCTGACATTTAGACCTATGCCTTGTCCTACAGCCAGGGAAGGCTGACAGAACACACAATATAGACAAAAACCCAGTGGCTTCCAGTACTTTCAAGAAAACACATCATGTCTTCATTTTAGAAACCTGCTCTCACTCTGACTTAGATAGGTGAAATGTTGGAAGAGGAAAAGTCTGCTAGGGCTAGAAATAAAAGCAGGTTTTATTTTGTTTTGTTTTTACAAAGTGCTGCTTATTTAGCACTTCAAGATTCTGAGACAAGTCACTGTTGACAAAAAAGCCTTACACTTCCTAAAATGGTATTTTACTTTGAAGACAATGTGAACTAATTTCTTGAGACCTGCAGCACACTCTAGACAGCAAAGTGTGCAGAAGCCTTTCAGAAACACAGAGAAAGTGTTCAGCAATCCTCTCCACAAGCATTTGCAGTTACTGCAAATCATTATCAGCTGCATGTTCCTGCACTTACCACAGGAGCAGTAAGTGGCACAGTACCTCTTTTGGTTGTAGGAGGGTACATTTTGGCACCTTTCCCCAGTAGTCATCCTCAGGAATGAGTTTATCCTCTACAAGGCGGTAAATGCAATTTGTTTCTATTATTGCGGCTTCATACATTTCGTCCTCTTCAGGACTTCCAGCAGCTTAAGGAAAAGATTGTCAAAAAGAACAAAAAAAAATTAACTTCCAACGGTCTTTACTAAAGAGAACTGACTCTACAATTTTATTGTGGTAGAGCATCAGATACTGTATCTATAACAATGCTTACACTGGTAATTTGTCTGTCCACCAAGGAGTTTCCAGAAGTCTTTGGCTGCGTGGGTATGGGTATTTATTCCTTCTTCTATAGTCTGTATATAAGAAGCTCTACAGCCAAGTTCCCTCTTTGTCTGAATTAAAGTTGCAAGTTCTGAAGCCTAAGAGATTAACAGTTATCTGAACAGGATTGCTTAAGTGTTTGGAATACTTGTGCAATATTCTTGCTCAGTGAGAAGGCAAATGAGATATAATAAAGCAAATAGCAGAAGAAATGGTTATTATTTATTTCACTAAATAAACAGACAATAGAAAAAATGTTACAAATGCATTCATTCTTTCATTTGCCTTAAAGCAAGACTGATCTCAGTGGACATGGGAATAAAAAGGACATCCTGCAATTCAGACTACATTTTTTTTTTTTAGTTCAGTCTGTATCCTGAGGATATCCTTTTTTCTCTTGCAGCTTCACAAACTACACACTCCTCCACAAACATCAGCTTTCATTCAGTGCATGACCTAAAACATATTTTCAGGAACCCTGCATATCTCCCTGTCACAGACTATCAGTTACATGCCACTTTTTGAGAGAATTGGCACTAAGGCTCAATTTCATCAGAGACATATACTGCAATGGTTCTAAAAATAAATAATAAATAAAACCTCACAACAGAACTGACCTTTGCTTTTTCTATGACATTTGCAAACTCTCCTACCCACAAGAAACATAAATGTGGAGTTAACAACAGGAAACAGTCTCCACTGTTCAGTGATGAGGCTCTTGGTTCAACTAATCTTGTTTGAACATGTCTTCTTCCTAAAGAGAAAACAAAGCTAATTATATTCCTTCAACCACTACTATCAAATGCCACGATCTAATTTGTTTTGAATGAAATACAAACACATCCAGCACATGTAGCAAAATATGTGGAAATAGACTGTTTAAGAATAATTAAATGACTACTACTGTGGAAAAAGGGTTTACTCACAGGAAACAAAATTAATGTTGCCTCCTATCAACTAATATTTCTATTATTTCCTGTTCTTGCTTTAACAACTCTGTGTCTTTCTGGAAAGAAACTAAGTAAGTAAATGGCAGCCAGCAGCAAAATTCCAGAACCTTTCATGTTTGCTTAAGCGAAGTCATAGCTCAATTTCTGTAGGCAGTAAAATGTTTTAAGAATTTAAGAATTTTAGGAATTTTGCTTTCCAAAACCTAGCTATTTGCAGAATCAGATATGTTACTATGCACAGCAAAGGGAAGAGGAGCAAGAACACTGTCACGTCATTTCCAAGTTATATTGAGCACTGGAAGAACAGAACAGTTAAAAATTTCTGCAGGGGATAGCCAGAAAATCTGATATACTCTGTTTTCTTCTTGGCCAACACACACCAGTGGACCAGTGCAAACCTCTTTGTAAGGTTTAACTTTTTTTACACAATTTTCACTTATTTGTTCAGGTTTTGAACATAAATCTTGACCCAAAGATCTAGAAGCTAAGCATCTAAATTTGGTAGCAACTCCCATATGTTACATTCAGCCTACTATTTACGGAAAGTAAAAGCAGTTCCAGCATACCTTTAATTTGCAGGAGCATTAACTTCTTGTATGGCACAGCACTGTTGTTAGAGTTTTGCTCTGTAAGGTTAACACTCCGCAGGCTGATGTTGCTGAAGTTCTCTTTGCTTGCCAGGCCAGCAAGTGCTACTTCTGAGAAATTTGAATTTGTGGACACTTGTGCATATAAAGAAATTGGAGGGAAGACAGGCAGACAGACATAAAAATAAAAATAATTATAATAAAAAGTTGCTTGTTGCATTAAGAAAATAATTTCTGCCCATTATTTACAGTTTTTCTTCTTCTCCATAGAAACAGCAAAGGCAGGTTGAACTCAGATTAACCACTAGCCCAAAAGATTTGTGAGTATAGGATTACCTAAATTTCTAGATATCATCCAAGAGTACACTGTCAGTGTCAGAATTATGCTATTTGACAGAAATTCAAACTTTGCTAGGAACCATCCTACCCAATGTTTTGTGAAGTACTGTGTAGATCTTCAATGTCTTATAATCAATAATAGAAGACAGCACAGAGACAGGGCTAATTAACTGTAATTCCCTTAAAATTTGGCTGAGACAGTGTGATGCAACACACATTTACATTTCAAACTTTTACTCATGTTTTTCTGTAAACTTCTAGCCCAGATTCTTGGCTACTTTTGTTTATTGCTCAACCAAAGACAAGACACTTTATGAATTTATTACTCAGGGAAATCCTTCTCATGAGATGGCAACAAATTATTATAAATATAGTTAGTGTTTTCATCAACACAATCAACATTTAAAGATGATCTTTCTTTACTCAAGTGTAATAAGGAAAACTTGTACCCCAAAATGTAAGAGTGGCTTTGAAGGAATTTTACAATGATGTCTTTGCTGTCTGTCTGGTTGTCAGGAGAAATCAACTCCACAAGGAAAACACCTTGTATAAGCCCTGCCACAAAGCACTGATCCTTTATGGAAATTAATCATAAGGAGTCAAGAAGGCTAATTCCACTTTCTGAGAGAAAATTAGGATCCAAAATTGAGGCCAGTGTACCTGCACAAAAGTTCATCTATTCTTGCTAGCTCTCACCCCAGCATGACAAAGTTGGATCTGCTTTCCTTCATCTCCTGTCCTCACCCTGCACACCCTGCAGGCATCCTGGCTCTCTCTGCCTCTCTGCACAAGGTGACTGTGCTAAAAGCAAATAATTAAATCCCTGTACAGGAGGTGGCTATGGGTGGCTTTCCCTGAGGAAGTCACACACGCCTTTCTCTCCAGGTCTCCTAGAGAGTCTAAATTTCACCTTATACCTCAATCAATTTATTGCCATTCAGAGAATACATTCCATTCCTTCAGTTCAGTTTTTTGCACTGGGTGTCGTTTTAATTAAAAAGGCAAGATGGTGTCTTGTACAAATCGTCCTGCTAGCTTACTTTTTTCTACTTTCATTCTCTTTGACTCCATGAAGGCAACATTCAGTCTTTGTTCAGTATATTCATGAAGAATATCTTGTCTTGCTGCAAGCATTTTCAGGGGGTTTCTTGAGGACTGGACTCTGCGCGTTGGCCTGACTGCACGTTTGTGCTCTGCCACAGAAGATGTCAACCTGAAAAACAAATAGTGTTTATAAACATCAGGTAATTTATCTGGTCAGAATCATCTAATGACTAATGACAAGACATCAGGATCAGTTCCCCAATTCAGGCAGGAGCATGATTTCAGAAGAAATGGACTATGAAGAAGTCTAGAATGATTTCAGAAGAAATGGACGTGCCCAGTACTTAGATATCTATAAGATGACTTGGAGCTGAACATTTTGAACACTGCCCTTGTATCTGCATTCAAAACAATGGGGGAAAAGCAATTCTTACTTTGGTGCATAAGGATCAAAGATGGCATCAAAGTCCTCATCAAGGTCCAAAGGCACTGAGGAGGAAGGGAAATCCACATGGCGATAAAATTTGGAAAACGTTTCATCATCATCCAGCTTCATCACCTCTTTCACAGATCTTCCTGTAACTGTCAGCACTGTCTCTTGCATCCCAGCAACTGCAGGAAGAAAATACCTCACCAGTAAATAATCATGCTAGATTTTCTAACTCTAGAAAAGGTAAACATGGCTTGTTTGGTAGTTGTCTGGGTAATTTTGTTCTCTGGTGTGGTGGTGGTATTTTGGTTTTTGTTGGGTTTTTTTGGTGATAGGTTTTTGAAATTGATGGTAGAAAAGTATGTTGATAAAGAGTACTAAAATAGTGTAACTGCTACTTATATGCAATAATAATTACACAAAATGGTAGGGAAATATGGCTAAATGAAAACTTAGACACTATAACTGAGTTGCTATAGTATGATGATGTAAGCATTTTAGGGTCTTGTACATTCCATCTTGTTTCTTGTAATTCCTGCCTTTGAAAATATTAGAACCACAAGGGGAAAAGTCACTACTTCAGACTAGTAAGTGTGGCATTATCCTACACTAGTGCCTCCTGTACTGAAATGTAAATGCATTTATTTATGGTATCTGTTAAACTACAAATCACATGAAGATTTTTGTCTTACAAATGGAGGACAGACATAAGAGATGTAAACACCAGGAAGCTCTAGAGAGCTTCATATAAATAGCCAACAGGCTGTACAAGGAAGCTGATGAGCTGCTACAGAGAGTCAATTTTCAAAAAAGCAGGAAATTGAATTGTGCTTGGGAGCACCTTAGTATCCTTTTTTGATTTTAATAGGACTAAACTACATTTAAAGATGTTTCACTGTATATGGCAATATGGTTCAGACTGGCAGTGTGCTCTTAGGAAGTTCTGCCCTACAGAAGGATGTGCACATTGTTTTTAGAGAATTAAGAAATGTTATTTAGGCATCTCTGATTTATTCTACTGTATATTTGTAATTGCCGTTTGTAAATGTGTAAATTGCAACAGGCTTTTCTTCTTAAAATTTAGCAAAGACTGAATCACTAAAATAAATTATCAGTAACTACAGTCTGAGCAAAGAAATATTCAGTTTCTCTACAACATATTTTAACTAAGGGGCATTTTAATGAATTTGCTAAAGTCAGAGAGCAGATACAATGCCACCCTTTGTAACTCAACCAACCTTTGTTATTCAGCCTTCCCAAGAATGATTCCAGCTTGTCAAGCTTCATGTCTGATTCCAATTGCATATCAGGCCTGGCTTCAATTTCTAAGGAAACCAGAAAGTAAAACCTGTTAACTGACTGAAGTAAATGAGCCTGAAGGTATTTCAGCCATTTCTGTTCCTTACCTTCCAAGGGCTTTGTAACTGGAGTGGTGGACTTCTGCCGGAAAGGGGATGCTACTGGTGTCAGTGCACTTGGAGAAGCCAGGCCTGCACAGAACAGGGACACACAACATGGGAAATGCAGCCATGAGTCAGCCTGTGATTCCAGCAGTGACAACAGAGAAGATATTTGGGGAAAGCAGATGAGCCTGGTACTTCCTTCAGGGCAGCACACTTCCCCAGCTGCTGTACTAGAGATGGTAGAGGGCCTTGCCTGCTCCTTTAATCAACAGCAGCCTCAGAAACCACCCCATTCACAAGAACAAAGCTTCATTTCCAAGGGTCTCTTAACAAGCTAACACAAGATATAGGCTTTCTCTGGAATATAGTAATTTTGCTCCTTTTCAAGGTAGCAGCAGTTCATTAGGTCTACATTTTGGGCTCCAGCTGTGCCACAAGCTACATTTTAAAACATGGAAGTGTTCTGAACAAAATTATATGTCTAGCAGGGATGTCACCATGATCTTGCTAGGCAACTTCATTTCTCCCATTCTCTTATTCCCTTTTTTTTAAAATTTAAGCACATCTCTACTAATACATATAACAGGATGCATCTAATTTGTGAATGCTGTCCCTGGATTTCACAGCGATTTTTGGGCCCCCTTGGGTTTTAAAGAGCGCATGAAAATTGAAATAGAAATGGAAGTTACAGTCTCCACCATATCAAGCGCTACCCTCTCCTTTTGTTGTACTCTCCTCCATCCTTTTCAGTAGCTATCATAAAGCAACTCCTTCTGGGCCCAGTGGATAAAATAAGGATGAATTTTTTAGTTTTAGTTTTTATGTCTATACTGCTTTAGTAAGAGAACTGCACTTTATAGGAGTTGTGAGTTTTATTCGATAGAAAAGCATACTGAGGCAAAGAATTGCACCTATTAACTTTCATTGCCTAGACTTTCAGTAAATGGGAAACAGACATTTACATTTTCTCTATTATCTATTTTCCACTTGGCCATAGTTTACTAATTACTGAGCCATGTAAGTTTAGGCCTTTAGTAATTTTGATCAGATGAAACCAATCTTGTGCTGGGAGAACATATACTGAACATGTTTCCACAAGATCCTAGTAATATAATTGTTATAATTGCTAAACACCAAGTTAAATTTGGAATGTAAGTAGGTAGTTTATCCATAACCAATTTCTTCTCCTGTTACCTAAGAGACTCAAAATTCCAACAGGTTTTAAGTCAATGGGAAAAGCCTTCCTCAAGAAACACTCAAGAGGACACAGCTCTTAAGCAGCTCTACCAGCACATAATCCACAAGAACACACTGAGAACTGCTTAGGAAAGGATCGCCTTCCAAAAAGGACTGAATAATTTTCAGCCATAAGAAGCAATTAAAATGCAGCATCTGTGCACATGCATATAACAAAGATGTTATTTTGCATTACTTTCTCGTAATATCTTAAATTAAAAACTCATAATTTTTTCTTTCAGGATGTAAACCAGTACACGTCTAACTAAAATCCACTTGGGCTACTTTTATTGATTTCATTGTCATTGCATTACCTTGCTTCTTCAAAAGAATGATCATAGCACCTAAAGAGATTTTTTTCAAGATATATTTTTTTTCTCATTAAGAAGAGCAAATGCTACCACCTTCGTTTCCTTTCCAAAGACCAATCTATTTGCAAAGTAAACAAAAAAAATCTCAGAGAGCAGGTCTGTGGACAACGAAACAGTTTTTCTTGGTGACCCTCCACAAAACAACTCTTTAAATAGTGACCAGCTGTCATTTCTAGCATGTAAAATGTAAGCAGCAGCTAAAATATGTTACTAACAGGGGTAATTCCTGATACTGTTTATTTGTTTGTCTGCCAACAGATTGTGGCTTAGATTTCAAGCAGTTACTCCAGTTGCAGTATTGCCCTTGCCCTACAATGATTTTTTATTTTTATGGTTATGATTTAATTCAGGGTTCATTGTTGTTGCATTTAATAACCAAGTCCTTGTAACAACCCAAACCCTAGTATTCATTAAGCACAAGAGATCAGTTTAGGTGCCTTCTTCCCAAAGCTACCATCTCCCTAGGCATGCTGCATGAACAGCTGCATTCCTACCATGTACAGCCTTCAGAGACTCCTGTCCACTTTAGAAGAATGATTAGATCTGGAAACAGGGACTGAATTCAAGAGATCCCAAAAAAGTCAACACTGCTCCCTTGTAATTTCTACTCTGTGGTTTTATGCAGAACCAGGGAATATTCAGCCAAACATAACACTTCAAGCTGTTGTCCAAGACAGCATCCATAAAAACAATACTTGTTTGCTAAATATTCCCAGTGATCCTAGGAGTGGGGGAAATGCCAGCAACAGAAACAACTCGATTTCACAACTATTCTCTAGACAGTGCAGCTGGGTTTTCAAAGAAGTATAAATAAGAATAATCCATCCATGCCCTGTGGGGTTGTATTAGAAGGAAAACCAAAACATATGTCCCTGTTTAAGTGATAGATTTCCACCAGCCAGCCAGAGCCCAGTAATAAATAGATGGCAGTGCCACGGTGCAGAACAAAATGGATCGATAGCACGCCCACAAGAAATGAAAGTGAACAGCTTCATGACACCATGTTCAGCTGAAGATAAACAGCCTTCCTCTTGCTAAATACAGACGCTGTTTCTGCATAGCTTTAGTTTGACTTTATTTTGACTAGACAGATAAGAGGTGTCTTATTTATATTGGGATCATTTCATCACTGACCTTTTTTTACCATTCGGCCAGCTACAGTGAACTGTGTGGAGTCATTGGCTGCTCCTTTACCCTTGGACTTCCAGGCTTCTTCTCGAGCTGTAATCAGGTGTTTCCTCTCCTCAATGGTCATCTGACTCTCCTGGTTATCTAACATTCTTTGCTTTTGAGGGGAAAAAAGGAAAAAAAGAGATGTTTAAAAAAAACCTGCTAAAGGCATAGCTAAAGAGTGGCTGAACATTTCAACTGCCAGGTGCTGAGGGGAGGGAGAGGGGAAGAAGCTGCTGAAGTGAAGTCACACAGAGCTTAGTGACCTGAGATGCTCCACTGTCTTGCTGCCCCATTACACTGTGAGTACCAAGTTTTGGTTTATGGCCTTGAGGAGGGCAGATGGCACTCCTCTACACACAGCAAACTCTGTGTATGAAATCATTTTCCAGGCCTTGTTTTTTTGGACCATGACTTGCTACACAAGTGAGATCACTACTGCCTATGAGCAGATGTTTTCAGGAGTGCAAATCTGCAGGTGGCACAGGAAAACCCAAAGAAGTGGTGTAACTTCAGTGGGTGGTTCCTAATCAGTCTCTTACAGTAACTCACTTCTCCAGACAGGATTAGCAGCCTCTCCAGAGGCTGCTCACTTTAGTTCTGCAGTCAGCTTGCTCTACTAAATATTTTTCCAAGGACTATGATTGTCTCTACCAGTCCCTCGTTTTTTTCCCTAGGTTACCCTTAGCTTTCCTTTCTTGTCTCAAAAGTTGGAAGCCAACAGTTGGAGTGATTAGAAGCTGAAGATGCACTATCTCAGTGCTCTTCTCACACAGAAGGATTGATGATGCTACATTAAGTAGGCTAGAAACTGAATTTATGTACTCTGCTGCAGCTAGGTCAGGCCAAAGGACTATTGCTTTAATATACTTATCTTTAAAACTATCAACATTTCAGGGATTTCACTGCATAGAAATCAAACACAGAAGTATTTTTAGTGCATGGGACTGTCAACTCTAGAATTACTTCCAAGTTGATGCTATTATTAATTTTTTTCCCACAACCTAGCTGCTGGAATTCAAAAAATCAAAATCTCAAGCTTTAATACTGCTCTAGCTCAGAGAACCACAGAAGGGAAATGTGAAAGTATGCACAAGCTTGTGAACATAAACATTCTTCTCCTTTCAAGATACAAAGAAGATATTATTATGGTTTATTTTCTTCAAAATCAATCATACTGAATAAATAAGGCATTACATGTAAAAACTATTGTGACTGCAGGGGACATGCTAATATAGAGACTTTGCAGCTTTCAGCATTTACCAGGATCAGTAGACAACAGCCAGAAGAATGAAGACAAGCCAAGAAATGGTCTGTACAAGGACTAGGACCATGAGAGCCCTCCACTATTTTCCACTAGTTCATATATTTCTGCAGCCTTCTGCAATAACATTTCCTCTTAATTTATCAGGAAAGAGAGCTGGACAGCCAGACAATATGACTGCAAGCCATGATAATCAAGATTAAGAACTCTGATTTTCCCCTAGAACTCCAAAATGTTCAGTAGAAATAACAACATGCAGGTCTATTCAGTATCATTTCCCCATCTGTCAAAGTCTCTGAATGCTTTGAAGAAAAACACTGAAGAAATGAAAGAAAAACCCTTTCATTTCTTCCAGTCTCTACCCATTCCAGTGTCAGCACAGCCAGCTCTGGGATGAAAAATTGGTAGAAAACCCCACAACAATATATTAAAGAAGACCTGGGAAGGAAATTAATAAATACCTAGTGAAGCCACAGGTAAAATTTAATACACAAAATAAATACTTTTAACTTAGCAAGGATGCTGACTCCCATTACAATATGAGGGAAGTGAGGGAGAGGCAGAAAGAAGTAAAATCATTTGGATTTGGTTTTGGGTTTTTAAACTTCCAGGAGTCTTAATTTTGGATTTTGTCTACAGAGCTACTGAAAATTCTGAAGATGCAGACCTAGAAGTTACCACATGAATTGCCAGAAAGATTGTCAGTAATTCTGGAGCTGTGTCCAAGGATTAAAGAAAACAGCTGTTGGACAGCAGAAACAAACTTTCATTTATTTTTTTAATGGAAGATTTCAAGCTGTTCCCTTGGGCAAAACCTCTTTGGAGTTCCTACCCCCACCCCTTAAAAGAAAAAAAAAATCAGACTGGGTGCATATGTTGCACAATTTGGAGTAATTCCATAATTCCTAACCCATGAAGACTTCTACCTTAATCTATTAATGAGCAAATGAAAAAATTATAAACAAAATAGACATCAAGCAATTCCCAATCAACTTCATTTCCCTTAACAGTCCTGCTGAAAAACAGAAGTATATGCCATGATTAAATAAATAATAACTTTCTATAGCTAGAAAGCTAATATGAGCCAATGTAACTGTCAAAATAAATTTCAGAAAAAAAGCCACCTGGTAGTTGGGAACAGTTTAGAAAGCTTTCAGAATCGCCACTTGGAGCATTTGTGGAGGAATTAACTGGTCAAAGAACGTTCTAGTTGGGAGAAAATATGCTAAGAAAGCTAAAACTCAAGAAGTCCAAATTTTATTTCTAAGTTAAAAAATCCAAATTATTATATGAAAGAAGAACCCTAAATTTGCAGCTCTAATAAAGTCAAATCAAAAATTACTATATCAAGAATACACAAAAATAACATATAAAAATTTAGGAATAAAATGGCTCCAATGCATTTTTTTTTCATTTAAAAAGTGGGTGCTTTCAATGAAATATTCTAATTTATTGTGTACAATAGATGGATGTGTTCATGGATACCTTAGACAAAATACCTGGAAAAGGAGATGCTCCAAATCACAAGAATGAATTTTTATAAAAAGCCTTTGAAAATGGGAAAATAAATAGGATAAAACCTCAGATGTGGACAATATTTAGAAGTAAAACTAAAGCATGTGGGAACAGGTCACACGAACTGTGGGTTGTTCCAGACACCCATGGAAAGACTGCTGCAAAGACAATCAATGAAGAATCAAATCACTGGCACATAATTAATGACATTCCACATGGCATTATGGAAAAGAGGTTTAATCAAAATGGTAAGTTTGATGAGCTCAAGCATGATTAAATATATTAACACAGTTACCTCTGATTTCTTTAATATATTTGAGTTAATCACAGATGACATTCTGAGGCAGGTTTTTTGCAGCAATATAGAAATATCAGAGCAGCTTACAGGCTGTAAACTGGTTAACTGACTGAAAAATTATTTCTAAACAGGAAAGAGCCATGCAGTGATCTGATTCATCCCAAATTTGATCAAATGTTTTCATGAACATGGAAAACAAAAGATGCAGCCTCATCCCCTGAGAAGGCTCTCATGATGACACCAACATACAGAAAAATAATGAAGATAAAGAAGAGATAATCACATAAATCATTGTGGGGGAAAAAAAGGGGATATCAGAAAACAAGTAAACAGGGTTTTTAAGAGAACTGTCATTTGAAAAGCAAAAAAAAAAAAAAAACAACCCCAACCCAGCTAACAAGGAAGACAGAAAAAGAAGAGAGACAAAAATTGCCATGGAAAGTTGCTTTGAACAGATAATCTGTACTGGAATAACTCATCCATTTCCAGACTCTGTGCTTCTACCCAGGATGCTGACACTTTTTAAAGGTTTCAGAAAAGCGCTGAAATATGAAAAAAAAAATTCTACCTCAGATTATATCAGATAAGTATGTATTTTCACTGAAGAAAGGGTTAAGAGTTACATTTAACACAGGAAGAAAAATAACATATGAAAAATTACTTAATATTGCCAAGAATTTTCTGTAGGCTGACAGTTTAGAATTAAGACTGCATGTTTTTCTAAAAGATCCTGTTTTCAGTCTGGGAAGGATTTATAGACTCAATGCAAGAACAGTTAGAAACAGGGATTACTTTCTCCACTGCTTGGCTAGGTTGGGTGATGATCTTGGTCTTTTCCAGCACTGCAACACATTTTTTGAGGGTATGGCTTGCACTCCCCTGTTCATGCTAAGGAAGGGGCCACATCTAGGCAATGCTCCATCTTTTACCCTGCAATTTTGCAGTCCAAGCAGTGTCCCCTTTAGGTGACAAGAACTGAGACAGAGTTAGCATGCTGTCCTGTTTGGCTCCTGTTTGGTTTTGTTGTTTTTGTTTTTGCTTTGTTGTTGTTTGTTTTTTTTAAATACAAGAAATAAGGTAATTAATGGTTTTCTATGTAGAAGACTGCCTCTACCTGGGAGAGCTCAAACCAAGAACGAACACACACATACAAAAAAAAGATCTGTTTTTCAAAAGAGGGTTCTATTTAAAACCAATGCTATAAATAACATAAAAGAAGAATTAAAAAATTATCTATTTGTTTTTTAATGCAAGTAACTTCCCTAGTTTAAGCTCCTAAGGTAAAAGAATCCATAAGGAGAATCCAGCAGTTGTTCAAGTATGGTAAAAAGTCTCTGAGTTGTTTTCCTCTGCAACTTTATATAGGCCTTGCTATAAAAGAGCATGGAGAGAAAATTCCAGTGCAAACATATGACTTTCTGTATAACACTGGTTTGAGGAAAGCAGAACACACTCACCTCCTGTTTGGTGCAAATAAAGTGATTAACTGTGCCAGAAAAAAAGCCCCAAACAAGTCTGCATGTGTCTTGACCCTATGCTAGAAGAAAACAGCTAGCTAAGAGAGCAGGATGTAACTCACCACAATTAATGGGAAGATGAACACTCTTTTTACTGTTTTCCTTTTAAGAAAGATGGAATGAGCTCTTTAAAGGACCTCCTGTCATTACTGGAGGATTATTATTAAGTTAAGACTATGTAGTTATTTTCAAGATACATAGAGCTGGTGAACTCTGTCACAACAAAATTAATAGGTGATCTGAAGTAAATAAGCTATATGAAATCCAGAGCTTACAGGAAAGAGGTAACACTAACACATTTCAGATATGAAAAAAAACTCAGTCTGGAGTTTGATGTTAAATTAAAAAACTCATATTCAAAAATAGCTATGGAAGTGAATGTGGAAAAGGTAAATATCAGTCATCTAAATGTTTATAATATATCCAGTAGCCTCATGCTCAACCCAGCAGTATCTGCTCCTTGAATCCATTCCATTACCTATGCTAGTCAGAAAGCACAGAATGTGGGAATGAAGAGCTCAGTGGATTCATTGCAGGGCAGGAACCACAAGTGTGAGCTGGGAGGCAAGGGACAAGGAGGGGTAATACAGCAGATTTTGACTTGCATAGATCTGTTGAGACCTTGCAGTGAGGTCTCCTTGTTTTCTTCTGGTTTCCTGCAGTTTGTTTCTTTGCCCACTTCTGCCTCTGCATTTTTCACCTCTGATCATGGGAACCAGGTACAGTTTGCTCAGATCAAGGTCTAGTATTCCACCGCTCAAAGACAACTTTGTTATGTTGCTCTGGCTGTAGAAAGTTTATATTTCTCATTATCTATTAATTCTTCAAATTGTCTGATGGAATTGCAGAGGTACAGACATGATGTTGAGGAACACTTCACATGAAACTTCTCTAACCTTTACTGGAGCAGCAGCAGAACTCTATTCCCAAGCAAACACAAAGTTAACTCGATACCATGAGTTGCTTTAGGAATCTGAGTATAATTTCCTGTCTCACTCCTCCCTCCAAAAGTTAAATAGAAAGTTTATATAGCATTTCACCTTCCATCTCCAAGGATGACGGTCATCAGAAATCAGAGAGCTTGATTCTTTCAAACTAGTACTACAGACCTTAAGGGAAGAAAGAGAGAAGCAGGAAGATGGGATAGTCAGAGAACAGAAGCAGGACCTGCCAAGGCAAAAATCCATTACACAGAGACCAGGAAAAAGCACTATGGGAAAGTCACTTCTGAACAAAATCAGTTTTTTTACAGTCAGTAAATTATGATGTTATGTCTTACATTGTACATGCATGTTACTTACAGGGAGGTCAGGGTGCACAGCATTTTATTCTAGTAAATATTTTATTGTAATAAATGCTGTGTAGTTACATACTACTCCTTTTATATAACCTTTTTAGCAACTTACAAGTATTCAGTATTATAGTAAGTCAAATAATGTTTTCTTCTTTTACTTTCTCACCTATACAGTCTAAAACAGATCCAGAATTTTTAGAAAAGTGGCCATAAGAGAAATAGTAGCACAATGTATATTGAAGAAGAGTATACAGCATAATGGCATAACATTATGCTCCTTTAAAGCTACATTTACTGAGCTGGTTAATCAGTTAAGAGGATTATTAATTTAATATGTTAAAAAACTCAGTTAAAATGTGCTTACTTTAAATTGTTGAGCATTTCAATTGTGCAAAATTTTGCTCACCTGATTAATAGGTAGAAAAGGATGAAATTTATGGAGAGCAGGTATAACAGGAGAGTAAGTAGAAGCATATACAGGTTCCTATGACAAGGACAGAAGCAGAGCAAAGGAATTAGAAAAGAACTGGACTATCAGAAATGGAAATGGGGGAGAAATAACTCCTCTTTCCCTTATGTCTTACTGAATCTTTTGATCTTCTAGAAATGTTTTCCCTGTTGGAAAGCAGAGATCAAAAATGTTGTGATAATACAACAGCGTGTTTACCAAAGCCATTCCGTGCAGGAATTATCCAAGTTAGTAACAATATCACTACAACCCAACACAGAACAAAACAGCACAGCTGGAAAATACACTTGTTTTATGCTGATAATTTTTATATGCCTCTGTTTTCATGCACTATTAAATTGATGAACCATGTCAACCACAATGTGAATAATTCTGCTGCAAGTTTAATCAGACCCTGCTAAACAGCAAGTCATCTATTTTCTGGATGAAAGGAAAGAATGCTTGCTGAAACTGGGAGACTCAAAAGCCATCTGGAAGGATTTGCTAAGCCCAGAGTACTCAGTGAAGGTGAGTTCACCATTCTAAACACAGCCTACAAATAAACCCTGCCCCAGAGCTGGGCTTACCCAAAGCTGATTAGACATGGCTTTATCAGCTTTAATTCTTCTCCCTTTCTGTAGGTTAAAGCAAATGGGGAACATGGCACAGTGGATGGATAAATGCAGCTTATTAGAGTGGCTCAAAAAGAAGCCTAATAATTAGTTTTAGCTTAGATGAGAATATGATACAAGCACTTGGTGGAGGCCATATATGAAATGGATAAAACTATTACCACAGCAAAAGACTAATATTTTGCTTAAAAGTCACTTTTCAAGGGCTTACACTCTCTAAGATTTTTACACACTTCATCTCTGAGTAATTTTGAAATGACTGTTGAGCCCTAGCCTTTAACACCAGTGCTGCGCTGCAATTTAAACATAATGTAAGAATTAAGTGTTTCAAATGTCAGTCACTGCTTTAATGCAACTGCAATGCAGCTGGTAATCACATTAATCAGGGACTCCGTTAAAAATGGTTCACTATAAAATAGAAAATTTTATTCCAGTAAATCTTCCTATTTTGATATTATGGAAAGATTTTGAAGTTAATTAATTTTCCTACTCATGAAGAAATCCAACAAACTGCAAGTGTTCCATCCAGACTAAGATGTTGAAAACAAAGATACTAAATCCAAAATATTTTTCCCAAAGAAAAGAGATTTTTTTTCAGTAAGACATTCATCAGTGTACAGTTGTTCCCCTGATGTTACAGCTATTCTTTGAATTGTCCAAATATGTTTTACCATATATATAAATAACTTAAGAAGTCTCACAACTTCCAAAAAAATTTCCTCATGTGCACAGCAAACATCAAAACAGATGCTGGACCTCCAAGTAAATCTCAATTCCCCTCTCATCTGTATCGGCTTGAGTTAATTCCTTAGTCTCTCTCTCGTTTGTTTTTTTTTTCCTGTTTGAGGTTGCTCTGTCAGCTTTTCCATGAATTTTATGGTGTTTTTCTACAGTTTAGTCTTCATCCAAATGACTATAACACAGTGGAATAAATTTCTCACCATGTAGACACTATGCAAAAACATTTTGACTAGAAGTGATCAAACAGCACAATTTATTGTAGCTATTTTGTTAAGAGTATGAATCTTTCCATTTTTGTTGTTTACATGAAATCTAAATGTACTCTAATAACTTCTAATTTCTGCAGCTATGTTTCAATAATTAGATTTCCAGAACAATTTAGGTACCTTTTTAAGAGAGAGACACACAGACACACAAAAAAACCCTAAAAAAGTGTCTGACTGCAACAGTAGGAGCATCATTCTGCAACTAAAAACATCAGGCATTGTTTTGAACCAGCAGGGCACGACAGAAGTTTACACACCCTTGCTGTTGATGCATGACTGGCATAGAAACGGTCTGACTAGCTCAAAATTCAATAATCAGTACAATTCCTGCATTTTTACTGTAATCCAGCAAGAGGAAACACTTAAAATTCTCAAGTACACCAGAGTCTCCAAGCTTTACAAACAAACTTCAGTAGTACTGAGCTTCATGGTCCTCAAAGGATAACAGCCACCACACTGATTACTTGTCAAAACCAGTATTTCTAGATTTAAGAGCAGCTAAGCTCATGTCTTGTAAGTAGTGTGGTCACCTTAGTAAAGGTTTATATATTTCTCATGTATCACGTAATGAATCAGCATCCCAAACATCACTATAGTTCATGGAATTGTTTATCTTACACACCCAAGTTTTCATCCATAGTCAGACATGAAAATCCTTTGATTTAGGCTCTAAATAGCCAAGAGCTAATATGGACTATCAGAGTGGGTGCCCCAGTGTCACAGAAACTCCCCCTGCTAGCACTGTCACTTCCCTCAAGCACTTCATGCTCCCTTACTTGTTTTAAAAGCCTGAGTGGTGCTGTGCTGAGTGAAGTTGCTGCACATGGTAACACAGCAGGGAGGATATGGGTGCTGAGGGGTGAGGAGAGAACAAAGGGTTTGTCTCTGCCTAAATCTTGGCAGCTGTTTAAAGCTTTTTCTCAACCCCATTGTCTTTAGCTGGAGTACATTTGTTATCTGATCTCAACAGTTGTCATTTTGGAGACTAGCCTGTTAAAAATGGACCACAATTTTCCTTTCCTCCCTGGAACTATTTTTGCTTTAGGACATCTTTCAAACTAGCAGCTGGATTTTTGAACAAATCCACAGGGCAAAACCAAAACAAACCCCATAAACCAAACTGCAAAAATCAGCTTTATTATTTTCTGTCCATTTAACATGACTGATGACTCACATGTTCAGACACAGATTCATCCTCAGTAATGTCAAACTGTGTCCTTACTTGTAATGCATTGATGGAACAGGAGACTTTTGGTTACTGTTTGCCTATACTAGTTAGTCGAAGCAGTATTTTCACAAATAAATATTTGGATACAACGATTACCATCCCCACAAGTATATTCTGTCACACAAATTTTTTCACCTGTCCTTTGTGAAGTACTCGTTCAGAAATTAAAGGCTTCTGAGACAGCCTATTTCACCTGACCGACAGGGGAAACAAGCCTACATTGCTCCTGTACTTGGAGGCAGGAGACAGCTCATTTTGAAGCAAATCTCCCAGTCATCCTCACTTTCTGCACTTTGGTTCACATTGCAGAATGCACACACTTTTGCATGAAGCCAAGCCCTGAAATGCTCTCCAAGGTCCCCATGTAACACCACTGCTGCTAAAGGCAGTCAGGCCACAGGACCAAACTAAATTTAATCTGAAACAACATTTCACTGAACCAAAACAAGTGTGACACAGGCAGCAGGTCCTCAGCAGTAATTATTCTGATTTACAGACCCACATTTGCTGGGCAAACAAACTTATGTATAGACATAATCAGAATGTGCTAACAATGTTTATCACCCTTTCCTCTACACCATTCTATCCATCTCCTTCTCTATTCACTACCTGTTGTAAGACAGATAAAATCCTGGTCCTGCCAGTTCTGGCTATTCACAAACAGCAAAGATCATGCAAGATAACCAAAAGCCAAATGGCTCATGAGTGCTTTAGTACCTGCATAGCTTCAGGACTCAAAATTACTGGTCAAAAACACAGTGTATGCACAGACATAGCACAGTGTTAGGAATGTGACATTTTCACAAACTCACCCTCATACATAAGAAAACGTCTGAACTAGGCAATTTCAGTGTGGGGGCATGGAAGGGGAAGAGGGAAGAGGGGCAGGAGAAAGGGCTTGAATCATTACACCTGTACATGCTGCAGAAGCCTAACAGACTCACTTACTAGTTCATTATCTCCTGATGTGAAGACACTGAAACCAGTTTTACACATCCCAGGACAGCGAAGACATTCTCATTAAATAATCTCTCACGTTGGGGGAATTTTTTTTTAAACAAGCCTGACAAGAGGAGTAGCAGGAACTTGTAGGCAATATTAGGCATGCCTGTCGAGTTGGATGCATCTTCAAGAAGCAAAAGTATTTCAAGCAACATGTTTTTCCCAAACAGGAACAGAGTTACCTTCTTCAACAGCTGCTCAACTTCTTGCATCTGCGCACTACGATCAGCAACAGGCACTTTTGCATACTCCTGCTTTTTGCTGAGCCTGCTCTTCCAGTCTTCTTCACCACTCTTCTTCAGCAGCGCCAACCTACAAGGAAAAGCACGCCAATAGGTAGCTTTAACCACTGTACTTCCCATTATCCTCAAAAGACAACCTTATTGTTTCACTAATGCTGCATTCAAGATAATGTGAAATTAGGTTTTCTAGCATTAACTAAGCTATTTATATTTCATACACATATACAAAGCTCACAAACAAAACACCAAGGCTTATACTGTACATGTCGAGTGGCCATCATCTGTCAAAACACAGACATCTAGACCTGAGACAGACACTCCAGCTAATTTGTATAATCTGTGGAAATTGCCAATACAGCCAAGGGAGACCAAGGTACAACACAGATGGTCCTAAAGTAGATATAGGAAAAGGTCAGATTTAATAACTGCTTTTTCCCCTCCATACTGTCACTAAGGCACAGCAAGTGAGAAGCTTGTCTATGGATGCTTAACTTGTCCAAAGTTAAGCATATCTATCTTACCTTTGGTCTTCATTGTACTCATTTAAAAATACTTCTGTAATAATTTTCTTTAAAGCCCAAGAAGAAAGAGGTCTGTTCAGCAGGCACACACCAATTAGGTCTCATCAGGCACATCAAAGGACAACTCTGCAGTCACTGCTTTCATTACAACTCCAGGGCCTGAGGTTACTTATCAGACTCCCTGGGATCACTTTGTCTCTCCTTGCTCAGCCCAGGCATTGCTGTGACACAAATCAGCAGTACCAACACACTAATAACCTGGTGCTAACTACCTGCTGCTGTGAAACTGTCAGAAAAATTCAACTTGTTTAAAGGAGGACTTATATTTAAAATGTGGATTATCATCAGTCTCAGTACCTGGGATCTTTTCAAAGTGCTGTTTCCTAATCTTGAGCAAAATTCTAAATATGGTGTAAATGACTGGCTGCAGTGGGGACAACATGTAGATTAGTTTTGCTAGAATTATATTTGTCCCTACAAATCCTGAGGTGACTACTTCTGGGGGTAGGGAAAGTCAGTCAGGAATACAAGGTCTATACAGGCATGATGATCTTCAGTTTACCTTCCTCAGAAATTAACATTTATATGAGTTCTCTACCCTTCAGAAGTTATTCATAGTAATCCATAAAATGTATATCTGCAGCACTTGTGCAAACAGTTGCATTGATCTAGTAAATAATTTTTCAGTTGAATTAAGTCTTACGACATATCTTTCTCAAATCTACAGCATTTCAGTAAGAATTATACAAAACCTTTAACCCTATTAATATTTGAACAGGTTCAGTAGTTAAACCTATTCTGGCCACAAGATATGGAAATGCTTTTTCAGAGATGTGATTATTGTTACAGTAAATCTTGTCTGAAAACTCTGAGGAGAAGGAAAGGGTAGAACCAAAGAGGTCTAGACAGAAGTTTCAGGCAGCTGCTTCCTGCAAAAATCCAGGGGGTGCATCCATGCTGACCTATTTGGGGATGATCAACTGGGCCTAAGGGAGTCACTTGAGAAAAACAAGGAATGCAGAAAACAGTAAATCTACAGAATACAATGGCAGTAAGAATGTTAGTATTCAAGAAAGCAGTTATTTCCTCTCTTCCTGCCCAGGCAGGCAGGGCTGGCAGGCTTCACATTGCCTGGTTGCTTCATACCTCACAGCACGGGATGAGTAGGGGTGAGAAGAACTCACAATAAGGAGCTGAGGTCATGGTCACTGTTTGCAGAAAGGACACAAGATTTCACTGCCCAGAACTAATCTTCTGGAGTGCATCCGTGCATGTGTGAAACTGTGGAGGAGACCAAGATGGGACTAAATTGCCACCATGCAATGAATTACCTTCAGTAGCTATGTTCTCTCAAGTCAGTTTTGCTTAGAAATGATCTGTAATAATTGAAGCTGGAAGGCATATTGGTCAGCTTTGGTCTAAGCTGGGCTTGTTTATAAAAATGTTTATAGCTACTCAGCATAGCAGGCAGCAGAAAAGAAGTGGGTTTTTTTTTTTGCTTTGTTTTGTTTTTGCTGGTTTGTTTTTTTAAGCTAACATTACTGAGGGGAATTTGCTCTAGACCTTTGACTCAAACAGCCTGCTTGATCAGGGAGAGAAAAATCTGTAATTCTAAGAATACTTCTGTGTCTTTAGAGATTTTGTTTTCTTCTCTGCTGTAATGGGCCCTCCATTCTTCACTGGGATGTGTAATGAAACAAGTGACTTCTACTAGCAAGAACACACATTTGCCTGTTTTGAGCAATGGAATCACCACTGTAAAGAAACATGTATGCTCTGTATGTCAATAAAAACTTCACTGCTGTGTAAAATCCAAAGCCATGCATTTCTTTAGGACAATGGAAGTGGCAATAAAGTCAGACTGCCCTGACTCAGCTACAGCTGAATGGAGGACACCCTTTTGTATGAATAAAGATCAAGAACTACTGAACTGGTTCCTAAAAGCAAGCCCAGCAGCTCAGCAGTACAGAGCAATTGATTCTTTGGAAAGTCTTAGAAAATAAGGCAAATATCAGTTCTAACCCTTAGATTTGTCTAAGGCCTACTGCTTACTAGTTTCATTGCATACCTCTAGTTTTCCACTTTTATAAATAGTGAATAATCATTCATTAGTCACTTTTCACAATGTAGACACACTGCTTTTGCCTCCAAAAGTTCCTTTTCCAATATGAAGAAAGTAAGTTCTACTCTTTCCTTGAATGAAAAAAGCTTTTAGTGTGTCTGCCCACCTTTGACAGCTTGCTCTGCATCCTTCTTTCACCTGCAATTGAGATAGACTGTGTGACATCAAGACAGAATAATCCTCATCCCAGAGGTGTCAGGGTGGCCTCAAAGCAAAAGCTTTCAGAGCTGAAGGCAAAATGCTGGGTGGCGAATACTGAAGGGAAACAGAAATGAGATCTGAACAATGGTTTTGCTTAAACAAAGACAGTTGCACGAAAGGCCTTGGCAAAAATCCTGGCAAAAAATGTCCAAAATGACACATGTTTCTTCTGTGGCAATATTTTAGTATCTTGGTTGCTAGCTGTCTCCTTGAGCTAGAATAAACTGAATATAGGCTTGGTTTCCACATGTTCTCCCTTGGCTGCACTTGACCAGTTCTTTTTGGATAAATCATAAATCCTGAAGGGCAATATGAGATATGCAACTACAGAAAAGAAGCTGACTGTTAAAAGAGTGCATAAATTCGATGAAGAGGGGACTAGACTGCATAAGAAAGTATTGCTCAGGCATCCGTACATCAAAAAAGGTTGAAAACTAAGTTTAGGCTAGATTCTTCCTCAGAAGGTGAGAATGATGGTAAGAGGTTCACCAGAAATCAATCAGATGTAGCTTTTTAAATGGTGATCATGGCAAGCAGCTGACTTCTGCAGTGGAGCTGACAGGATGGACTTTGGTCTCCACAAATGCATAAACACAGGAGAAGACGGTATAGGTTTCTTTCCTCCTTAAAAAATAGTGATTTTCATTCTTCTATATAATACAGGCACTCTACAAGGATACTATTAGTTCAATGAAGCAAGCCTTTGTGGAAAATCACTTTCATCCAGACCAGCATTCATGCATCCTGCCCAAATACTATTGCATGTGTGGAAAAGTTGTTCTTCCATAAGGTGAAAGAATGTCTGACACAGCCAGAAAAATCCACTGGATGGGAAGATGAAGTTAGTGAATGTAAAAGGAAAAAAAATCAAAGTGTAATAGTTAATCTTTAGCAGAAATGTTCTTTGATGTTTATGAATACTTGGCATCAACTACAGCCAAGCAAAAGAAACTTACTGGTTGTAGTCTTTTAATTCTGGGACAAGAAGTAGACTACTGTGGTATTTTGGAAGGCTAAAACATTTTGATAGCAGCTCAGTCATTTACAGATGTTTGTGGAATCAGGGTATACAAATTCCTGACAAGACAGCAGGAGTTGTTTTTTTCTGTCGGCTCTGGGGCTGAGCAGGCAGTCTAACAAGTGGTCCCTGATTGTGTGACTGACAGGCTTCAGTTCCTCAAGAGATCAGCTCAGCTGAGGCAATAAAGTTAGGACTGAAAGCTGCTAAAATTTGGATCTTCCCTTCCCTCCAACCTCTTTCTCCCCACCAGGATCAGGGATGGTAGTATAAACCAGAAGTTATTAGTCTTAAACCTTATCTGCCAATACAATTGACAATTTTACAGGAGGGGGATAGGCATGAAAGTTTAACCAAAACAACAGAAAACTGAAAAAGGTAAGTACAAACTTCAGAAGGGGCTAAGACTGCGCAGCTGCTGTAGCTGCCCCCGCACTCCCTTGTGTAAAGGGGTTGACAGGAGTGGGGATGCTCTGTAAATGAGAATGACTCACATACCTCCTAGAAACACATGGATTTAAGAGGCAAACTTTGGAATAATGTTTTAAAGAAAAATAAAGGTTCAGAATGCCTGATATCATGCTCCCCTCAGTAAGTGATGGAATACTTTTACACTGTGAAAGTTTAATCAGGCAGCTGTATTTATTTATTGGTTCTGCTTTCACTGCAGAAAAACTGAAGTAAAGATAGGCCAACTAATCGTAATTCCACTCACTGGACTGCTACCAGTTTAGGATTGAGTTTATAGTCTCAAAGTTTTAACTAGGTTAGAAAAACTTTTACAAGTACTACAGCAGCTATTGGCACTTCAATCCTGAACTCCCACTCTACACAAGTGCAGGATTTAACATTTTGTTTCAGATCCGAATGACCATGGGTTGGAAAAAGTATTTCTAATACTCCTGTAAACCTGTCCAACTTACTATCCTTTAAAAAGCCCTACAGTGAGTTCCAAGCAGTCAAAATGGCAACCATGTACTTCTGAAATAGTGGGGCAGTATCAGAGTCTATCTGTGACTCCCTCTACTCAGCTTATTTAAGGGACTCCTGTAGAGCAACAAGAAATGTTTATTAAAATAAACCAGAATCACATTATACCTGTTGTAACTGAAAGCAGAACCTGGAGAAGTACATTGAGTATATGAGTATAAATGTAATGGGAACATGTATATTTTACAACTTTAATTTTCTGAAATATTCATTGATTATTCAGGTGGCTCTTTCAAAATCAGGTCATCATGTTCTCTTGAATGGCAATTCTTATTCACCATCATCTGCTTCATAAGCATGTCAGGCAGATTAGCTGCATATTTCTGCTGTTAGTAATAATAAAACCTAATAATCACTACTTAGCTTTTTTAGAAACAGTTTTTAAGCTTCTTTTTATACCATTGTCAATAAAACAACTGTGTTTATAGGGATCATTGGAAAAAAGAAAGAGAATTTTAAGTACCTTTCCTTAATTGACATAGTTTTGCTGGAATTATCAAGGACATCCTCAGCTGTTTGTGCTTTGCTCTCTCCCATGGAAAACATCTCACAGGAATTCTTATAAAATTTGCCTTCCAATTGTTCAGAGAGCTCCTGCAGCCTACAGGATGCTGCAGCTGCTGTTTGTGAAACTGTCCTCATGGCTGATGTGCTGGCGAGTTCAGAAGAAGGCTCAGTGTGGTCTGCCCATTCAAAAGAGAAATGCTGAATTAGTTCTATTCTCAAAGACACTTCACATTACTAACACTGAAGAAGCAAATCTGTATTTTAAACATTCACATCACATACTGTTCTAACAGGGAGAAACTTGTGGCTGAGCTGGAGCACAAAGATTAATTGTGCAGTATTGCTTGCTGCAGGGAGCAGTCATTTGTGCTGATGCTCACATGAAGCCACAGAATATCATGTTGAACACACAGTTCTGAACTTCACACGGATGAGGCACAAACTGCTGCTCCCAATCATCACACCAACAGGAAAACGAACACATGAAAGTGACAGGAAACAAAGAGCAGGGAAAGAGAAGCAGACATAATTTAAACAAGAAAATTAACTATTTGGTACAGCAGTTTCATACTTGGGTGGCATACTAGGACATTTAGTTGCTCAATTGAGGTATTATTTTCTAGGGGAGTGTTGGGGGCTCTTTTGGGTTTGTTTTTTCAAGCAGCAATTAAACCACAGGAAAAAGCTGCCTGCATGAAAGATAAATGCACTATTACATTTATCCTTAAAGAAATATAAGTGATTTTTTCTTTTTGAAATGTTATAAGAACAACATCCCTCTGATATATGACTGCTCCTATTATATCCCAGTCTCCATCTCCCCTGCAGTCATCAAAAGCTAATTGGATAGAATGGATACTGCTTTAGAGGAATACAGGCAGAACTTCCTCTCTATGCCTGTGTCAAGACCATTAAATTCAAAATAAATTAACTTCAAAGGATGAACACAAAAATATTTGTAGTGCTATAGGGTCCTGTGATTCTGTCACCCATCACAATAATACAGAAAACATTTAGAACACCCTTCTAAATTCAACAGAATAGAAGGACTTATGTAATGACCACATTCACTGTTTATTTCCAAAGTACTTTATTTAAAGATAGGTAAATTTATATTTTAAGTTTAAATTATGCTGTGCATATAAAAATGTAATTGCTCTGAGAATTTCCTGGTTTATATTTCATCACCACATTAAAGAGAAAATAATATTAGTTTTGCAAAATTAATTATCTGAAAATTATCCACTCTTTAGTTATGTATGCACATAGGTAGGTAATTCATAACTATATATGCATAATAAGGCAAAAATTAAGGGCAGATAATTGACCCCAAGCAGCAAATTTAGTTTGTTCAGAATTTTGGAGGGCAGGAGAAAGGGCAAAAAAAGAAAGAATTAGCTTCAGCCTTTAATACCACTTCTTCCAAAGTAAATAAATCTGACTAAAACTAAGCCATCTTTAAAGACTGAAAAATTGAAAGAGTAAAAAAAGAAAAACTGTATTTGTAGAACTTAATACTTCACAGATATTTCTCTACTTCTAAGCAGTGTCAGAAAAAGGAAACATAACCAGTCTTGATAAACTTGAAACACAATTTGGTGAATGAGACCACTCCAACAGCAAGTAATTACCACACCTCTTTGCCAAGTCTTGCTTCTCATAACACTTTCCAAATCCATCTTTTCTTCAAAAGACTGGCCTTTTTTGTCTTCCCATTTACCTTGCATGCCAGTATCGATTTCCTTCTGTTCCAGAGGCTGAAAAAGTGCTTGTGAACTAAACAGCTCCAAGCTGCCCTTCCTCAGGAAACTGTATGCTGTCTCTTTATGGTGGTCTCCTGTTTTTTCAGGAACAGGATGTGTGGTTTCTTCCTCAAAGGAGCTGTACTTTTTAATTTCATTAGCTTCATGTGCTAGAAACCTCTTTCTTTCTTCTTCGTGTTTCTTTGATGCTCTTCTGCTTTCTGATGCTTCCACCGAGGGCTGCCACTGCTCTGACTTGTGTGTGCGTTTTCCTGAGGAGTCCAAGTTTTCTGCTGCAGGGTGGAACCTGGTGGCAGCACTGACACTTCCATCAGTCCCTGCCTTCCCAGGCAGGTCCCCAAACAATGGAGCAAGGGCAGAGGCCATCGCTGAAATCGATGTTGCAACTGCAGATGACAGGGGAGCGATCTTTCCACTTTCATTTTGTACCTATGAAAGGAAAAAACAAACAAACAAACAAAAAAAAAAACAAACCCAAAAACCCCAAATGGGACTTACAAGCTCTGAAACTCTCGATTCCAAAAACCGGCCTAATCACATCAGTTCAAAGATACGTTCTCATGTAAATATTGTACTCTATCAGTACAGACTAGAACGGGTGAGGAAAGCAGCACTGTCCCCGTAAAAAACTAATGCAGATGGGTTATTCCACCCCAGGTAAAACAACTGCACATGAACAGCAGCATCTCTAGTAACAAGGGCTGTGTGTGGAACATGCAGCACCGCATGGTGTCAGTGCTCAGGACCTGCAGCAGCGGGGAAGGCATTAGTTCAGGTGCTGGATGACATGCCATGTGCCCAGGCTCTCTGTGCATCTCAGCAGGACTCATCAGCTCTGGCACAGCTCTGCTCTCACACAGCCCTGCAGCTCCCAGCTCTGCTGACTGCTCAGCACCAGCGAGAGACTGTTCTGTGCTGTCCTGACCCAGGCCACACATTCCTGATGCTCCTGCCACATATAAATCACTTTCATGCAGGACTTCTTCAAATATAAATATTGGCTGTCATGAGCAAAGTATTTGAGCCTAAGAAGCATATTAAAAATACTTGCAAATTTATTCTGACAGCCCCCACAGTGCAACAATTATGTGTTCTACTCTTCTAACATAATAATTTTGTAAAATTTTCTGAGATGCAGTGAAGATGCATTTTTTTTCTGAAATGCATATCTTTACTTCATCTTCTCCAAAGGAGAAAACAGCTATGAAAGAGAGTGACAAACATGCCTCATACACATCTGGAGAGGGGTTATCTGTTGTTTTCTTAAACTGCAGAGCTAGTGAACTGTGTGCAAAAGGCAGACAAGATCACACCAGTAGGAGGAAATCAGCTCAGAACCTAAAATGTGCATGCAGATTCCATAAAACACAGACAACAGTCATTCATTAAGCAAACTGGAAAGCAAAGACTATGTCAGCTCAAAGATTCCAGAGCAAGATTAAGAAAATAGTTACCAGTTTATTTTTTTTCCATTGCATCTATCAGAATTAAAAATTTAAAGGAGATCAGAAAAGTGAATTCAGTTTTAATTACAAAATATTTATATTTTCAAATATGCATTTTGGGAATATAGCCTCTAATTATCTATTCTGATAGCTCTCTTTTGCTTCTTCCTAGAAAAACCATATCTGCATCTCAAAACCCCCCAACACTCCAATGAACAGCTCACTATAAAAAGTCTTTTTGAAAATACACTCCCATTGAGCTTGCTTCAGAGGCAAGTCTGAATTCATTTGCTAGGTTCAGAAAGATGACACAATATGCTTCCTCTGATTTTCCTTGCTCTATAAGTCTGTCACTTCTTCCCCATCTGCTTCGGCCCTTTTCCATTCACCACCTTACAGCCCCCAAATGAGTTAGTGACACAATCATTAAAGAGACCATGCTGTGACAGTGATTGGCATGTGGAAAGTGAATGGAAAAAGGGCTATGTAAGGTCTGGAAATCTTGCTTAAATAAATCTGTCAAGCATTTCTTACTATACTTCATGTGCAAGCAAAGTAGGCATAAAGTACAATTATAATCTATACACCTTTGCACCAATATGTTTAGAGAAAACCTGCTTTTTCACTCTCCTGTTATTATAAAATATGGAAAAGCGTATAATCATGAATGAAGCATATAGAAAGAAAAGGGTAGGAACTTTCTAACACTCAGATTCATCCAAATACCTAGAAATATGATGTGCACAGGAGTTATGCTTCACTGTTAAAGTGATTTCTATAATGTAAAGGGACTGCTGTTTCTGCTATTGTGAAGAGATCTAAAAGACCACTTCTGGGCCACCTTATGCTGAGGCTGTACTAAAAAGGCATTCCTTTGCAGTTCCAATTAGACAAAATATTCCAGAATAGGAAGCCAAATTTCACTGCATACATAAAATAATTTCTCTTTGATTTCCTGAGTTTCAAAAGTATTCTACTTTTAGGGAAAAAAAATACAGATAAAAATCAATGCCTCCTCCCAGAGGAAAATGGCAGACTATGTCCTTACTAATAATGGAAATATAGTGTGTTTTCGGGAAAGAGCCTGAAAATTGCACATGACAAAGATCCAAGATGCCCTGAAAATACACCAAAAGCAAAATGATGTGTGTCTCAGTTTTTACCCCTTTGATCAGGAATTTACTTTTAGACATCATGTAATACTCTAGTGGAAGTGACACACACTGTGAAAGGTACAACTTGCACAAGGCAGGAAGTTGATATACTCTCAAATTACTTAAAAAAAGAAGAAAACCATCCAAAACAATTTGAACCCTTTGGGGAATGTTGTTCCTTAATGTCAGAAGGTTGCTTCCTGGCAAACTTTTTCCTCTGTGTGTAGCTCAGAGCGAAGGAAAGGCCAGCCTTGGTGGTATATTAAAGTGAAGGTGTTTTCTCCAATAAAAAGCAATGCAAAAGAGCTCTGATGACACTTACCTGCTCAACTTCTCCCAGAGTGACTGGCTGAGTCTGGTAACGAGCATTCATCCTCCTGTGCCTCATATCTCCCCGATTCCTCGTGGAGATGGCCCTGGATACTGGCTGAGACAGTTTGTTAAACAAAGCCATCTTTTCTGCCAAACTTAAGGTGGATGAATCTGGCTCCTCAGACTGATCTTGCCCCATCGCCTCTTTGGCTGCTCTTATCTCCTCTTTAGCTAAAATTTTTTGGTGTGCTGATGCCTGCAAGCTGAAGAAGCAGAACTGGAAATTAGTTTTGAAGAAGCCATTGTGAAGTTTTAAAATCTCAACCTGATAGAAGCAGAAGATCTGCACGTGAAGCACAATAGCCAATGTAAAATAGCAGCCTAAGTGGGTATGCAGTGGTTCAACATTGGCATGATGAATTCTAATTCAACAGCTGAAGATTTAAAAAAAAAGTTAACATTTTCAGTCAAGAATTCATTTGATTGGGACACAGCTTTTTTTAAGAGGAAACTCAAGATTGAAGAGAGATTTTACAGACAATCTCTATACAGAGTACAGAGCTGTGGAGAGACATTTAAAATGCCTTTAAGGTCCTACAGTGCAATTTATATGAGGTTAAATTTTATTGAAAGCGATTTGTGGACCATATATGATAAGAGCATTATAAAAACAGACTTAAGTGCTGCTTTTAAATTAGAATAAATTGCATTAACTCTTCTAATCTGAAGTGGAACAGAATTCAGACTGTCTTGTGTTTTGAATTGTCTGGAATAAATCAACAACAAAACTTGGTTTTGAAACATAGTCCATTGATTTTGAAGATTGACCAATGCTGAAGGCAGACATATTCATTCATAAAAGCTGTAACAGCATTTGTCTCTACAATAATGTATTGTATTCACCTTTACTCTAAAAGATTTAATTGTTCAAATTCTTCTACATTTATGGAATTAGTAGTATTCTGTAATTATTTTTTTTTTCAATCATGGTCTCTGCTAAAATTCTCTCATTCAGAACAAGCAAACAGTATTCTGCAACTTTACCTATAGGTGGTGCAATTTCTTATATTTCCTTAAATTTTGCAAGCTAAAAAAATATATATGTAGAGACAGACAAAGGACATGTACCCCTTGTGAAATCAAGCACTCAGCTGTGCTATTTTCATCTCAGGATGACATTACCATACAAAAAAATTACAAAAGCAAAGAGAGTTCTGCTGTGTTTGCTTACATGCAAATTAATTTTCTTTCAGAAGAAGAATATGCTTCTACAACAGGTTAAGTGTGGTTAGAAGGGTCCTGAAAACAGATGCTTGACAAAAAAAATAAAGCTGCATTGCTGTATCATGCAAACATAAATGAAGTTGACAAATGTTTTACATATTCTTGAAACGAATATTGACTTGACACATTGAAAAGGCATTCAAGACTTTAAAGATGCATCTGCTATTGAGGAATCTTGTGCTCCATGTAACATGCATGTTTACCCCCCCAGTACCTGGTAGGTTGTACAGTGCTCTTAACTACAGTGGGACTAGGTACTCTTGTCACTACTGTGTGGGTATTCACAGAACGTGAAGCAGGGGAAGTTTCACTTTAAAGAATTGCCAAGGAGGGAAAATTCACAGGGAGAGAGAAGAAAAAAGCATTAAGAAAAGCAATACATTAAGTGTTAACTACAGAAAAGACCAAACCAAAACAAAACAGAAAAAAACCAAACAGCAATCATTTGTAATTAACTGAGTTATCTGATGTGGCATTTGCAAAATAATTCCAAATATTTTGAAAGAACTAAAAACCTAGAGGAGCAAACAGGCTGTCTCTTGAAGTTATTCTTAACCCATAAAGTAAGCTAGCTTTCAGCTGACCATTAGGTGAACATCCATTCAATTCACCATTGTTTAATTTCCCCCCTCAAAATGATTTCTCCTTTTCCAGGAAAACGTCATGATATATGACCAGAGTGCAAGAAAAGCATTTCCAAAAAGTACCTTTGAGATTGCAGAGTGTAAAAAGTTTTCCCCAAAACATATATATTCCATAGGAAATTGTGCAGATTTCCCTTAGCACAAACTATCTTTTTCATTTGGGTTGCGAAACAATGCTATGATTAATCTCGTTTACCTAATCCACAGGTTCCTAAACTTTCTGCCAAATTACAGTTCATACAAGTTATGCTTTACTAGTCCCTTTACACTTAAAAAGGAATTTCAATATAGCTTCCCCTGTGGCTCTCAAGGCCCTTAGTAATAAATGTTTTCCTCACTACAAAGTTGTAAGCACCACAGATAGGGAGCTTATTCCCAGATTTGGAAGCAGGAGCTGCAGTTAGAGCCAAGACTTACGTGGCTGCAATGACCACCTCCTCACTGGTGATGGGCTGGGTGTGAGACCTGTCCTGCAAGCGCCGCATCCTCCTCTCTACTGCCGAACTTCTTGTAGGCGGCTTGGGAACATTTTTCATTTCAAATGATTTTTCCATTTCCTAACAGGACATATGTCATAATTAAAACCATGGAAGAAAAGTTCTGAAACAATACTTTCTTCTTAGCTTTCTTGCATGCACAGCAGTGAAGTTCCCAAATGCCCATCTCTGAATTAGAACCAAGGTGCAATCGTACAGTGTGCACCATGGAGTTAAAACTAACTACACACTTCTCTCTAAATGACATTCTTAGAGCAGGCTTTAGGGCAACAGGTCTACTGTGTTGGCAGGGAATGAAGTTAAAAACAAAAATTATGTAGCTTGAACTTGGTTAACTGCATTATACTTCATGCACTTTGGATTCCTTCAGCATCTTGTATTTGAAATGTTTAATTCAACCTCCCATTTATAAGAAAATGCAATACTCACTCTAAAAAGGAGTCTCTTTGCAGCTACACTTAGTTTGGCTCGGTCATCCAATTTTTCTTCATCTACACAAAGGGAAAGAAAAGGAGGCTGAACATAATGAATCAATCTCATATGCGGCGTAATGGTTTTTTTTAATATGAATGATTACAAACCATCAAATTAGCTGGCTGTTTCTCACATTTAACAAAAAACTTATTGTGAACCCAGTTGTGTAAGATTTACCTGTTTTTACATGTATTGCATCAAATGAGAATTCTTGACATGATTTGCAAACAAAAGACTTGTCTTCAGGACAGTTCAAGTCATTTCAAGCTCTCTAAACAACATTTGATGAATAATCACACTTATTGCATCAGTCTATGAAAACACATGGACTAAGAAAGTAAAGACTGTCTTAAGGGTGAATGAAGAGTATTGAACATCTATCTTCTACTAGCTGACTATTCTGATCACCACCTTGTGTCCCCATTTCTCAGAGGCTAAATTGGTATCCTCAGGAGCTGAAATCAGCATCCTCCAGATCCAAGAGCCAGCATCTCAGAGCTGCAAGGAATATCAGCTTTCAAATAGCATAAGGCATTAAATCTAAATATAGCTACTCATGAGATTACCTACTTAATTTGTGCCAGACTTGCCAAGGGTGACAAGAGGGGAAGAGGAGCAAGATGGCAGACTGAATTCTGTAATTTAATAACCTGCATTTTGCAGCTTCCTTAGCCAAAAACAAGTTAGAACATCACTTTCACAACACTTTCTTTAAATTTGAAGTCCTAGACCAGTGACTAAAACTGACCAATGATTAATTTTTTTTTCCCAATGACTAGCTTATTTATTGTCTAAATTAGGATAAAACCCAGCCCCAATTATATAGAAAACTTTCAAGTCATTCTCCACTTGACTCCCATTTGAAGTTTGGTATCCACAGACAGACTTTTGGACAGAAAAGAGCTTGAAATCAAGTCTGTAGTAAACATTGCCCAAAGAAAATGGGTATTTCAACTGTATATCATAGATAAAGATATTTTCAAGTGGATTTTGTTTGCATTATCAAACAGTTCTTTGGTTAAAACAAGACACATCATATCCCGTTTATTCCTTGGAAAACTGTGCAACAACATACCGTCAGCAGTTGGTATTTCTGCATACAAAATTGACCTAGTGAAAAATTATGAAACAGAAAAAAGTTAGCTGGAAACAAGACATCAAAAATGAAATTCAAATTCAATCTGAAGTAGCAGGACCTCAAAGTCTTAAGAGTGGGAGAATTTATCTATTTTTCAAGTTTCAGAAGTGTCCACTTGGGAACATCCTTTAATAAAGCATAAAGACAAGCAATTGCAGCCAAACTAAAATAAAGGAAAATTATTTCTAGCTCACCTTGCAGAAAATAAGAGTCTAATATTTGCTGCCAAATTTTAACATAAAATAGGTAGCTTTGGTGGCTTACAAAGAGAGTAAATGATAAAGCAGAGTAAATGAAAAGGAAAACCTTTATGTAAAACCAAAAGCATTTAACATTCAAACCAGACAGCTGCAGTACTTTATGATGATTCACTGTTCACTATTTCAAATGGGAGGAATTTGCAACAAATTGGTTTTGTTGGAGAGGGCGGGTGTTAGGTTTCATTTTATAAGGACCTGTAATAAATACTTGATGGTTTTTAAAGACAAACAATAACCTTGCAAAATGGTTATTCTAATCTATGTACAAATCTTTTCACAACCTTGTTAATATCCACCTGTGCCAGAACGCTACACAGAGCTATGCACGTGCCTACCTATCTGTCTCCTTTCGTTCTGCTGATGTTATAGGCTGAGTTTTAAATCTCTCAGAAGTCTTTCTATTTTCACCAGGAGTGAAATAGCGCCTGGCCTTTCGTGGCCCTCTTTCTCGGTCCCCATTGGCAGACACAGTACTACCTGCTGTTGACATCTCAGACCGAGATTCACTTTCAAATCGCACAACAGAGAGAGCATAGGAAAGAAAAGAGGAGAGAGAAGTAAAACACAGATGTAAGCATCTCAACAACTCCCCAGAGACCACTCTGCATGCTCCTCCATGCGCAGACGAACGCATTCCAGCTACCCCACATCGCAACTCGCGTTAGCAAGCAGAAGCACAAAAGCAGGATCCAAACCACCTCAGCCTCCAGTACACACTGGTGAGAGCTAAGCTGTGTGCTTTAAGTGCCGAACAACAACTGCTCTTGAGTGAGTGTCATTTTGCCAAGGACGTGCAAGTTCCACACGAAAATACGAGTGAAATGTCACCTACAGTTCCGTTTTCTTGTTGGCTTTAGCAGACTCCAGAAAGACATTACGGAGCTGGGCAACAGAGACTTTTGTGTCAACCATGCCAATCTCACCATTTGGTGGATTTGCTTCCATGCTCTCCTTACTTTTAAAAGGTTCTAGCTTAGCAGTCACAGTATAGTCAGACATGGAGCGAGTCAGGACCTTATGCTTTGTTGTTGACACTTTCCAAACAGGAGCCTTTGCCTTGTCAGGCTGCAATACAGATCCGCTCTGTATGTACATCACAGCTTCACTCCTTTCTATGTTCTCAGGGCTCTTAAACTGCTGCTCAGGGCCCTGCCTCTTATTGCATTCCAACTCTCTCTGAACTTCTGAGTTAACTTTCGGCTTGCTAGCAAAGGAGGAGCTCCCCACAGGGGTCTCCAATTCTCCTCCTCCAAAGAGGCCTTCATGGTTCTTCCCTTGCTTGCGAATCTCAGATGGCAGAATTGGCCTTCTGCCTTTGGAAGCCTGTTCACCCTCCAAGGAATCTTCTTCATTAGGTTTTGCTCCGTAACCAGGCGCTTCTTTCTTTTCACTCTCTGGTGCAGCGGCTGCTGAGGATTTTGCTGCGAGGCTGACACTGTCTGTGGGGAGCAGGCTGCCAGCAGGGGTGTTTGCTGGTTCTGCTGCCATCAGCTGAGCTGTGTGAGCAATGCCAGCAGGCTGGATATAGCCATGGATTGGCTGGCGCATGGAACTGACGGGCTGGTTCATAACCCTATCAAAGGCAGACGGCTCTGTCTGAAGAGGCATGTAGTGGGCTGGCACTGGATGGGATTTTCTCTGAGATACTGTGTCTGTGACAAGTTCAGGGCTTCCACGAGCACTTTCCTCTTTCACCAATTTCTCTCTAACTTTTACTCTTTAAGAAAGAAAAAGGATTAAAGCTGTGAACAGCAATACCCAATCTGGAAAGGAACACAGATACCTACTGTGGGTACAGACAGCAACATTGAAGTAAAATAAAAACCAATACAATAGCATAAAGCAATCTCATGATGCAACCCCTTTCTCCCCCCAAGTCTTAGCAGCAACACTGCTCAAAAACAGTCAAGTGATTCATGGGCCCTTGGACATGCAAGACTCCTGGGAAGGTAACTGTGCAAGCTCTGGGAACATACAGGATGTTCTCCTGAGATCACGGTGTGTTTGCCAAACAGCACATACCCATAGTCTCGAAAAAACAAGATGATCAAAACTGCTTTTTATACTATCAGAGTGTTGGGTTCAGCCTGCAATTGCAAATTCTACTGGCATTTGTGTATGCAGTCAGATATTTGAAGACATCTAAGCACCGGGAAGCTTACATCATACCAAGATGTTGTTGCATTGGGGAAAGTGGTGAAAAAAACTTGTAATCTCCACCTAGCCCTTCAGATACTTCACCAGAGACTGGTTTACTCGTGGTTTTGTGTATCATTTAGGACATCTGAAATGTCACGTGCAGTGTAATCTGTTTCAGTTAAGTGAGAAAAAAAGTTGAAAGGGCAAGTCCTAAACCTGAAAGTGAAACTATGGCATGGCTGTTCTCTTTAGAGAGCTTGCAAGGAAAAGGGCATTTAAAAACTGAAACAGGCATTCTGCTTTAAAATGTTTCATTACATTCTAACATGCAAAACTTGCAAAAAACACTTGTCCCCAAAAGTTACCTTACTTCAGTGTGTTTCCTAGAAACACCTCTGGAGTTCTGCAACATCCATGCAAGACAGAGTTTTATTGAACTTTTATAAATTGAGTAGAGCAGCACAATGGGAGGCAAGCACGTGCAGCCAGGGGCAGCCTTTGCTCTGGGGCTATCACTGCAGGTAAAGCTCTCCAGAACTTTTACAGCCTTGCTGAGGCTCACACAGCTTACAGGGCGAGCGTCTGCAGATAACGCACACGGCATTAAAAATGAAAGCCCTGTACTTCCTCCCCTCCCAAATGGGCATGAAAAAATCATTTTAGTTCTGAGGAAAGAGAGAGACTCAAGCTAGGAAACTAGCTCTCTGTTTGAAGGCAAGTAATCCAGCTCAAAGTTTGTGTAATTCCAGGATTCCTACAACAGACTTTTTGGAGTTTGCATCATCAAGAAAAAAGAAAAAAGTAAGATTTTGGGAAAAAACAGGCAAATTATCTAAGGGAATAATTCAGGATATCAAAAGTTATTTGAAACACCAATCTTTCTAATATTTTGGTACTTGTTACCTCTGAAGATTGATACACTTGTGTGGGAAAGTTGCTTAAGCACACAAAGTATGTTAAATCTGAAGAAGAATTCTTTAAACTACACGTATCAAGCATTGTACAGAACATCCACACCAATGTTAGTACTGGGTTATAGATATTACTTTAATCAGGAACATGAAAAAGAGACTTCCTGCAATGCTTTTCATGGTGGGCTCAATCTATGTGTTACCAAACCAGGAGAAAGCAGCTGCCTGTAGCTTTGATCAGGATTTTGGTTTACTCTTCCATGTAATTATTTTTTTACTTCTCTTGGAATTCAAGGAGTTACTTGTAGGAAACGCTAAGGTGGAATGATGTACAGTATAAAAATATGCTGGTTTGCAGAGCACAAAATGAGATAAAAGAAGAAGTTATAAAATCTAGTGGCAGCCAGAATGATAGTAGCTGTGGAAGAAGCTTGGGGAGTTTGTACTTTTTCATCAAAATACCAATTGATTCCAAGTTAGAATGAAAGCAGATGCTTCAGAATAGTTTCAACAGCTTTTTATTCACAAAAACACCCCATTTTCACTCTTGCTGCTGTTAAAGGAAAATTAAGGGCAAGTGTTAAATGTAGACAGTAAAACGAAAGAAAGGGCAGGTTTGTAGTCTGATTGTTAGGCACACAGCTATGTTTTATGATACCTGGAGGGCCAGCTGATAAGTGAAGGTGTGTCCCCTTCTGAATCTTTCTGAAGAAACCATTCAGGTTTTGCTTTCCCTGCACTACTACAGAAAACAGAACTTCTGGTAATTTCTGAAATCTCAACACATGCTTCTATTATTTTTCCCAATCTCCCCTCCCCATTGCTTTCTATTTTTGGTTACTCAGTTGCAGAGAACTGTTTTAGAAAAGAAAAGCAATGCACACTAATCAAATTCAAAGGTGATAAACTGCAAAATAAACTACTATATAATTCCACAAACATATACAAAGTATTCCAAATGGTAAAGATTCTGCAGAGGTAACTTTACATGAGAAGTGAATGCATCTACACAACCTTATTTTTGTATTTGCCACTGTGGGTCAGTTTGTGTAAGGACACCTGAAAAAATTGTTCAAACCATTCATTTAATTTGTGATTAAAAGTGGTAAAGACTGCTGCAACCCAAACAAAGTAGTAATAGGAATTGAATGAAGTGAAAAATTCGCATGGCTACATCATAAGAAATTCTCAGGAGCATCTGGAACCCCTCTTGTAACCCTGTATCACAAAGCTTCAGAAATGCCCACCTGGTTAGCACAAGTCAAACTGGCTGTGCCACTGGGTGACTTGGCAAAGGAAAAACTTAAGAAACAAAGTGACCCCTAATTTAATCTTGCCTTGACTACTCTGTTCACACTTTGAAGTTGAAAGCATAAAAAGAAAGAAGAGCTTTTAAAAGCCCTGCAGCAGTGCAAGAAAGGGCAGTTGCAGATTTCCTACATAAAATTTCTCACACACTTTCCTAAAGTTCACCTTCACCTATAATCCCCCAGCAACAGCAGAACACATCAAATACTTACAGCCTTTCAAACACAGCCTGTCCTGTCAAATTAATGTTTACAGACTCACTACCCAGAGGTGACAAGCACCAGGATGCTCTCCATTACTTATAGCTACATCTGAAAGAACTTTTCCATTGGAGAAGAGTATTTGGGAGAAAAACCCCAAACTAAGATCCTGGCCATACACTTCAATATTTCTTAGCTACTTTAAGAAAAGTAGTTGAAAAAGGTCAAATCAACAACTGTTCTGAAGATAGCAGTGCATTTGATGTAAGTAAGTTTAAATTTGAGAACTCACCTACCATTGTCATTGAATCCAAATCTATCTAGGAATGACAAACACCAACAGTTGAAACATCTTCTGTTTTTCCATAAGTTTTTGAATCCCTAACGGAACTGACCGAACAGGAGGCAAAGCCTTCTCACAGAAGCTGACTAGAAGCAGCTATCTGGAATTGTTTTGAAGCACGGGAACTTCCTTCTCTCTTAATGTGTACTTTGGCACATTTTTATAGTAGGCATGGCCCAAGCAGCAATTATTTGTACTTGATCATTCATCCTTTGAAGAGTGCAATCAGAAGAACGTAAGCCACGTTTTGAATTTAATCAGCCATTTCACGAGCCAAATGCAGGCAATGTCAAATGATACCATCTCAGTGATGGGCAACTGGATTAATTATTAAATCTTCTTAGTATTGAAGGCACAAAGCTTTCCAAAGTGAGTTGCATTTATTTTCCAATATAAATTTAACTCAGGAAATTTAGATTTAACAAAATCAATTTTGCAGCCTGTACATAATGTGGAACTGACTTCAGAACAGCAGTCACCTGAAAAACTGTAGTTAGCCTTTTTTTATCTTGTGCAAATAGCATTATAGGAGACCACCACAGAGTAACTTTAAACAGACTGCATAGACTCAGTGACTTTTTTACCACTCAAAATTAGGGACAAGAGTTTCAGAGAAGTTATTCTTACAACTCTGAATATCATACCAGGGAGAACACACTGGCACTGCAAGTGTCAGGGGTATTAAAGAATGGCAACATGGCCTTTAAAATACCACCTACTGCCTACATGTGTATCCAAACAAGACACTAAATCCTACATTTCAGCTCTTGGGTGCTTTAAGTACTACACCACAACTTCGTGAGTGCAAATGGTTTCCTTCAAAAGATAGACAGACAGAAATTGGGGAAAAATTGTTTTATGCAAATAGTGACCCAAGTCTGATCCAGAAAGAAATCCAAAATTAGAGATAATGCAGTCTGCAATTTGTATTATATTATTACTTGTTCACAGAATCACAGAATCACAGTTTGAGGTGGATGGAACCTTTAAAGGTGATTCAGTCCAATCCCTCTGCAATGAGCAGAGACATCCACCTTCTCTCTGGACAAGCTGTGCCAGTGTTTTATCACCCTTCTTGTAAAAAATTTCTTCCTTATAGCTAGTATCGATCCACCTCTCTTTTAGCTCAAAACATTCCTTCTTGCCCTATAGGGAAGGAGGAATATCTCTGTTACAAAGTCTGTCCCAATCTTATAATCACCTCCCGCAGCACTGAAAGGCTGAAATCAGATTTCCCTGGAGCCTTCTCCAAGCTGAACGACCCGAACTCTCTCGGCCTTTAATCATAGGAAAAGTGCTCCATCTCTCTGGCCATTTTTGAGGCTCTCCTCTGGACTTGCTCCAACACTCTATGTCTTTCCTGTGCTGAGGATTACAGAGCTACAGATACAGTATTCCAGGTAGGATTACATGTGAGTGGAGAAGAGGAGCAGAATTGCCTCTCTCAATCTCTGACCATGATCCTTTTGATGACCATTCAGCTTTCTGGGCTGCAGGTGCACATTGCCAGCTCACGTCCAGCCCCTCATCCACCAGTTCTCCCAAATTCTTCTTGGCAGAGCTGCTCGCAATCGCCTCAGCCCCCAGCCTGTACTGGTTCTACTGGGGCTTGCCCCAGCCCAGGTGCAGGACTTTGCACCAAACCCCTCATGAGACTCTGATGAGCCCACCTGCCAAGCTTGGCCATGTCCCTCTGGGTGATATCCCATCCTTCAGGAGTGTCAACCACAGCACTCAGCTTGGTGTCATCTGCAATACTGCTGAGGGTGCACTCAACCCCCTCATGTCATTGAGAGAGATATTCAATAACCCTGGTCCCCACACAGACCCTTCAGGGACACCACTTGCCACTGATGTCCATCAGGACTCTGAGATGTTGACCACCCTGGATGCAACTGTCCAACCAATTCCTCATCTGCTGACCAATCTATCCATAACTCTTCGATGTAGAGAGAAGGATGCTGTGGGGGGCTGTGTGGAAGGCCCTGCAGGAGCACAGACACAGACATCTGTAGCCTTTCCCTCGTCCACTGATGCAGTCACTCAGCAACAGAAGGCCACTAGATGGGTCAGGCAGGACTTGTCTTTGATGAAGCTGTGCTGGCTGTCTCAGATCTCCTCCCTGTCCTTCATGTACCTCAGCATAGCTTCTGAGAGGATCTGTTCCATGATCCTCCCAGGCACAGAGGTGAGCCTGACAGGGCAGTAGTTTCCAGTATCCTCCTTTCTACCCTTTTTAAAGATGGGTGCACTGTTTCCCTTTTTCCAGTCTCTTGGGACTTCACCTGACTGCTCAGATATCATGGAGATATATCAGCCAATTCCCTCAAGACTCTGGGATAAATCTAATTGGGCCACATAGCCTTACTTTTGTTCAGTTTCCTCAGATAGTCAGGAATATGATTTTTTTCTTGTAAGTGGGAGGGACTTTGCTTCCCCAGTCCCCATCCTGCTGAGGTGTGGAAAGAGAGGTTGCTATTGAGGTAAAAAAGTAGTTGAGCCTTCTCCCTGTCCAACACTGTTACCAGTTCTGCTTTGACCTTCCATTTCCAGCTAACATACCTGTAAAAGTCCTTGCTATGCTTTGCATCCCTTGCCAAGTTCCGTTCCAGCTTCACTTTGCCCTTCCTAACCTCACCTCTACACAACTGGGCAGTGTCCCTGTACTCTTCCCAAACCTGCCTCTGCTCACTGACTGTGCATTTGCTTCTTTATTAATCCACATTGGTGCCTTTCCATATTTCTCCTGATTTCTCATAACTGGGAACTGAGAGCTCTTGTGCTCTATGGAAAGCATAAATGGTTGAGTTTATACCAGTTATCTCAGTTTCTTAAAAAAACTCAACACTGCTCAGCATTATGCACATACTTTTAAAAATTAAGTTTGAATTTATATAATTTTTAGTTGCAACATTTTAACTTTTACAGTTACTATCTTCTATCTAGTCACCTACCAAGAAATTAAAGACTTGCTCTTATAGAAAATCATACTTTCAAAAAATTCTTTTCAGTTGGCAGAACAATTTGACAGTATTTCTATACCACATTGAGAAATTGTAATGCAAAATTAGTGAAAACTAGTTTTTTTCCCCTATTACCATAGCAAATTTGTCAAGTCTGAAGCAATTCAGCATAGAATTTTAACTCTCCCCTCTGCCCCTTCACACACATATATGTCTGATATTATCTGAAGGATTGACTATCACAGTTCAAAAGGGTTTTTAAGTTTTCACATTAGGAAAACAAATCAACTATTATTTCAACTGACCCAAGACACTCTTCAGCTTTTGAAGACTGTTTTATATTGGCAGAAGCCATCATAAAGATATTAAAAACTTCACTGAGAAACAGCTTTCCTCTACTTGGAAGCTCCCAGCCAACAATTACAAGATATAGAAGAAAGAAAGTTAAAGATTTGCTCTAACAGGTTATTAAAAAAAACAAAAACCAAAACCCAAGGAGATTTAGAACCATAACTCCTTCAATTTCTATTTTATGACCTCCCAACAAAGGGCCTAATTTTAGCCAAAATTCTATAAATATAAAGTGAAACCAATGACATAGGTAATTAGAGAAATATATAGCCACTTCCTTGTATCAGACACACACTGACACAATAAACCCAACTAATCCAGCTTGAGACACCCAAAGCAACTAAACGCATTCTTCAAGGCTAATGAATACATTCTCGTTAACACTGTAGACACTGATGTAGAAGCTGATTAAGGGAAAGGCAATCTAGAGCGAAATAAAAAATAGAAATCCTGCTCACCTTTGTCTGCTGTTACTGTGCAAGGGCTGGTCATTCTGCAGGTGGGTCGGTGAGGCTGCCCGCTTTGGTGACGGGAGGGACTCTCGGGGGGCTTGCTTTGGCGTTGGCACTTCATTATAGCAGGAAGAGTCTCGTCCAGAAAGTGAAAGGGAGACAGAGCTATCCATGGTTGCTGAAGGGTCAGATGCCTGCCTAATGGCACTGTCATCTGCTTTTCTAACACTCTTTTCATTTGAGAGGTCATCTTTAGCTTCATGGCTGGAGTACTCTTTGGAATCAGAAATCACACTCTTTGATGCCTTCGTCTCAGCCCTGGACAAATAGAGGGTGCCATAGTCCTTGTTTTCACCATCCTGCCTTTCACTTTTCACTCCCTTTCTCTCCACACTGTCAGGATCTTTCCTTGCCCGTGTATATCTGGACGAGTAGTCAGAATCCAAATCAGAATCAAGAGTCAATCCATACTTTTCTGCCAGCTGGCGTCGCCTCTCTGCCTTGTACCTAGCTATTCTCTCTGCTTTTGACTCGAGTTCCTGGACATCCATGTTTGCTGTACTGTACAAGGGCTCTGTGTTACCTCCTGTGGTTTCTAATCGGTATCTGGATGATCTGGGCTGTTTTTCTACAGAAGAATCTGAAGTTTCCTCCTCTTCATTTGATCTGCCTGTCAAAAGTACAACATATATTAGCAAGTCCTTCCCAAAACTCCAAGTACCCCACCCACCACTCAAAGTGAGTGAATTAAAAGCTTCCCACTTTCTTACAAATCTAAGTGACTGCACAGAAACATTATACTTTTGCACTTTTGTCTCCGAAAGCACATACAAACAGAAGAAATTAATTAAGAAATATGTATTAGGAATGATTCTTTAATAAGCAATACAGCTCTCAATTAAAATAGTTATTTTAAAGCAATAAGAACCATCAAATTTTTTCAAATAGGACAACCAGAAACTTAAAAGGCAAATTTAAAAAAACCCAAATGACCTGACAGAGCTCTTCTGTAGAACTCTTCCCTAGGGTAGAAAACATGAAGTAATTCAGCAGTGCAAGACCTACTGACAGTGCTACTTACCTAAGTGGGGGCTGTAGGGGTCAGTTGCACGCATATATCTTGGTGTATCCTCCTCTAGCAAACGGTGTGTGACGGATCCTGGGCAGTTTTGAAGAAGCATAGGTTGTGTATCATTTTCAATTCCCTCTAAGCGCCTAGCTATTCTTTCCTTTCTGCAAAATATGTGAAAAATGTGAAAACAGGCATCTTGAAGATTCGAGGGCAGAGTTTCTACGAAGAGGTAACAAAACAGGTTGTGTGTTTTATTTTACAGGCCAAAGACTTTTTTCCTTTACCTTTTCATTTCCAAAAAATCTCGGTTGTTTGGTTCAAAGAGTTTTCTTAATTCTGAAACTGAGACAACAAAAGATTAGGTAGCTTATAAGACAGTAAGTTTCAGAAATTTACTAAAATGCTTTAGAATAAGAATAGTCAAATAAAGTTCAGAGGTTTGAAATAGCTTTTTTCAGGAAATGAGCATTTTCCTCTTGTTTTCCTAGTTTATTAAGGTTGTGCTGTCAAAAGTGCATTAGGCACATAGGTGTGACCATCAAGTATTCCTCCCCTCCATGTAGTACCAGGCTAATTCCAAATCTGCTTTAGCATCCTAGCAGTTTTCAAAATCTAGTATATACTGGACAAGTTGTATTTGGATTAGCTGAAGTCAAGCTCGTATGCTCTAGTAACCCATTTCAATACCAGGTAGTATGGAAAGTCTGCTTACCCTCAAAGGTCAGGGACTGGCTATGTTTAAAGAGCAGCAGTAAGGACGAGGTTCTTTCTTCCTTACTTTGTTCCACACCCTTATATTGATCAAATCCCAATAATCCCAGTGACTCATTGCTGAAGTGACAATTACCATGCACCATCATGGTACTCTTGCACGGTTAATCACTTGCTCCTTTGCTAACTTTGCCTTGTAGTTTTAATTGGACATACTTTCCTTCTCTTCCCCTGAACCCTTCGCTGCCAGCTGTCCACAAAACAGTAGTGAACCACAGGGAGGCACAATAGATGAAGTAATCCCTATATATACACACATATGTGCACGTGCAAACCACACCGGAGCAGTGAGTGCTACACAAATAAGTGTGGTGTGACTTCTTACCACCAGGGAAATAAACTTTCCAGGCTGTCCAGGGAAGCGGTGGGCTGGGGTGGGGGTGTGCCTAACGCACAGACATGCACATCCACACACCCCATGTGGTGCTGAAAGCTGTGTGCACCTATTCTTGAGCCAATGCACCTCTGGGGTTCTAACTTGTTGACCTAGGGATCAAAAGTTAAAGCAAGCTAGAATCTACACCTGCAGACATTGCCATCAGAAACACTTGATGAGTCAGGAGTGTCTAGCTGATATTGTTCCACTGCAGAGGAAAACCTATCACCTTATTTTTCTCATTGCTCTGGATACTTCGAAGATAAATATTCTGGAAACACCACCCTTTTAAAGGTCAGGTGCACCTTTTCTGCCTTCCCTCTGCTTGCGTGGCTTGGCTGACTCATCCAGGAAGTTTGCTGCACTCAGTACCAGGGCTCGCACCTCACAGATACTGTTGACATTGACTGTCATATCAACCTGACATGCTGAAAAGCCTGAAAGTAGGACTACAGATAAAATGTGCAGGATCTGCAAGAATGAACACATTCTGATCCTGAACCAACACCACAGCAAAGACCAGCCCTTATGTTGTGTTTTCACAGATTTTTCTCTCATTGCATGAGCAGTTTCCACTGCTGCCCTGTCTACTCAAGCTGTACTAGCAGTGGAACTGTAGTAAACAAAGAACTCACCTATTTGAAACCAGCCTTCATTTCAGATCCACACCAAAGGAAATTATTTCTCATTCTCATCTCAAAAGATTTTGCTCTCGCCTCCCCAAATCTACTTCTGTTTAATTATGTTCCACTAGCTATTATAGATTTTCTGTTCCATCTGTTGGCTATGTATACACAACATTGTCAAAACAAAACCTGTAATTGTCATTATTCAGACAAGTCAAAGGCCTCCAGAGCTCAGAGTTAGCAAAATTACATTCCATCCAAATCCTGATCCTTTTTTTTCCCCTAGTCACCAATTTATACAGTCACCAAAATCATCATCAGAGAACAAGTATTTTACACAGCTTTGGTAAAGCTCTAAAGCTTCATTTATTAGTGAAAGTCGTCCCTCCCCCCACCCCCAGAAAAGGGAACTTGACTATAAGTTGTCCACATACAAGAAATGTGGAACATCCCAAGAACTCCCACAGCATTAGCTCAACACTCTCTTGCTACATGCTAGCTGAAGTTCCAGAGATTCTACTACCACTTTGCAGTCCTAAAAAGAGCACTGGTCTCATGAAAAATGTCTCCCAACACCTCCCCAAACAACATGGGACAAAAATAGCATGGGACTACTCTATGCTGCCTTACACTTTTTCCAAGCTTGAGATTACAGACGTAATTTCAGCTAGGTTGGCCAACATCTGCAGAATTCTTTTTGTGAAAGCAGTTCCAGGAATATTATTTTTTTGGTAAGGTGGGGAAAAGAAGCACAAAAAAAGCAAAACCAAAAGAAGATAAAATGCAATGGTTTCTTTATGACATATAAAATATTTTACTTCAAAACTTAAAAACCAGTTGGAGACATTTCCCTCCCAAGGACACTGGTTGATCATTGCAAATTTAGGTGACCAGGTTTCTCCTTTTTAGTTTACAATTTGAGTATGTTGGCGCCAGTTCCCATGTGTTCATGGGATGTTTTCCCATGTGACCATCACCATGGGAGTGCTAAAGAACAGCAACACTTCTACCTGAAAGGTAGCACAAAAATCTGATTCAGCACAGAAGAAAAGACTAAGAGGCTTAAAATAATTAATTTCACAGTTAAAGCTCCTTATCTAGATTACTTCATGGCTACACACTTTGTAAGCACCATTGGTCAGTTAAGGGCAAGAGGAACAACAGCCACAGCTCAGAAACAGCTCTGAACTTGAGGCTTTTTTTGGGATGTTGAGCAGGATGCTGTGGTTAACTCTCAGGTACCTGTAATGTAAACTGTCATGAGGCATCTTAACTTCAGTAGCTCTAGTCCTTTGGAACAAAATTTACCTTGAAATACCATTGTTTAGGAAAAAAAGTATTGTTCCCCAAGTTTTCTCATAATGAAAAACCAAAAAGTACTTTTGGAGCGCATCTTATATTTTAAAAAAATCCTTAAATTAGGGTGAAATATTTCTTATAGAAATATATGCTCATAGAAATCTTTCAGAAACCTACAATAGAATATAAACATGTTTATGCTAAAAACCCTCTTTGACAGCTGCAGAGGGGACATGAATAAAGTTGCAGCCATGTGACAGCAGTTTTATTTTTACAGTACAGATGCTGTAAATACTCAATTAAGCCTTCTAGAAGTTCATGATGGGGGGAGCATGTACATTTGTGAAGCCAGGATAGACATAGACCAAAAGGTTACCCGCCAGAGGATTAATTTCTCAGAGATGGTGAATAACCATTCCAACATAGGCACCATACATTTTCATTTTGAGGAAAATTTAACAGCAAAGCCTACCAGCCTCATTCTTACTTCCTCCTCTCCACAACTAGAAAGGTGATGGTCTTAAAACTAGGCTGGAGAAGCATTTATCTTCAGTTTGTGCCAGCAAAGGTGTATTGACATATTCAGAGCTCAACTGCAGGCCTCAGTTCAGTCTGTATCAGTTGAAAAGGAAATACATTCCTCCCATTTCTCAACACAAGCAAATCTGCATCAACATTAGGCTCTAGAAAGGACAAATAAACTGTATTTTCAAAAAGCCCTGGACCTCAAGAATTCCCTCTGAATGCAACCAAAAGCTCCCACTGCTGTTTCTTAAGTCTGGTACACACCTAATATGATGCTTTTATTATGAGAGTTTTGGTTTTTTTTAATAGAAACATCCTGGAATAGAAATTAGTTCACTGAGAAGCAACTTACAGATAAGGTTTCTCAAGTAAAGGCACAATTAATTTGCTGGCCACATGGCTGCAAAGCTAAGCATAAGGAATAATGAGGAAATAATGGATTATTACTGTCTGGTGCTCCCAGAAGTGTTTATGGTATAAATGCCTATCACTCTATTCCTCATTTTGCCAACAATGTTTCTTTCTGAACATCTGTAATGATTATATCTAAAAGCAAGCATGTCACTTAAATAGCACATAAATTTTATGCTGGAAAAAGTGCTCCTTTCCAGAGGAACTCAGCAACAAATGACATAAAAAGAGCAAGCCAGTTCCTTTATTTTGGATTTGTGCATCTAGCGTTGTAGCTTGTCTGAAAAGAATAAATATCACCAGAACACAAACACACACACACAATTTTAATCAAAATTCTGAGGTCAACAACACCCTTGAATGAAGGGAACATCTTTATGCCAGTTGCACATAATTTTCTTCAGGCAAATGTCACCCTCTATGGATCAAGCACACTGTGATTTTCTCTAAATAATTCAAGAGAATTATTTCTTGCCTCTGTATCAACTGTGCCAAACTATAAAGATGGAACTGCTGTTTTCTTCAGAAATTATTCAGATTAATATAGAAGTTTGGAACAAAAAAACCTCAAACTAAATTCCATATGTACTGCAGGTCTTTCAGCATGCAAGACAAAAACTTGAGTGCATTCAGTGGTCATGCAATTTCAGGGACTCCACCAAGCACCGAAGGAGCTTGGAAAGAGCTATGACTCTTAACAAGTCAAGTTAATGTTTCTGAACTCAGAATTAATCTAACTGTACAAAGAAACTCTCTGAAATTTTGAATTTCAACTACTAATCTATTGAAACTAGGAGAACAAAGCTGAACTTTATGAAGTGGGGATGTAGGAACAGAGCATTGTGGTTCATCCCGTTTCATCCTTCATGCACTTCCCAGGGAAAAGTCATTTACAAAACACCTGTGCCCAAGTGATTTTAACTGTGCCTTGTGCTTGCTTAGATGAAACTCCACATGCTGTTAAGTTATCACTTGTGTTGATAATGTCTCCCTTACCTACCTTTTGGAAGTACTGCTAAGAGATTAGCATCAATATCCTTTGTGCTGTTCGCAAGTTCTTCTTTATCTTCAAATGAGAACTCCTTCTGAAAACTGAAAGCAACATCTGGTTTACAGAACTGTGGATATCTCTGCTACAAATCAAATAAACCCAAGACATAACCAATTTACTGCAAGATAGTCTAACAGAGATACCAAAGAAAATATTTTCCCTGAGAATGAGCTAAGAAATAACCCAAAGAAACTCAGAAAGCCAAACCTAACATAATTTGAAACTTGTTTGGAACTGATTGTGACACATTTTTGCATTAAATTGCTGACTGGAGACTGCCTTCAAAATGCTCTACTAAGCAATTGCATTTAAAATAATCTGTATTGAATGGTTCTTCATAAATATTAAAACGTGTCATCAAATGCAGTACTGCATGTACACCACCTAGAAGCCTGCTGCACAACTACCCCACTCTTGTTACTGCACTGTTCTCTGGATCTTACACAGTTTATATTATGCCAATAGGAGTATCAGATCATTTAATTTTATACCATGCCTTCTCAAAACAGGAAATCTGCCCATTTAGATGAAACAAAATATTTCTTTGAATATCTTCATTAAATATACAAATTTTAACTGCAAAATGTAGGTGTCACAATGGTCTAAAGTAGATCCCGACAGTCTAAAGAGACTTTTTTGGAGGAAATGTTCCTACTTGTAAGCAAGATGATTTTTTTTTTTCAATCAATTAAAATAGAGAACAAATTATTTTATTCTGCCATTGTGACAATCCCAGCTGGGCATAAGAAAACTTATAATGGTCTTAAAACCTTTAGCAAACTATGTGGACAGGTGTAACAGATAAATCCTCACAGTGATCCCAGGTTCTTCATTTTGTCACAGTAGTGGTGTGTCATTTGATTTAAAGTGATTTTGATAAGATAAAACTGCACAGCCTTACTGTTAGAAAATCCTTCCTTAGGACAGATTTTAAATGGCTGCTTTTTTTCCAAGGGTATGAATTCTGTACTCACTATTTCAAAAGAAAATTCTCATTGAAAAGAGTTTTCACATATATTGACCAATATTTTTCATAAGTATTTCCCTGTTTATCATTTATAAATAACATTCATTTTTAAGATATTGAGGGGAGAATAAAACCCTTGAAATGACAGTGAAGAAGCTGGGCTGTGTCACAACCAGGCACCGTGCCACCTGCTGCAAATTGTCTCCAACAACTGCACTTAGAGAAATTATTCCAGGTATTGCCAAGAAAAACAGTGTTAGCCACTACAGAAAATAACAAACAGAAGATGGAGAGCTGCAATAAGCTGTCACTAGAGGGAATTGTGTATCCTTACAGGGCAAACACACGGTAATTGAACAAAACAAAAATCAAAGCACAATGACAAAACAGCACACAGCAGCCACAAGCAGATGGATCCATGTGTCATCTGAGACTGGGCAGAGACTCACAGTTAACTGCATGTTCTTCTGTGCCTGACCCCACACTGCCAACACCTGTAATTCTTACTGGTCTCACAATGTAGTATTTTCTTACAGACACATTTCTGGAGAATGCCGGATGGAGATACCCAGTTCCCATTTGAAACCAGTTTCTACTCCTTTTAACTGAGGATGAGTTTGAAAAATTCAAATAATATTGGCACAAGGCTATAAACCAACCCCAAATTTATTCTGTCAAATCAACCTAATTACTTAAGACAAAAGTGCTGAAGGATCCAGCTCACGACTTTTGAATACCTGGACTTTATTTAGCAATGTCTCCACTTGCTTTCATAATTCCTGTAGCAGTGCAGCACCTTAAGTTTCCCTAAACAAGGGGCTCTGTATAGAAAAGCATTCACTCAACAGCAAAATCCTTGTTTAAATGAACTGTGCATGGACCCACCACCATGCCTAATTCCTACATGAATTTCCAAGGGTAAAATCATGGAATCATGGCACTAGCCTGATGGTTCTAGAAACAACCATATTGTTGGATTGCTTGTAAATTGGTTACATTCACTCCTGCTCCTCCCTCCAGAGAGTTCTAGGGACTCTGCAGGCAGAGATCCTTTAAACCCTGTTTAAATATCTGTCACTGGGTTTCCATCCACTTGTTCTCATGCCAGTGTTGTCAGTTACCTGACTTATTTTTCTTAATAGAGGCTATCTCCATGTACTGAAATTTCTCAGGACAGGCTCTGAGTCTCATTGATTATGTGTTACAATGTCATCTATTTATTCCAGTCTTAAGTACAGTAATTTCACGATTATAAACCGCACCTGAATATAAGCCGCACTT
>VRYO01002734.1:15045944-15066294 GCA_009812075.1 Sialia sialis
ATCTTACGAAAATATGATATTTAATAGAGAAAGCATTGTTACATGACTAGCTAGCTGAATGCTGGGATCTACAACACATTTGCCATTTTACATATGCACTGTATTGGTTGCTCAATCCTGCATGAGAAACTAATATGCAAAGGCTTTGCTTTCATCAGTTGCAAGTGACAGAAAAATTTATCAGCCCCCAATGCACAACAGTGCACTTAGTATTATTACATTACATCCTTTTTCTATTACTCCTCAAGGTCATCCAGTTCTTCCTGTATGGGAGCTCCCTCCTCCTTTATACAGAGGGTGGCTTGCAGCTTTGCTCACTGGCAGATTTCATTAAAATTCCTTAAATAACCACGAACTTCCTTAGCTTAACCCTTGCTGCACTACACAGCATCACAGGTTATCTGCTTTGTGAAAGTCCCTTCACAGTTTCCCTCATGCCCTCATTTTTCATTTCCCCTCTGGATAGACTGGCAACCATTACTGTTTATTTTTTAAAGATTAACAATTTTCATATACTATTTTGTCCACAGCTTAGGAGTTTTATCGCCTCAGACACTTTTCCCCCCTCTCTCTTGCTAAGCTGCAGGTGGAATTGCTTGTTTTAAATGTTTGCACATGAGAAAACCCAAATGTTTCAGTCCAATGCATAATTACATTGCTTTCCCATGCACAGAGGATTCAGAGACAGCACTGCTCTGAAGATGACAGAGTCAAGCCAAACAATTGAGTATTTATAGACACATACATCAAATTAGTTCTAAAAATGAAAGCAGGCATATTTAGGACATGTCACAGTGTTCAATAAGAACATTCATTAGGAATCTAAATTGAGTTGGAATGATGTTAAGGCAATTTCAAATAGCAAAAAAAAAAAAAAAAAAAAAAAAAAAAAAAAAAAAAAAGAGAAAAGAAAAAAATTTACAGAAGGCTACTCATCACCATTTATAAGTGTTTTAAAGAACAAACTCATAAGCAATTCCTTAGCAAGACTTCCCTTTTTCTTCAAAGGGATCTTTCCAGAGCTCTCCCTGCTCTGCTTTATTAGTTTCTCTGCTGGAGAAGCAGTCACAACACCAATTCAGTTGCTTTAAGAAGAGTCAGATAGTCAGACTTGGATTGCCAAATATATTGTACCTTCAAACTCATCCAAGAGCCTCTTCTAGACATACCACAACCACATCCAGTCATGCTGTAAATTTAGGTGCAGATTCTGAGCAGCAACACTATGAAGTTTTGCAGTTAATAGCTAGGCTATGCACATTTATTATAAAATAATTAGGGAATACATGTGTTTCTCTAGATTAAAAAAGATAAACTAGAAGTTTGAAAGAATTCTTTCTTGAAGTCCCTGATAAATCTGGATACTGAAAGAGGAACTTATTGTCATTTCCTTATTGAAATATAGCTTTTGATCAAGATTCATGAAATGCAATCAACAGCATGAGGTTCCACCAGTTTGTTTCACAAAGGATTTATGTGTGGCTTGGCCTCAGATTCCCAACAAACTCATTATACTCTCCAATGTTCAGGAATTCAGATGATTCCTGTTAAAACACAGGAGACAATATTTCACAATCTCAATATTTTCTTTAAAAACAATGTATAACGTAGGATTAGTAGGGTACTCGACAGTCTCAGTAGTTGTACTGTTCTGGCAACTTCCAAAGTAAGTGCAAGCTGCATACTGCACATCAGGCTGAAAACTTCATCTGCAGCAGCAGCATATGGTTTCTAAATAGCTGTCCCACTAACCTAGTTACATGCCCAAAAGCACCCAGAAGTTTGATCCAAATGCCACTGGTAACACTGACCTGCCATCCCAATTAAACTATGACATATACTGAGATTTTATGATTGAAGTACAAATCCCAGTTGCACACCTGCTAGCTGGGTGCTCGCTGTTCACTTTTCTTCTCTTTCTCTATCTCTAGGAGAACTTCCTTCCCTGGACTCTTATGTAAAAGGTTCATTTTACAGCCATGTTCTTCTCTACCACTCTCATTTCTTCTTTCCCCTACCTGCTTTCATAGCACAGTGTGCCTTGCACACCCATTCCCTCCATCTCCTGCAGGACATAAGACATGGCAGGGGACCAGATGTGCTCTAGGTGTGTGCACTGACTGAAAAGAAGCTTGTGAACGTGAGCCTGCCACCTATGGCAGGTGGATTCCTGTGCAGCTGAGCCAATGAAACAGCTGCTTCCTGGGGCAGGGATGCATTCCCAACTCCTGACCTCTCTGTGCCACTGTGAATGAGTCCAGCAAGCACAAACATGGACACCCAAGGCAGCTGGAGCAAGGATGGGAAGAGAGAGGGAATGTGAGGTGACTTCTTGCTTAACTGTCTGATGGAATCCCCTTTCTCTGCCTTGTGGAACTGTGCCCTAAGAGCACAGAGCATGAGGCAGCCACAGCCCTGCTTGGAAGCAACATCATCACTCCATTCAGCTCTGCAGAGTCCACCTTCTTCTCTCTCCCCAGATTGCTCCCTGCAAGGATCTATAATTACAGTGATTTCCCGCCTATAAGGTGCACCGGATTATAAGACCCACTCCCGGGTTGCTGGCAATTTCCCATACTAAGGCACACTGGCCTATAAGGCGTACTTTTTTTTTGCAGCGAGGATCCACGTGCAACAAAGTAACAAATTAATAATTGATAGTGGGGTTCATGGCAAGTGCTCAATTTGCAAACATTTTTCACAGATCGGCGTAGCCTTTAAATACAGCCCCAGGTGCCCTCCCCGTGCTGCGGGCCCGGGCACTCCTGCCCGCCCCTGGCACTGGCTGCCGCAGCTCTTGTGGCGCGCGGCTCGGCTGCCAGCGCTGCCCTCGTGTGGCTCAGCCGCCAGAGCTCACAGCTCGCGCTTCTGGGTTGTCAAATTTTCGAACTTTGTCCATACATAAGGCACACCAGCCTATAACGCGCACTTCTAGGTTTTGATCAAAATTTGAGTCAAAAGGGTGCGCCTTATATGTTAAATTACTGTAATTCACCCACTTCAGCCACCTGCTTTTACAGGCAGGTACGTGTTCCAGGCTGGTTCACACTGGATGTCTGTACTCTGTGCATGCCCTGCAAGGAAAGATGGGCATTGCAACGGCAGCAGGCTCAGTGCACAGTGGCACTCTCCCTAAAGCAATGTCAGCTATAATATTTAACACTATTTTAGAGGCAGTTGGTGTTTTTGATGCTTGATGAGAGCATCTGCTCTAAGCAAAAGCTTGGTCCTGTGAGAGGACCAACAAACACTTTTCCTGACAAAAGGATAAATGCACTGGGCAAGAAAAACTTGACCTTACCTTAATGCTCTCTTCCTTAGGAGCAATCTTGAAGGCTTAAATCTGATTGAGTTTCCTTTGGCAAAATCTGTGAAATAGGAAAGAAAACACACCATGGTGAAGATGCTGTGATAAATGGGGAACTTTTGGTAAATTAGGTCATAGTTTCCAAGCATAGCCTTTTTCCCCTGCAAAAGGCCTTATCTCTAAGCAAAGGAGCACCAACTGGCATGTCCTAGATGGTGATAAACCAAAGCTTTGCAAAAATGCACAGTAGTCACATCAAAAGCATCAACACTTTATGGAACTGCCATGTTCTATTCCTAATATTTGTGGCATAGCACTACAGCCTGGGATAACAATTTAAACTCATTGTTTCCCAGCTTATAAAATAGGCAATGGACATGTTTATGAAGCACTCTGCAAATGAGAAATGCTGCAATCATCAAGAGCTCTTTGGCTGCAGCCTGGCAATACTATAAAAACTGCATATTCACTGCAGAAGCCAAGAGATGTCCAGCTGAGGATCTGTTGCAACAGTATTACACCACGCATGACAGAAATATTTCTGAAGATTGTCTACTGTTTGGAAGTTCCCTTTTTCTTTTCTTCTCTGAATAGCCTTACAACATGCATTTCATGGAGGAACACATGCTTACACTGAGAGCAAAACTGCAGAATTGCAGCCTTATGTTCAAAAAGCATGTATTAGAAAGCCTCTGGGTTCCCAAAGCTGTGTGAACCACAACTAGCAATGGGCAATCTCCTCACTTTCTCCTAGATTAAACTTTTTCATTTCTGCAATCAAGTGCATCACCAGAGGGTCTAAATGATGTCCAGTGTACCAAGTAGCCTCTCCCTCTATTCACTGAGGATGCAACAAGAGACCTCAGAGCACTGCCAGCCAGGGAGCAGGTCCTGGGCTGGGACTGCTGTGCAAAAACACATGGAGCTACTGACAACTTACTCCCAAAGAAAAATTGCCTTCCTTCCCCATCTGTATTGAGTCTACTACCCAAGACACTAAATTAATAAACAGTTGGTCACTGACACAGCAAGTATTTTATTTTTCAAAGACAGACCCAGACTTTAGAATAATTCACTTGCAGCTACACTCCTATTACTCTACCTCAGAGCTGTGATTTAACTATTTCAAGGAAGATCTAACTGCAAAACAATTTTTTTTTTTTTTTTTGCTTTTGCACAGTATTTTCAATCTGGATAGAATCTCTTATTTTTACAGCAAGGGTTTAATGAAACATTTTAGTTGACAATATGCGTATTAATTTAGAGAATGTACATTTTGTCTATGCATTTCAAAACTTCTTATCCTTTTCCATTTCCTTCTGCCAGCTCTACAGGTATAAAAATTGAAAAAAAGCTTTAGAAAAGTAACATTTAAAAGAGATGATGTCAACAACTTGATAAAGAAGCTTAAAATGTGCAAAAAGGCATTTTTAGGCATCTGCCAGAAGTCAGTGCAGATTTCAAGCAGCTTCGCTAATAGCATTCTTCAACTTTAATAGTCAACTTTTTCCTGTTTTTGTTAACATTCTTTTTCTCTTTCCATTAAATGGAGAATAAAGCACATAGATTACACAGAAACATCTTGTTAGAACAAAACAGAATATTGTAAGAAAAACAGTGTGGATGGTATATAAATCATTATATTTTACACTACAGCATTAAAAAGAATACTCTGAGCCATATGGATCCTCTAAAAAGGCCAGATATACATTACTTTGAGAAGACTATGCACTAACTTCCAAAGCCCAGCTCAGTATCAGCTTAGCTAATCAGAACCAGGCATATCTTAAATTTATAGCTGTTCTAACAGGATGCAACCCATCCTAGGATTTTTGGCACTGGAACGGCTGTCCACCATGAAAACCACAAGTAGACCACAGAGAAATTCTGCCTAGCCCAGCCAAAACTGGGGAGGGAATCTGAGAATGTTAGAAAGGAGCCTGCACTGCTTCCCTGGGAGCTGGGAGGGAGAAGGGCTGCCAGGAGGGACACACCAGCCAGTTTGGCTCCTGTACCCCTTAAACACATTCAGCAACATTCACACACGCCACATCTATAATGCCTGAAAATCATCTTAAAATTCTGCTGTGCTTCACAGGGCTGAGTCCCAATCTTCCCCCAAATGCAGAAAAACTTAGCAGACAATTAAATTCCATTACACAGTCTTGATATTTTATGCATTTCCTCCTGTTCAAATTAAACACCATGTGGGGGGGATTAAAGTCCAATAAAACTTACTTACCACAATATGGAAGTCTTAAATACAAACACAGGAGGAAAAGTAAAACAACTCTTCATCAAAAGACAATAAATATGCCCACAAAAGAAACATCAATTTAGCAGAGTCTTATTCAATGGTTAATTTAAAGATAAAAAAAACCACCCACACACAGTACTTGATAGACAGAAGGAAAATATTTACAACAGCACTTTGTTCTGCTTTTTACTGAAGAATTCTAAACATGCTCATAATCATATTATAGCAATATAAAATATTTTTATTCAAAATTCAGAGCATCTTTACTGAAGTGTAATTCAGGCTTGCTCACAAGTTTAACCATTTGTTCGGTCGAGTTCTGCTCTCTCTTAGGTACAAACTACCCGATAAAACCACTATCCATACTTTAATATGTAGGAAATTTAAAACGCACCATCTAAAAAGAAAAAGTAGATGCCTTCCAGCATTACTTAGTATATTTAAAGGCCCTAAGTCAGTGGCATGCTAAGCTAATTAAAAGATCCATCTAATCGGATCTTTCAAAAGTGTCCTTTAGGAAATAACGAAATAGCCTAGGTGACTAACTGCATACTGATTGCTAAAGTAGCTAATGCAGCTGCAGGAGAGCCAGTCAAACAATATTTACACATGCAGACACATATACGAGAGATTAAATACACAGAAACTGCATTTTCTTGTATCTACTTGGAACCCTTACCTTGCTCCTCAGAGTATTTAACATTTCCCAAATAGCTGGAGATCCAAGGATTTCGGAACATGGTTGCACAAACAAAGGATTCAGCAAAGAGAAACTACAATAGCAGCTAATTCTGAGCCCGGCACAGCCCTCAGGCCTGTCTTAGCAATATCGTGTAGAGATTTTTCATAGCACAGGACTGGAGCTGTCAGGCTCTCGCGTCCCAGGGAGTACAGTAAATGCATAGCAATAGGCTGCAAGCCCCAGCAGCTCAAGCCAGTAATCAGATTACGAACAGAAATTAGGCACATGAATGCTAAAACAGATTGGGCAATGGTGATTGGGAGATTTATAATATTACCACTTCAAAGTTCCAGCCAAATCACACATTATATTCCTGCAAAACAAATGCAGAACCCCTAAATCCTCATATTAGGAAACCAAACAAACAAAAGAACCCAACAGCAACAGAAAAAATGACGAGAAGAGGAATAATTCCTTCATATCTCTAATCAGGATAAACTGCAGTGCTTATTTAAGAAAAACAGTATAACCAGGCTGCCAAAAAATGGATTCTGATAATCATAGCATTATGCTTAAATGTTTTGCCTAACTATTAGTTGGAACATTTAAAACAGACAAGATTTATGGACAACATATGAGCAAAATTACTGGTGGGGGTAGGGATTTAAGAACAGACACCACAGCTCCAAATATTTTAATTCGAGACAGAAGGTGAAAAATTGCACTAAAGTGCTGTCTAGCTACCTTTTATTTATTTATTTATTAAACAGATTTGATGGATTTTGGATTGAAGAGTTGGCGCCCTTTTAGTTAATTCTGAAAGTCTGGAAATATTTGTTTGCAATGGTGCAATAACCTTGGCTCAGTCACCCACACTGAGCTACCTGATGGTCTAGCACAGACACAAAGAAGCATGAAATGTGCGACTGAAACAGGTCCATGCACTTAACCCCGTCCAAACAAACAGGGCAGTCTATCAGCTTCCCTGCAACAGACCTCTTCCCTTCCAAAAGATTTCAGCTACTATCAGTATTACAGGCTGAGACAGCTGGGGTAGTTCAGCCTGGAAAAGGCTCCAGGGAGACCTTAAACCACCTTCCAGTACTTAAAGGGGCCTACAGAGAGCAGGAAAGGGACTTTACGAGGACCTGTAGACAGGACAAGGTGTAATGGCTTTTAGCTGAAGAGGGGTAGGTTTGGATATTAGGAACAAATTCTTTATTGTGAGGGTGGTGAGGCACAGAAAAGCTGTGAATTGCTCCATCCCTGGAAGTGTTGAAGGCCAGGCTGGATGGGGCTTTGAGCAACCTGGTCTGGTGAAAAGTGTCCCTTGGCAGTGGGGTTGGAATGAGATGATCTTTAAGGTCCCTTCCATTCCAAACATTTCTATGATTCTATGAGTAGAAAACTCCACAGGACTGGGGTTGTCAGGATCATGAAAAGGTAGACTAGAAGCACAAGACTGAAGTTCTTGGCTATTCTCACCTTTTTTTGTGATACATGCTACAACAGAACCCTGATCTATGCTGGGAACCTCAATGTACGCACAAGATATGAGCAATGGTGCTGTGAAAGAGACTGCAAAAGCACAAGTGAAAAACATAATAAAAAAACTGTTAATGGCTGTTGGCTCATCATGAAATTATATTTAGCCTGTCTAGGTCATCAAAACACTGTTCTTCATGCTAACAAGTTATTGCAATGGATAGAAGAACATACATTCCATCTTGTCTAATGCACCTGGTATTTCTTTTAATCTATGTATTTTTAAAAACATAAATCATGTTGGAGTCAACCTAATCAAGGCACATTTTCTTAACTGATCTTCCAACAGCCCAGAGCTCCCTGGAACAAGAGTCACCCAACAACAGGAATACAGTCTGAAGCCTCTGACTCAAGTAACATTCTCTGTTCAGAAATATTTGATGGTACATACCATGTTTCTTTTCTTTGCCTGTAACCTCACCACCTCTTGTGTTTAATTCCAACCACTCCCAGCACTACCAACAGAACACAAAATAACACTGCTGTGCACTCTTGGCCAGCTGTGAAGGCCTCCATGTACTTGAGCCTAATATATACAAAAAATGTAATCTGTTGACACAATTCCAAATCTGCAATTAACCTGAAAATCTGGTGTTTTATGGGCTAGGCATAAATGCAGGTGTGCTTAAAACACAAAAATAAGATGTGGCAGAACTAAACAGCAGCTGCTGGTAACAGTCAATGAGGAAATTCTGGACCAGGATATGCATTGGTATAGCAACGAGAAACACTCAAAACAACTTTTTTCTCAATGCTGCTTGTCCAAAGAATGTTTACCTGATCTTGTGAATAGAGGTATTATTACCTGGAGCATTTTTAAGCACCTGTAACTCATCTGATACATAATAAGGGAAGGTTCTGATAAAGCATAGGTAAACACCACTCATTTTGTGTCAATTTTCACTCAATTTTGTGCCTGCAATCTTTTGCAAGGTTGAAGAAGTTAGACTGAGCAATAGCTCAAGGCTGCCACGAAAGACAGTCCTAGTCATCACTCCTCCTGCTGCAGGACCTCTGCTAGGTCCTGCTCCCCTAGTGACCCAGCCTGATGACTAAACTGGTAGTAAATATTCCCTTTTATTTTTGTTGGGTGTCTTTTCAGGAGGTGCCAGAACAAAGAAAAAGGCACAGGATCTTAAGATCAAGAAAGGGTTTAACCCTTCCGGCTAACAAAGGAGGTGAGCTCAGTTCAAATGTCACCCTCCTGTCTGGCAATGTCCCCTACAACAGAGAGGAGGAGTATGGCTGTTTTTGTGGAGGGAGGGTTCAGGCTCCCCTGTTCCTCTGCCTTACGTTATCCTCAAGCTTTGTCCTCAGCATCCTCCTGGTGAATGAGGTGCAGAAGGGAAAGCACAGTGAGCTGCAGAACGACAGGAAAACTCTGGAGTGCCTTTTACAATTGTGTAATTTTTAAATGGGCTCTTGCTTGTGCAGTTCAGACTCTGCCTACAGCATGCAGTAAGAAGCCACTCTCTCCAGCTGGTCTGGCTACTGCCTGGGAAGAAACATCTGTGATTGACTTTGGTGCAAATAGGACTCTTCTTCCCACTATATACAACTGGCAGGTCAAGAATCCAAGGACTACCCCATGGGACCAAAGAGAGTTATTACAGGGGAAAGTAAAATATTCAATTAAAAAAATCTCTATCAAGCTCTTCACATTAACATTGATGTCACTGCTGTTGATACTGAAAACTGTGCTGCTGTGCAAAATCTGTGATCCCAGAGTTCATTCAGTGTTGATTCAAGATGAGGGGTGTGTGCCAACACTGCTTCCAATATTAAAACTCTGAGATGTTGGAGCCTTGGAGTATTACAGCAATGCTATGCACTTCACACAGGTCATTGGGAATATTGACCTGTAGGTATCTGACCACTTCCTTTCCATCAAAAAGGGATCACCTATGGCAAGAGAAGTCTCTGTGCCGGCCCTTAAACAGCTTTGGAAGTGGAGGAAAAACTGGTGCAAAAACAGTAAGTCAGCAGAGTCAAGTAAGGGTATCAAGAAAAGAAGTTTTGGATTTAGCATTTTGCCACCTGTTTGAAAACAGCAGGTTTAAGAGAAAATTTTTCCCAGACACAAAGAAATTAATCTCCAAATACTTGATGAAGAAAATAAGAAGAGCAGTTTGTCCTTCAAAAATGATCCAATCTCCAGGACCTACTGTTTTATCCAGGCTGTGTTACAAATCGGTAGTAATGTTCTTGTCCCCCTCTGCCATCATTAATTCTTGAGCATTAGCAGCTTCCAACATAAGCAAACAAAGAGAGAACAACAGTTCAGCCGTCAGAAAGGGGGGCAGCCCAGTGGGAAGCTAAGTTTGCAGCAATCTGGGCTTAGAGCTCGGGGTTAAGCATGTATACATTTCAAATCTGAGACTGCTCATGAAAGAGCAGCTGGCAGTTGAATGTTGTTCTGAAGCTTCCCACAGGAAGAGAAGGAAAATATCTTCCTTTTGTCTAGCAAAACTAATAGCTCTAATCAAAGCTGGAGTATAAATGACTTGAAAAGACTTCCCAGCTTACAGGCCTGCCAGCCCCAAAGCACTGAAGAGTTATGAACCAAGTCCCACCAAGATCAAGCCTTTTTTCCACTTGAATTTTGATCACTTATGAATTTATATTTAGATGTGTTTAGAAGTGATAAAGAGAGGTAGATACTTTGTTGTGACTTGCAGTTATCATAAAAGCAAAAATCAAAGAAGCCCATGACAGCTGTTTGAAGAAAATCTAAAAATAAAATAAAATTTTAAAGAAATCAACAATGCAGAGGAAGGAAAACCCACAGTGACTGCATGAAACATTTTGCAAATATGCTAGTTAGGTAAGCAGGAATCTGAGCAGCACAGAAAACTGAGATGATCTGTATAAATGTAATGATGAAATCATATTTTCATCCACTCTTCATGGACAGAGATGTAAAGGAGCTCATGAATTTTATTCAACTGCTCTTCTGGCCAAGGTGAGCACTCTTGGAATAGCTAGTCAAAATGAGCTGTGCCAAGATCTGAGATGCTGTGGATGATTGCAGGAATGAAGGTCAGAAGACTGGGCTAAAGCAGACCACTCTGTTCCATCAGTCCCTCTGACCTCCCCTCCAGGCTGCAGGCTTCTCACCTACCCTAGGCACCCTGTCAGTTTTTGGCATGCAGGCACATCTTTCCCAAGGAAAGTGGCAAGGGACTCCCTATTCTTATTTCCTCTTCTCCCCACTCTCCTGCAATCTCTGAAAATTGTTCAAGAAGTCAGCCCAAAGCTGAAGGACAGGTCAAAAATCTCCCAGAAGATTACTTCAGTAGTACAGTCATTCAAAAGCTCAAGCCATGTCCCAGCACAATCACAGTACATATTCTGGGTTGGCAGTGCCAGTCAGGTTTGTCTTCTCCATCCAAACCCCATGTATGTGGGGAAGTGGTATTTTCTCATTTCTTAAATTGAGGCCATTCGTATGAACTTTAAAAATAGGATAAAGTTTCCTGACATGGTGTCATCACTCCAATGAAAAGCAAATATGGTCCTTTCCAAATAATCATCCTGGCAAAACGATTTATGTTTGGCCAGTGATTGTGTTTTGGACAAGTCTTCATTCAGTTTAACTTCAGCGCTGCATTGATCGTGTAGTGCACTTTAAAACATGTCATATGCAAAGAGATGAAAAAAGCTGATTAGTAAGATTTATAAAAGGGACTGAGGTTTGTAGTACAAAATGTGTTGAAAGAATATGGATGGTCTTTTTGTACTGGCTATTTAGTAATGTGCTCTGTGAAAAGGGAGAACAACAGGTAATTTTGTACCCCTACAAGAAATCTGCTTCAAATCTCCAGATTGCCATTTCAGATTTCACTCCACTCATTAATTTCAGCAATTAATTACTGCTAAAAGGAGATTTTGGTACCTTTCGGTTTTGGAACACATTTCAGAATAAATGAATCTAATGTTCCCTGACATCTCTACCTCTCATATTACTGTTTGCAAAACTGCATGACAAGACTGTAGCATAATCAAAAGATATCCAAGGTTTTCCTCTTTAGGAGTAGGATCAGACCAGAGGACCTCCTCCAAGGAAGTTCAAAGGCCACGTGCCCTTTTCTCATATGGTAATCAGATATATCAGTGGGGCACAGGATCTGAATTCAGTCACACCTGTTTGTCTCTGGGCCCAAAGCAGTAACAGAAGGTGTCAAGTGTGAACATGGCCATTTCTGCACTGAGCAAATGGCTGCAAAGGAGGTCAAGGCAGGAACTCATCTCCCAGAAATACAAACAATCTCAATCATTAAACAGCTCAAGGACTTTAAGGAGACATGGGATTTTACCCAGAAAACAGGACTGGAGAGCGTTTCACACCACAGGTCTCTGTGGAGCAGCTGCAGAACTGACTGTGAAGGCACAGGGTCAGTCACAGCTCTGTGGACATCCCTCACTGGAGTTGTGAAGCCTCAGCTTCTTCTCTGCTATTGCTCTGAATGAGAGCTTTGCTGCTGGGATGGCTTAAACTGCTGCTGGGGGACTGTTAATCTTGCGTCCCTCAAAAACAAACAGGCAAGGTTTCTAGGATGGGTTTCCCCATCCTCTGACACTTCCAGTCTGTAACCAGCACAAGGCTGTCTCCTTGCCTGGAGCAGCAAGTGGCCCATGCAATTAGGTGCCACAAAAAGCCCTGCCACACTACTGTGTTTTCTCCTGGCTGCTCTTGAACACCTCTGCATGCATGTAAAAGCCCAATAAGGGAGTAGAGAGAGGCACACATACCCCAAGGAAGAATTTATAACAAAGTTCTTTGGCTCTTCGTGATAGTCATCTAAGGAAAACACCAATTTTGTTTACCACTGTGATGTGACATTTCACAGGCCACATCCTATCCCTGCATACTTACCCTGAAATATAATTTTTCAAGCCTCAGGCAGACAGCAACCTTGAAGACAAGAAATGCATGACCCCAGCTCCCATCCTGTTTATGGCGTGTTGCAATGCTTTCTCAGAAAATTAAATATTTATTAAAAGAAATAAAGAAAAAAAATATGCTTTATTTAAGAGATAACGGTCAAGGTAGGACAGCTCACTGCACTGTGAAAAAGGCACATGTACCAGGCTTAATTTGCAAGCAGCATGGCTAAGCAAAAATTAATGAGGAAAGAAAATCTAACCCAGTGATGCTGCAGTTTTGGAGTCTGTTCTCTAGAGAGCAGGTTTAAGTTCGTGGCAGCTATGGTATTCTTCTCTTTATTGCTCTCATTCGCTCCCAAGGCCCGTGCAAAAATCACCAATATTCTTGGAGGTCGGGGGGTACCAGGAAGTTAATCACAAGTCAGATCTCAAGAGCCTTCCCAGAGCTGCCTGGGAAAGTTTGCACAGCATCTGCTTGTCTAAATCTAAGGAGATTACACTAAAGGAAAAACGTAAATACTTTTTTAAAGGCTTCTTCCATGTGAAAGTCAGATTTTATGAGGTGGGTATGAAGCAGCCTAGTGTAGTCCTGGTCTGCACACAAACAGTGGGTGCCACTATTCCCCTTCTTCTGGGAGTGAGATAATTGCTTTAGCCAGTTAAAATCAGTTTTCCAATAAAGGGCATAAAACTGCATCATAAGAAAGGAGAAACAAGTCCCAAAGTCATAAAAATATAAATTAGTTCCTCTCAGTCCAGGTATTCCTCTGAAAACAGGCAGCACAAGGAATGAAGACACTTCCCAGCAGAGGCTCCCACTAAGTGTTTCAGCGTATGGACTGACATAACCAACCACGTAAAAAACACGCCAGGAGGAGAGCGACAGCTCCAAAAGGATTTCACTTTTTAAAGTCAGCTCCAGCATGTCTCTTGCTGTGTGCCAGGCAGAGCACAGTGCCTGTGCCAGCTGTGCTCAGGCAGCCCCAGCTCGCTGTCAGTACTGGGTCGCATCTCCCGGGCTCTGCGCTGGATCCGTTCTGGGCTCTGCGTCTCACCCGCGTGTTCTGTCCCCAGCCACAGCGCCACAGCTTGCCTAATAAGGCCACGAGCGAGTTGACTGGCTGGCTTAGAGGTCACCCAGTGTTTACCTTGTGAGCCAGCAGCAGCTGGAGCTCCCAGCTCTGCTCCGCTCCGGCCAGCGCTGAGCCCGGGACACGCTTTGCTTTCACCACAGGCAGCAGGAAACTGCAGGGACTGCAGGTACACTTTCCACCACTGCACATTGTAGGACCACTAGACTGAAAAAGTAATCGGGTTTCTCACTGCATGAATTGCTCAAAAGTAGGGCAGCAGCGTAGGTAGGAAGAGCCACCTCCACAGCTCCAAGGCAGCAGACAGGTACTTGTCAAACACCAGAACCAAGGGAACCAGATGAAAGCAAGGCAGAGATGCTCATTTGAGCACTACTGTTTAATTATTTATTACTCTTGATCAGTTATGGAGAGATTCACTGCAATTCAGACAGATGGCTTCAAAAGTAATGATTTTCTCTCCACAAAAATAGCGAGCTGGCTAAATAAAAAATCCCTTCTTCTGCTGCTTCCCCTGTGATTCAGTCTAATTTCTCTTTTACACCACTCCTAAGGCAAGATGCTAGATTTGGATACTGTCCTAGCCTCTTTCCCAGCACAGTCTGTGGCTGGAGCTGGCAGGCACAGCAGAGCAGCCAGGTCACCTCCTACCAGGCCACTGCCACAACGACCCCTGCGAGGGGCCATGCACAGTGGCTCTTCCCTTCAGGTCAGCATCCTTCATCAAAACCACCTTGTAAGGCTTAAATACCTGCCTAATGCTACCTGCTATAATGATGTATTTATCATATGATTCAGCTAGGAAACTGTCTTGAGCACAGGGAGTGAAACTAAACTATGATTATCATCCCACTGAAGTTAGATCCTGTTCCTGCTATAAACCTGGGGTTCACATAATTATAACTAAAAGGGATAAAATATATGGCCCATTCATTCTGAAAACAGTACATGTTAAAAAAAAACAGCTGATAAGTTTGTAAGCTTAGCTATTATCATTTTGGGCTGAAGCCGTGCCCAGGTGCACACACCAATCTTGGCTCAGAATTGCTGACTTTCTGCTCAAAGTCTATTCTCACCCAAAATATGCTTCACTTAAACAAAGAAGTGGGGCACACACATTCAAAAAAGGGCCAGTCAGACATGATTGCACAAAGGTAAGTCCTAAAATAAGCCAACTCACTTTGTGTCCAATTTGCTTAGATCAGCAGCACAATATGCTCTTATGAATATCAATAATGAATGCTGGAGGAAACGAAACAACACACAAGGAATGAGAAGAACTGCTGTGTGAGCATTAGACCTGTTAAGAGTTTTGGGAAGAAGACAATATAGCCCTGAACTATGAAAATCAGTCACATTTCACAGACTTTCAGGCTGCGATGAGAGAAAAGCTATTGAACTTGCACTGCTTGCTAGAGGAAATGGGCTCACCCATTTGTTTCAAGTCTCTCTGAATACACACTGACAAATTCAAAGTACTAGGAGAGCACTACTTCTGCTCTTGGATAAAAAGGAGAATCTGAATAAACTTTGGCACATCTGGAAGGGAACATTCTGACACCCTCACAGGTGACTACTTATTTGACACCAGTTAATTTAGGATCATTTGTGCAACTGCACACGAGCGAAGGCTTTTGAATGCTTTCATGCTTTTACAGTTTTAATTTTAAATGGGATATCATGTTACAATTGACTTTTCTCCATTTTAACACTCCCATTTTTCATCTTTGCTCACAGGCATTATGAATTCCAAGACAGGCTTCAGGAAGAAATTTTGGAAATACAGTGGTATCTCCTCCCCAGTGCTAAAGATGGGGGAAAGGTAGAATTAACATTTTTTTTAAAATCTATATTCTGAATATTTTAAACACAAAAGGATACCTAAGTGGTAGGAAGTCACCCTCATGAAGAAACCTGGCTTTTGCAATGCTCAGGACAAAGCCCAGTTACTGTTCTCAGTTAAACCTGACTGATGCAGAGCTAGAGAGTAAAGTTCTCATTGAATTTTTTAAGAACAGCAATTTCAGCAAAATCTGTATATCCATATCAAATGTGATGCTGAAATAACAGAATGATGGCTCACATAAGACCTCTGCTTAAATCAAGGCTGAAGAATATTTTCCACTCTCAGTGGCCCAAAAAGGCCACCTCCTCCAGTGACCTTACAAGCATCAGCTGCCACCCCAGCTCTCAGTCACTCGAGAGGAAACACATCCACCATGTAATCAGCAGTTATGTGCTGCAGGCACACATTCACTGAGAAGACAGATGGGGTTTCAGTGAGGTAATGGGGAGGAGCTCTTCCCCTGGTCTGCAGATGGTCAGTTCAAGCTCCAAAGTAAAACATCATGACTTTGTTGAAATTAAATGAGCAGAGAAAACAGCCTACAAATGAAAGAACAAGGGCACTTGCTTGGTGAGAAACCAAGAGTTTTGTTATGTTTATTTGTTCAGGTTCCCAGAGCCACCTTGTGAGCCTACAGGGAACAGCCCCAGGGCTGGTGCAATATTGATGCTCCTGTGATGGCTGGAAAGAGTGCTCAGTCACACCCCAGCTTTTACTGACACAAGGAGCTCAGCTGCATTTGCCCAAAAGTTCCTCTTCCCAAGACTAGAACCACCACTCCCAGCTCTATTCCTCTTAGTCTCCCAGCTCTCACCCTTGTGAGTCCCTCACTTCTGATTTTACTTCTGCTGCCTTCTGTATACCTCGACGTTCCTTCTGTTCCCCATACTATGGGTAATCCCACTGCATTTCTATACTTCAGTGTTCCTAAATGTACTTCCACGTCTCCCCTGGCTCTTCTGCTCCCACTGCAGATTCTCCCATTAGAAACCCAGTCTTCTCACTGGCTCTCTTGACCCACTTCATTTAATCTCCTGCACAAACCCAGCCATCTTTTTAAGAAGGGTTTTGTTTTCCTTCTCCAGGAGATTTCAGTCCAACCTAGCACACTTTTACTAGGAGAGAACTGATCATGGAAAGCTAAGGAGATGTATTAGTGAGAGCTGAACCAACTGCTGTGCACAAAGCTTAACTTCAGCAGCACACTGTGGAGCAGCCCAACAACCAGAAGGTCACAGTGTAAGCATGCTGATACTCTTGGAAATTTTTTTTTTTCTTGCAGGTAGATTCCCTTCATCAGTCAACTTGTTTGTCCCATGAGTAGCATCAAAGGAATGCTCCACTGTTCGAAGAGAGGCACTAAGCATGTGTAATGGAAAGAGACATCCCTTAAAAAAGAGAAAAGACAGGCAGCTTGAACAAATTAAGAGCTGGAAAGAATGGAACTCCCTCAATGTCTTAATTGCCATTGGTTATTACAGTAATACACCACCAACCAGTCAGAGAAAGGGTGCTGGACTAGACCCTTGCAAGGCAAGGAAAAAATACCTTGCCTTGCAAGGTATTTGTCTAAAAGTGAGGCAAAACTCCTGCTGAGGAACAGTGTATAGCCTTCAAAATCACAGACATGCCCAACACAATGTCTCCTAGCCCAGAGGAACACAGCCCTGAGCCAGGTGATGCTGCAGAATGCTCAGTCCCCAGGGCCCTGTGTGAACACAGCCTGATGTTCAGCTGATGTTCAGCTGCCACAGCAACACAGACCTCAGGAGGGGCTGCAAACCCCAGCAGGGAAAGGGGTATGTTCTGCAGTAAGACTTCTCTCTGCCACCACACCACACTTTTTCCAAACCCAGGACCTTGCAGTCGTCAGGAGAAATGAGACATTGCAAGCCTTGGGGAATTTTGGGCTACAGGGACCCTAAGCAGCTTCCTTAGGGCTTGTTAAAAGCTCTGTCATCCTCACACACACCATAAACCTGGGCACACAGTTTGATTCAAGCAATGAAAGGCAGCTGTTCATGAGTTTCAGTACCTTGACAGACACACATGAAATTCATGCACTGAGTTTATTGTCAGCACACAGAGTCTGCAGAAAGGTATAAGAATACCTTGGTATGAAAACAGTCCTTCTTCCTACATCAGGAAGCCATTTGGGAACTTCATTTTGGCCCACCAGCCCTGCTGGCATATTTCCTATAAAGTTCTATATCTACATTCCACACAAAGGATGTTGAAGTCCAAACAAGATGCTTGTTGTCCTTGTTGCCTTTCTATACTGACTTTTAAATGCTAATGGAAAAACTCGATAAAGTACAGCAGTAGAAGAGTTAAGTAGTCCAGCAGTCTCTCTAAATGATTTAACAATTTGTAGTGCGGTTGAGCATACACACAGACTTAAACTTTTAACTTAATCTTAGGCTTTGACTTAAAAACAAATCAAGTTCATAAACAGTCAAGTAAACAGAACAAAACAAAACAACCATAAAAAAAAGGCTCAGTGAAGGCTACATTTTAGGACATCAAGACTATCTTGTAAATATACTATTTGCCAGTGGTTGTAAGTCAAACTGCAGCAGTATTTCAGACTGCCATGGAAAGTATGCCTGCATTAAAATCCAGCACAAGAAACTTTAAATTCCTGACAGCATGTGGCCATGCATGAGATCACTGTGAAAAGCTGCAACATTTTCTTGAGCTCTTTATTTTTGTTTCCTGAGAAGTTTGAAACCATAATCAGCAGCTTATACCCAAAGTCTAGAATGTAAAGTCATCACAGGCTGGACTAAGTCCAGGAGTTGCATTAGTTCACAATATGCAGAAAAGAACAAAATCCTGTCCAAGGAGATCTGGAGCATTAGAATGCTATTTAATGAAGGCTGAACAAAACTAGAGGACTGCTCTAGTGAGGACACAACACAGGGATTTCACTTGGATAGAATAATTTAATTTTAATAGTCAAATTCTCACTTTCTGCCCTCAAGGGTATGTGTGCATATGTGTGAAAGTATCCTATTAAACAATTTGGCATATGTAAGTTCTCACTTGGTTCCTTTTTTGAGAGCTTTTTTTGGCTGAGTATTATTATTTCTTGCAAGTCATTATGAGGAACAGTGTGGGAGCATCCAGTTTCTAGTATTTCAGTGGTCTGTGGGTGCATAAAACACACCTGCATAAAAACTACATTTTTCAGGAAGACATGTTTTGTTGGTTGAGATGGGTTTTAATAGATTTTTTTTAAATCTATTGATTACTATAAAACTTTATGTCAGAATGAACACACAACTCACCTGTCCTGTCTTTTTGTCTTGCAATCAGGATGCAAAGAATAGCAAAGTCAGGCAACTTGGCAAGAAATCTCAATGGATTACTTCCGGAAACAGAAAGGCAGGGAGGAGAAAAAGGAGTAAACTGAGGGATGCCAAGGTGAATCAGCTCCAGGAATGCCAGAAATCTGCATTTAGTGTGAACTGCTCTCATGTTTTGTTTGAAAAGTTATTTCTTTGTGGAAGTCATACTGCTAGTTTTGTTTCTCTTTCAAATCTTCCAAGCAAACCACTGAGGGCAATTCCAGGATCACTACTTTGTGGAAAATAATGGGAACATCCAATAGCAAACATTGTTAAATATTGTAACAAATTTATCCCTCACTACACAAAAATAAAACTAACATTGTATTTCTATTTTCTTATCTACAGGGCTTAACTCTTTCTGTTCATTGGCTCTTTTTCCCTCTTTAATATCCTCTATTGTGAGAAAAATAAACAAGCTTGGGCTCTGTATAGAATTTTTCTGCTTTTAAATTTGGAGACTGAAGCAGGGCTTTTGCTTCCTTTCAGTTACCCTCATGAAGAGATAGGAGTTGTAAAAGAAGATTTCCGAACAGATTTGAGGTCCAATTGTGCTGGCAGAATATACAGTTAACCCATTTCCATCTACTGAAATTTCTTCAATTATCTTTTTTTCCCTTTCCCATTTTTAAGCCCATCAAGTGTTATGCCATCTAATTCTCTCTCTTTCCAATCACAAGTATTATTAATTAATCAGGATGGAGTCCTATAAATGCTCATATTTCAACTTTATAGAGCTGGCTAGGTCTGCCATAAATAAAAGCTACGTACACAATGTGCAGCCAAGATGCAAAGCCCCTATCTGTTAGAGCTGAGCCATTATGCTCCAGTCAGGTTACAGCTTTTCTGTCGCTTTTTCCACACCCCGTATCAGTCTAATACTGCTACTCCTTTTTGGTTAAGTATTAAAACAATAGATCAGCTTTAGCTTCTAATATTACCTTTGCTATGAGTTTGCTACAGAGAGGCTGTACTCAATACTGCCAGTCCCTCCAGGCCAGTGCAAGGCTGAGCTGCTGTCCAGTGTGGGTGTTCAGGGTGTTTCCTGGGACTCATAAGACACTAAAGCACTGGTAATGCTGCTAAAGTGGTAATAGTGGAGGATATTCACAACCAATTACAGGTAAATTCTTGACAGCAAGAGAGAACAAACCACAAAAAACATCGCTCCAGTGCTAGCCATGTGACCAGAGTTCTGTAACTCAAGTACCCCATGGAAGGGGTATTTTAACATACTGTATTTTCATGACTATACGGCACACTGAAAATCCTAAAATTTGATCAAAACCCCTAAGTGTGCCTTATAATCCAGCGCACCTTATATAGAAACCTTGAGTATTGAAGGGATCTGAAAACAATTTCTGTTTCACATTGTGCAGCAACAA
>VRYO01002734.1:15067294-15089779 GCA_009812075.1 Sialia sialis
TTATAATCGTGAAATTACTGTACATTCAAGTAAGCCAAGACACGGCTATGCCATATCTTACAATATCAAGGATCATGGAAGATGCTGCAGTCTCTCCCTCAGTACATCCCACCTGCTGTGTAACTGCTCCCAATACCTGACAACATTTTTCAAGTTGTTGGTTCAGCAGGTTGCAGGAAGCTATCTTCTGGCAGAGAAAGACAAATGCTAGTACAGCTATGCGCTTCCCTGGCAAGTAATTTATCTGAATTAGATTAAGCTTTTCTGACCCCCTCCACCTACCCAGGGCTCGGGTTAAATTCCAGGGTTACCTATCCAGCCCCTGTTGGATAGGGGACACAGCTGAGTAAACAGCTCTGCCCTCCTGACTACAGCAGTGGGACTCAGAAAAATGAACAGGCTGATTCCTGCGACTCCTGACACCACTACAGCAGCATCAATCGTTTTCACCATCATAACTGATACTGAAAGTCAGTCTTGCATGATAAAGGCAGATACTATAACTTTTAAACACACATAGAGGTTAATTTAGAGCACATTTGTACAGACAGCCCATCAAACATAACTAAGAAGTCAGATGAGCAAGTGAGAAGATTGTGACTTCTACTTCGACATATTAAATCTGACATTACTTTAATATTTATCAATTTAGGATACAGCACTACAGAAAAATATTGAAAAGCTTTTTTATAAAGAGTACCAAGTAGTTCTCCTCTGCTTTCCACAGTGTACATACTGTCATACATATAGACAGTGAGTGCATCATCAGATCTGTATTGAAACCGCAAGGTTAACACAACCTGATTCAAATCTTAGAAACAGCACATTGCCAGCTCTGATAACAGCACATGTAAAGCATCTGTTATTCCACAAAGATTTGAAATCTATTCTTTATAAATATTTCAACTCTGAATTTGGCTTCTAATTGAGTAAAAGAACAGATTTGTTAAAAGCCCACTTGCATTCAGGGCTTTTTTTTTTAATAGATTTGATCAGATTTTAGAATTTAAATACTTTGTGCTTAAAAGAACCAATAGATTATAGAGGTTTAGTTGCTTGGAATTTTTTTATTTTTCTTTCAGCCATTATCTTTACAAATATGAACTCGATGCTAAGTAACTTCTTAAGTCAGCAGTGTGGGTTAAGGATGGCAACCAATTGACACAGAATGCCTGAAACTATTTGTCTGATAAAGTTCCTTTAGATAAAAACAGCTATTTGTCTACAAATGACTGATGTGGCAATCGTGATTCTCAAAAACCCTACAAAACCTCAACTTTGCAAAGAGAGGACAAAGAACTAGAATTTCCTATTCCCAAGATACTAAGAACAGTCATGAGCCCAGCAGGTACTGGCTTTATAGCCTCCCCCTGTTTAGCAGGCTGAAAAGTCCTTATCTCTTTCTACAGTATAACAATCATCTTCTCACCCTCCCCTCTCCACTGAAAGAATATCATACTTTGGCAGTTCAATGCCTGTCTGATTAAACAGAGCAGTTTTTCATAACTTCTGTTTAACCTTGAAATCTGCTGCTTCTATTTCAGACCTGATGAAGTGCTGGTGTGCCTGCAAGCTTGGCTCATTTTTTCCCCCTATACCAGCTGGTCTAATAAATTACCTCTTCCTAACAACCTCATGTTAGCTATGTCCTTAGATCATACACTATTATGCCACTTCAAACTTTTATTAAACCATGATAAAGAGTACTGCTGGCTTAAGAAATATTAAAAAAACCCAAAGTCTCTCAAACTATTATCTTGTATTACAGGTGGTCATTCATCTTCCTCACTCCTCCCCACACAGATGAGGAAAGGATCACTTTTAAATGGTTGCCAGGAGCACAAGCATTTTCTGTTTAAGCTGCTCTAAATGAATACATATATAAAATGTATACATCTATGAAATATATAGATTGGACATTTTATTAAGTTTGAGGTGATGATGGTCAGGTTCCCTGTCTGCGAGAGAATGAGTTTAAAACACACAGCTTGCATGATTTAAATTTTAAAGCAACTTTTTCACCTAATTTGAGAAAAGGAAGGGGGTGGGGAAGGAGTATTTTGTTGCAGAGAAATCATCTCTTTTCAATCCATGGGTAAAAAGTCCTTTCTTTAAGGTCTGGCAGTTGGAGGCTTAACTCTGGTTTCAGACATGCCTTTATTTGGAAACAATGAGGGAGCAGGCAAGGCAGGGCTTTTTCAAAGATGATGCCTGGGCACAGGCAAGCTAACAACAACTTGGCAAAATGAGTGGCAGCTCTGCACAATCAATGCAGCCATATGCTCCTTGAACAAAAAAAAACAAGCATGGAGTTTACGGTTTGACAAAGCAAACAAACAAAAAGCCCCTTTGTAATTGCTGATTAATCATTAGAGGAGAGAGGCGAAGAGCAGAGCTCCATACAAATCCCCAAAGCTTGAGGCTCACACAGCTGCACTCCCAGGACGTGTATTTCCTGGAGCACAGTGCTGTCTTCAGGACTGCAGGGCACCTGCTCTGCAGCACAAGCACTGCTGCACGGCAGAGGATGTGCAAGGCACAGGCAGCATGGCCATGAATGGCAGGGGGACAGGAGCTGGCTGAAGGGCTGGCAAATGCCTCCATGTAAAAATCAAAGTGCACACCATCAATGTACCAAAACGCAGGAATTTGGGGCAGCTCCCACACTAGTGCTGGCACTTGGCTGTTGCTGGCAATACCTGCAAGATGGCTCCTTGAAATCACATCCCCTGCTTCCCACAGGCAGGGAGAAGAGACTATTTTTATACAGCCTCTGACCACTCTGACAAAAATAAATGGAAGTAAAACCTGAGGCCAGCCATCCTCCTGGTACTTCTCTCTCCCAGTGACCTCAGGAACATTTGAGGCAGAGGAGACCAAGCGAGAAGAGCAGACCCCAAGAAATTGAAGCAATAACCTGACCTGAGGTGAAAGATCAGGATCTGCTTGCATTTTCTTTCTCCACCCTGCTTTCTCTCACACCGAGAACAACTCTCAGTTAGAAAAGCTGACATATTTTCAGAAATTTTTCCTTTTTTCTTTTGGAAAAAGAGACTCCAAGTTCCATTCAGGTTTTCTTCACTACCTTCTTCCTCTCTAGTATTGCCAAGGTCAGATACAGGAACCATACAAAAAAGCATGAAAGCCAAACAGAAAGAGGAGGTATCTATTTAAAGGTACTTTCATCCTCTTCAGAAAAAACTTTTTGTTCCACAAGTTAAAGTTCACATTTTGCACAATCTTTATCTTGCGGTTTTCTCTATGCTCCTGAAGCCTTGGCTCAGTGCTGTTGAATTGAGGAAAAAATATCCAGTTCACAGCTGATCCCAGCACTGGAGATGGGTGGACAACCAGCACGAAGCCAGTCTCTCACTTCCAACCTTTCTAGACCACAGAAACATCTGGCTTCTATGACAGGAACCACTCGGATCCATCCTCTGATGGATGGTTGATATGAGAAAGAAGGGGAAATACTTATTAAAATATCATTTTGCTAAGGTAAAGCCTAGCTTTCCAACTGACATGGTTTTTCTTTCCAGTGGACAGGCTTGTGATGGAGGTTTGGCATCTGCTCAGCTCTTTCTCTGTGGCAGGTAACTGTGCTGCCTCCTGCATGGATGCAATCAGCACAGCTGTGGCTGCCAGCATGTGGCATTCAAAAGCCTTTCATCCACAGCAGTCTTGGACTTTGTTTTCCATCACGAAACACATCTTGCAGATGTATATTTTTATTTTTCCTCCTGATCTCATGTATAGAGGCCACATTGTTAGAGCATCTTTAGTAATCAGGAAGAAGATGGGCAGGCAGGTGTCTGTGGCAAAAGACCCTCTTGTAGGAAAAGGACTCAAGACTGAGCAGTGAGGAATACCTTGTGCTTACTTAACCATGGAAACTGCAGTATTAGGCAAGTGATAAATATGCTTTCCACTCAGAAAACTTCTGTCAAAAAGGCAGCCTGGGCTTTGCACCCAAAATCAGACAATGCCTCTTTAGTCGCCCTACAACAAGGGCTGCTGAAAGCTGAGGTGAATAAATTACTTTCCTTCTCTCAAAATTGCATCACATCTCACTGGACATTACCAGTTTCCTGTTGCATTCCCAGAACTGATGAGAATTCTTGGAAGTATTATTTCTGGTAATATGTAAGACTTTTTTGCATATTCATGGTCACAAAGCATCTCTATTAGACTTACTGACTGCTGAAGAGTTGCCTCTTAAGAAGAAAGATTTCAAATTCAAAGCAAGATGGAATGATTTTCTAAATCATCCTAAACCTTCAGAATCTATTTAATCTGTTTGGAGATTCACAGTTGTTTTCAGGCCTTTTGCTTTAAGAACTGCTTCATCTATGTTTACAGTGGTTTTCAGCTGTTTCTTGACCAAAACAAATTAACTAGTTTGGTTTCAATTTTAATTTTATATATCATCTAAAAAAGTAAAAAAAAAATCCCAAGAATTATTTTCTTCCTCTTCCTTCTATGGATTGTGGTATTAAAAGGATCCTTTGGTATAAATTTTTAGTTGAGAAACATAGTAATGTGTTCTTTCTTTTCACCCTTTCTATTTAAGAAAAGAAATATTAGAAGCAGACCAGTAACATTAATTTCAATAAGATCCCACAATTTAGAACTTTAACCACCTGATTCCAAAGCAGCTGTAATCATGTTCAGGAATTTTGCCCATTGCACTATTACAATGCCATGGGAAGAATCACAGAATATTCTGAATTGCAAAGGCTGCCCAAGTCTAAACTCTGAATGGCCCATGGTGTATGAGCCCACAAACATGTTATTAGCACCATGCTCTAAGCAAGTGAACTAATAAATATGAGGGATTGGCACTGGCATTTCTCCTAGAGTTTTAATCAGTGCTATCAAAAAATGCAATAGCAACTGACTGCTGCCTTGAGCAAGTAAAGCTAGTGAAGTATTAGCATTCCCTGTAATAAGACTCATGATCACTACAGATTGCATATAACAATTGGCAAATTTCAAGGGAGCCACCACAGCAGGGCAGCCCAGCCCTGCAGGGCAATTTATGACAAGTGAATGAGCCAGAAACTGTAATCAAATCAGTGGCAAAAATAAGCTCAAAAGACAAACAGTAACTCAACCACTAGAAGCTGCTTTATTTCCACAATAGCTGGATGTAAATACTTCCTCTTCCCTGCACTGCTAGACTTGCAGTTCAAGAAATTTATTAAGAGTTTGAGAACCTACATCCAACACTGTGGCTCCCTCTGACTGTTGTATTGTGTTAAAATATTCTGAGTGTATGTTCAGCCTAGTTAGCCAAGAACTTAACCACCTCTATAATTAACTCTAGAATCTGACATCATCATCATCCCCTCAAGGTTCTCTTAAAATTTTAATTGCCTGGTTTATGAATATTCATTTGCCAGCATTACACTTCCAGGGATTTATGAAAACCCAATGGCATGTCAGTGCTCAGAGATGTTCTATTACTTCTGTTCTTCCTTAGTTATTTATTACAAGTCAGGAAGCGCATCAAGCCTGCAGTTGATCCAACCATCTGGGTCAATTCACAGAGATGAAGTGGCACAGCAGACACTGAGTGCTGCTGCTCAGGGTGCCCATTAATCCCTCCAGTGGACGTGATGCTTCTTCACGGGCCTCATTGGTTCTAGGTTATAAAATCTGCTTCTTCCTTATCTCCTCCTGTTCCTCTCCTCCTACATGCCACTGCAATTACAAGCCAGGCACACGACAGCCAGCCCGCCCTTCAAACGCTGCTCCCATGTAAGAGAGCAGTTGCCCAAACCACAGAGTTTATCAGATGAGTACAGGCAATTATTCCCCACAGTCAGCTTGTTTCAGCAAGTGCTACAACACAGACGGAACTGGCACACTGCAACAGCTAAGTAAAGTTTGTGATACTTTGGTCCATTACCAAGAGGCATCAACATTTCTTCTGTATCAAAAGGTAAAATTTGTTTGACAGTTTTTTGTGTGGTCCAAATTGTGACAGTGCTGAAGTTTGAGGTCACTGGCTTGGACATAACTATATGCCACAGACACGGGATCCAACCATCCCCAGATGTGAAGGATCTCCAGTTTTAAAAGGAGAGCTCAATAAAAATTCACAGTGCAGGTAGATCAAAAGCTCATCTGAATCTGAAGAGGGAAACAAATATTTAGAGCACAGCTTGTAAGGAATGTGAAATTCAAGGCTACATTTAATGTATTAAACCAGGTGTATATTAAGCCAGAAGGTTTCTCCTAATAGCCATGCAAGCTGTAAAGCAAAACTATACATTTCTGCGATGTATTCCTTAGTTACATTTCTCCTTTGTCAGCAAAGAGGCAGCTCAGCAAAGCTCAGAACTACTTTTGTTATTTCCTGGCAAAACAAATTTAGTTAGAACTTTCTGAAGTTATTGTCAAGTCTCACCTTACAACAATTTATGCAATTATGTGATTTTCCTCTCAGCACCACTGCTTCAGAACAAACAAGGTAAGAGGCTTGATCTGTCATAAATGAGCATTCCAAGCTTCTGGGTTTTGTTTCTGCTCCAAATATTTACAGAACAATGAAAAGCTCTCAATTTGGAAGAGTAACTTCCAACAGCACCATTTGGAAAAAGCAGTATTTAAAGGCATGTCTAAAGAGATCCTCTAGACTACTCAGCAGGAAAAAAGAGAAGAGAAATGTAAATAAAGAATATCAAGTAAAAAAAGTATATAATCCCTGAATGGAAAGGGAGAAGAAAATTAGAGACCAGCAACAAATAGTGAAGAAAAAAGGTCAGATGTCCTGAGGGATGCAATCATGATCCTATTTTAAAAACGGAGAGGCTAAAATTGTGACTGATACAATGGCCTATGGGCCAATCCAGAAAGTTTGAAGTACCATAAATAAAAAGGCTTTGTAGAACATCATCACTTGATGCTTCCTCAACTCCCAGGTCACAGCTTTGGCCAGAGGCTGGTGTTTGGGCAGACCACTGTGAATTCCTACCAGTGCGTGGGGGAAAGCTCTGCACTCCAGGCAGTCCTGGACACTGCTCAGAGTACAGCAAGCACACATCACTGTGCTTGAATTACACCATTTCTGCTTGGCTTCTGTAGAGAAACCAGCTTATTTGGACTTGTTTTCTAGCTTCCTAGCCTTCCTTGGGGAGGGAATAATTTATTGTCCTCAGAACACAAGGACCTATTGTCAAAGTCACAAGCTACCTGTTTGCCCTAATCAGGAGAGATCCTTTGTGGTGCAGGGAAAAGGGGAACCATTCACTTGTATGGGATCTCCCTTAGAAGCAGAATGGGCGCTTTTTAACTGTTTTGATTATTTCAAAAAGAACAGAAGTTTAAAATAATTTACTTCAAGAATCTGACCCAAAATCTTGATTGTTGCTTTGCTAAGAGCTCCAAAAGTAGTTGAAAAAAATCCAAACTGAGTCTGGCCTGCAACATTCTTCCAGCACCATCAACCCACTTTATTTATTTATTTGTAGTGGCTAGTTAAATCTCTACTCTGCAACAAAATAAGGCTTGGGTAGCTGTCAACCCTTAAAGCTAAACAGCTACAACACTTGGCAGGTGGTTTTAAGAAAGACTTTCAGCTACAAATGAAAACATGATGGGCTGGATAAAGCTGAATGCCCATTTTTTTTTGGCACCCAATACTCTTGTAGGAAATGTTGGCCAGCTTCAGGGTCCTGAATTGTGTAAATATTTCCAAACATTTTGAGCCTGTCTGCCTTGCTGGACCACCCACAGGGAGTACAGCTTGATGGCCATGGGAACAGTACCACCAGCTACACTGTTTTTCACTGAACTCTACTGAATACACTTAACCTCCAGTGAACTGACAAAATCCCTGCTCTGTGGAGGAAGAGCCACACGTCTGCCCAGCAGGAGATGCAGTAAGGCATCCTTTGGCAGGCAGAAGGGCACATCCCAGCTCTACTGGATTTAGTGGTTAGGTTTTGCCCACCAGTTCAGCAACATGAAAGGGACACACTTGTGCTTTGTTCCCCGGGTACAAAAAAGTGCTTAACATAAAAATCTGTCTTCGTAAAAGCAACATAGACAGCAGAAAACTTCATGGTAATTCAACTAATTGTTACACTCACAAGAGAGAAGCAATTCAGAAGTGTTAATCAGCCTGAAGCTCATTCCAACTCAAACCATTCATTAGACTCTGAGGTTGAGCAGGTTGAGTTTCACAGCCTGAGTCAAAGATATGAATAAGGAGTAAAACACCCAGGTACCTGAGGAGGCACTGCCAAGGCACAGGTCATGGAAGTGAAGTCATGCTGAGAACGAGCCATTTACACCTCCTAGGGTGTAATCCCATGATGAAACATTTAGATTAAATCTTAGACTCTTATCCCAGCATATCAACCCTGTCTGCTCCCAGCAGAGGTGTCTGAAGATCCTGTTTAAACTAGCTAATTTATCCAATCAAGGCAGGAGACACAAAAACATGAGAGCTCCTCTTGTGCCTCTTGGGGATGGTGCTGTGCACAGCCAGGAATTGGACTCAATGACCCAGGTCCCTTTCCAACCCAGCACATCCTACGATTCTTTAAGTGCTTCCCTTGAAGACATCTCTACTTCTCCATCTCAATGCCTGGCCCCTAATCTTTGTTATCTCTCAACTCCTGCTTCTCCCCTCTCTGTCTCTTGCACAGGGAGCAAGGGCCTTGCTGTGGAAGGCTGCTCATGGCACCAGGAAGTACAAGAAAGTGAGCCTAACAATTCTTGATTTATCTGAAGCATTTGCTGAGAGGATTATGTGTAGGGTCACTTCTTTCCTGACAATTAACTTCAATGAAGTTGTGCTGTCATGACATTTCATTGTCTGCATTCAGTCTCTCACAGGCACTGGAAGTCACTCAAAAAATTCCATTCAATTCCTGGGCCCTAGGTATAAATCAAAAATATTTCTCCACTTAATATTTCGCTGCAAATGTGCTACTTCTGTGCTGGCTTCAATCAAGCTATAAAGTACTTGTGATATTAAATATAATTCTTTCATAGCTACAATTCAAAATTATGCTCCAATTTTACTTATTCCTATTTTTACCCAGGTCCGTACAAGCCAGCACAGGCAGTATATGAACTTTAGTCATTCAAAAGAAGAGTTTGCATGTATCTCAAATCAAAGGTGCAGAACTAAGTAATTTCAAGTAGAAGACTGCTCAAACTGAAGTCCTCATGACACTCTTCCAGAAGCATTACACAGAGGCAAGTAGATAGCGTGCAGTTTTAATCTTGGGCTAGAAGACACAGCAGTAGACTTGGTCCAAGAATCAATACAGTGTCTTCAAATAAAAGAGAAGTTGTCTTTTGCATAAGAATAAAAGCCCAACACTTTTCATGCATGTCTTCCCATCATTAAAGTCTCTAAATAAAGCAAACTCGAGCACAGTATGATGGACCTCTCATCACAAACCTTTAAATGCTGACATATCACCTGATGAGTGAGATGAGAAAGCAAAGCACTGAGGAACCTCACAGAGCTCATAGGTGCTCCAGTTTTTAACTCTTCTCTCTAACCCAAGCCAACACAGTGCTCCCTACTCACCAGTCCTACACGCTCACTCCAACACTGAGCAATTCTTTTCCAACCCTGACTCCCCTGCTGCTCATTCAGCACCCACGCTGACACAGCCATGGGGAGCAGGTCTGAGCAGCCCACAGGACTTGGGAGACAGTGGAAAAACCTTCTGACAGAGCAGTTCCCCAATCTGTGTGGCCATGTATCCAGCTGACACTACTTGAGAGAGTGGCTCTGGAGCAAATTGGGGATGGAAAGACAAGTGGGAAAGATTCCTAAATTGGTATTTTAAAGCAATTTAAATGCCACTTTCACTATTCCTATCTGCCAATCCAAGCCATTAGCTGCCTAAAGTAGAAGAACAAAAGTGGTAACCCTGGACTTTAACAAAAAAATGAGGAGATCTGATTTTGAAGTTTACCCACCCAAAGCCTGAATCCACTTCAAGACAGCCCCAAGCACCAGTTTACAAGCAAATGAACAGCAAGGCCACTCTTGGCCTCTCTTGTATAAAACAGACCAGCTATGAAGAGCACAAAGTCTCATGGATGATTTTATGTTCTTTTCTGCAATTATTGCTGTGAATTCTAGCTAATATGTCTGGAACACATTACTTACTCAAAGAACAAAATGTTGGACAGAAGTGTTGATACTATGTTTTCTCCTTTGACTTAACAATTACAAATCCTTATAGCCAGCAAATATACATAGTCTAAATAGCCAGAAATATGATTAACAGCAGAAAATCTAAGCCTCCGTGACTCACTCTGAGCAAGTGCCAGGATGGATCATTTTTCTTTGCCCACCTAAACATAGTTCTTACATATAAAGGGCTGTGACTTCATCTAATGACTGAACAGCAAAGGCTTCCAGCCTCTGATCGGAAGAGAAATGCCAAACATTTGCATATACAGGAGCTTTTTTTTAATTTCACAGTTCTTTCAGTTCCTTTCAGAGTTCCTCTGATCTGAACACTATCTCTTATCTGGCACACTATACAGTAAATGAGCATGCAATCATCAAATCTGTCCTTTTGAGCTCTGATGTACTTCAAGACAACCATTCCTTGGCTACTTTTTAAAATAACCTAACCATGTTTTCTACTGCTTAAACTTGCCATTCCCACCTCTGCAAGATCTCCATCTGGACAGCTGGGATGCAGGCAGCAATCAGGAGCCCTGATGAAGGCTTGGCTAACCCTGGCCCTTCACTGCAGGACTTGCAGCTGTGTCTGTTTGCCCTTTACAGATGTGCACACACATCTACCTGCCTGATCCCCACTCCTCCAAAATCCTTGGCAGATGTCGAGGGTAGATTTACATGTTATTTCACAAAATTTACCTTTGTCAGCCTATGTGGCCAGTTCAGTTAGTCCTTATTGCTCTGAAGGAGCCAAAAGACCCTTATACTTTTAGAAATGTCAACAAGAGGAGGAAAAAAATCAAAGCTGCCCACACACCAAATACAAACAATTTTTGAAAACAGATGTTTGTTCCACACGTGTTCGGATTGACTCGTGTTTTGGGTACAAAACCACTCTGGTCAGTTGAAACACAATTGTAGATGATTGCTACATAAGCAGAATTGACCCCAAGAAAACTTCTAATGGTTTTGTTCATTCTCAATACAGTTAGTTGACTGCAAATGCAATGTTGATTTTTTACAGAGCTACAGTTTCCAGTAGTTCCACATATAAACTGACAATGCATTTTGGCAATGTTGAAACTGCATCTGCCACAATTACATTTGCAGCACACCTTTACATACATGTGTACTGATCAATAGAGTATTTTACTAGGTAGACCTCTATAACCAAAACATATTATGTGCTACTTTTCAAAGTTTAGTTTAAGGAATGAAAGTAAAAGAAAAGATGGGATACTTTAACCTGAGAATTTGCTGTTTAAATCTGTAATGCAGCCTTTAAAGACATGAGTTAATTTTACAGGTGTGAAATGAAGTTTCCCATTCTAAAATTCAACCTTCAACTATAAATTTGAAGTTTCCTTACTTGCCAAGCCAACCCTTACTGTCCAATCAGAGTGAAAGAATGGGGGCCGAGCTGTATTTTCAAAGTGTGCAACTGAGTACAATTCACACAGCTTTTGCTGAGAGGAACTCAGGGAGTTAGCATATGTTTTTTGTTTGAAACAGGTTAGTAAAAACTAACTCTAGGGCATGCAGTAAGCTTTATATGCCTCAGCTTCAGGTTGCTTAGAATTACCAACACCAAAACCTTGAGTTTGCCTTTCAAAAGAATTACATGCTCTGGATGTTTGGCTACAGTAAGAAATATATCATTCAAGGTTAGCTTTCCTCACCACAAAAAATAGCTACTTCTCCTCACAACGAAGAGGTAAAAAAGTGCAATTCAGTGCTGCTGGAACAACAACTATTGGCTGCTCAGCTCCAGTTGCCTTTGTTAAAACATCTGGCAGGTTTTTTTTATTGGAACTGAAGGCAGGCAGGTGTTACAATGACTGACACCAAAGTCAAGGGAACCCAGGTCTCAACTCCCAGATCTAACTTGTGGCTACAGGGTCAGCTTTACCAAGCCTTAGACACTGCTGGAATGCCAATAGCTGCCTGAAATGCTGCTTTCAGCAGGATTTCACCTTGCTTTCAGGGCCAGTTTTCACTTAATGGAAAATGACATTGAAATACTGTCTATTTGTCACTCTAATATGAACAGTTGGGGCAATTATTTTCTAAGAGTTAAAGAGTTATTCTAGCTGTCCCCGAGGCTTAACTGGGCTTCTTGTCAGAAAGGGCAAGATTGAAAAAGTCACATGTGAAGCACATATGACTTACATATTCTCTAGATCATTTGGTGCAACTGTTTCGAAACAGTAATCCACACTCCTTCATCCTTCCACAGAGAGCTGATGGGAGACAGTGCTACCTTTGTTTTATTTTAGGGAATAGACAGTAATTTTGTCTAAATCTAAGGCTGTTAGAGCAAGAATGAAATTATGCACATCTTTGCTGACTGCCAAGAGTTTTACAGGTATAAGCCAAAAGAAGCACATTTGGCAGTCATTAACTCCACAGAAATATTATTTACTTCTCACAGTACTTTGGCACACAATCTCTGGACTAACACCTGGATGCAGTCCCTTTGTAACAGACACTGGTAACAGCATGGCATTTTTTGGTGTCAAATGGCTCGGTTCTGTCAGGAAATTGCACACTTCCTTCAGAACAGTCTGGTGGAGGCTCAAGTTGCTTTAGAAATACATCTGGCCTTAAATATTATGACACATGATGCTTGATGTCCAAGCTCCTCGTGATGACTTTTTTTGTGTACATGAAGAGAGAGACATGTCTGGGAAGCCAAATAATTTTAATCTGGGTCTTTGAAAACTGACTTTACAGATTTTTTTTAAAGTCTGAAAACTGGGCATCATAAGAACAAAGAGAGACCATCCCATCAACTAAATCCAAATAAATCATCAAAGAGTTAATGCATAATTGCTGTACCCTCTCTACTGAAAGACTCCCTTCAACACACCACCACGTGAATCAGTGACATCAGAAGCATTTTTATCACCAGTTACCCAATGCATTCTTATCTGCTTAAGGCAGACTCCAAGTAGGACATGTTTTGCTCATTAAAAATCACGACCTTCCAGTGTGTCTATTAACTCTAAAGTGTCTAGGTGGGAATACAGCAAAAGCAGGGAATCAACAAAGAGAGACCATTGTGCACACTAATTCCTGTGCAAGCTCACTGTTCCCCTGCAGGAGACAAAAGGAGGCTTCTCCATGGAGAAACACAAGACAGAAGCTTTTGAATTCAGCAAGAAAAACATACTGCAGACAGCAAGGCCTCTCCAAAGTGGATAATCTCAGCCACCCTGTTACTGCAAACTACTCCACAGCTTTTGTCTCCTGAAAATTACAGTGAAATTTCCATCCACAACAGCCAACACACTGGGGAGAAACATGAACTCAAACAATGGCAATTTAAACTAAATAAGCTTGTGCAACTTTCTCCTCTGTTCATTATATTAAAGGTTTCATAGACACCTGATCTTGTGAACGTGTTCTAAGAAAGTAAAATGACAATGTTGCATTTAAAAAACCCCAAAACCACAAACCACAAATTCCACACATTCTTAATCACCTTTTGCATAAACAAATGTACTGAACTATATACAGCTTTCAAACCACTTCATCAACATAGAGACAAGAGAAACCTCAGCCCATACTGTGTTATGATGTGTGAGACAAACACTTTCCAAATAGAAAAAGATTCCAATGACCTGTCTAAATGTCTTGGTCACAAATGGCTCAACTCCACCATCTCTGAGTCTACCTGGACTCACTGTGAAGGAGCAATGTGCACTACCATTTTCCTTTTTCCTGTGCTACACAGTTCTGTGTACAGTTGTAGTGTAATCCTTCTTCTCTGTATAAAAAGTAAATATGGCCAAATTAAAGACGGATTAAAACTGCTTTATGTTCCCCCCCACCTTCATCTCATATAAAGTATCAAATACAAAGAATTTAGCAAAGAAATGTTAAGAGCACAGCTATAGTCCTGAGAAATCTGAAATCCTCCTTCCTACTGTAAATTTTGGTCAAAATTGTCATTTAGCAATGCAAGATAAAACAACATGGGAGAGGTAGAATTAACTTTTGAGATAGGGAAGAAAATTTACCTGTTCTAACAAGTTTAAACCTCTGTTGCACAAAGAGAAGCTGATATTGTTACTTTCCATCAATCAAAATGCTTCCTGCATTCCACCCTTAGTGCACTTAAGTCTGAAATTCAAGTTAAGAGCTTCTGCACTCTGTGGTATCTAACTTCCATATGTGATGTCTCTGTGGTCTGTTTTAAGGCTTAAAGGCATTGACACCTAGCAGGTTTACAGGAACACAACAGGCATATTAAAATTATGGAGCAATTTATAGCAACTTGCTTTTTAATTAGCAAAGGAAAAGAAAATGGGATCACATAAAAAAGGATGCTTATTAAAAATACTCATTTTATTGGAAGCAGTGTAAAAACATTTAAAAGTCAGTATGAGACTGAAGCACACATCAATTACACAACACAAAAATTAAGATGTCTGAAGGAGTATATTTATCAGGCAGTTTCTTCCTAACCCTCACTGCTTCTGCAGGTAGAAGGATTCAATCTCCTATAAAATATGCAGATAGGGGTGATTATTTAAATATATATGTAACAATGTGGGAGAAAGATTCACTACATGGGGGAGTTTGTTCCAGTACAATATTCCTATCACTAAACTCAAAGTGGTTTTAAAATAGTAATCCTCCAGACATGTTCTGTCTTCAGGTATTCCCAGGGCTAAAACAAAGGTTTATGTGAGTCAGAATAAAAATTCTAGATCTATTTGACAGAGAAATACAGATTTATAATCCAAATAAAATAGAAGGTGGCCTTAAATTGCTAGTTCCTGAAAGGAAAATTGAGAAGCAGAACTTTTTTTTTCAAGGACGCCATTCTTGTGTTTCTGATGATTAAAATACAGCTCCTTGAAGCAAGGAAACTCACCTTCCAATCCCCCTGTCCCTTATGCTCCCCCTCTTTAAGCAGGCTGGAATAAAACCACTCACATTTCAAACTGACAATGCTGCAAATTTTCTCAAACAAATGGCTGAAGGAACTGCAAGCAAAGATATTGCTGCAGGAGAAGGAGGTAAAACTGTGCCGGTAACTTCTACCTCTACTACCTGCAGTGTCCTGGTAATGTTTAGAACTAAGAGAATGGAAAGTTGGAGCAAGTTTTCCTCAGAATGCTCCAAGTCTCAAAATAGAGCAGAGTTATCCAATGCAACAGTACTCTCATGTATTTATAGAACTTTTTTAATGCAAGAGAAAATTACCACTGAAAAGTTTTGTTATTATAGAAGTGTTCTTATAGCCCCTTGTAGTACTGTGGCTAAGGTTAACATAAACAAACTGAAAAAGAAAAGAGACACATCACACAAACCAGCCAGCGACAGGACTTTCCATTCATAACAGAATGAACTCATCTTCTAAGCAAAACCACGAGAATAAAAACACAAAATGCCTTAAGGAAGGCTGAAGGACTGGCATGCACAGGCTGGAATAAACCCACTTGCATTTCAACCTGACAATGCTGTGAATATTCTCAAACAACTGGCTCGAGCAACTGCGTGCAAGCTCCCCGAGTGAGGTGCTACTTACTTCAGAATCCTGTAACAAATCCACTTGTCTGCCTTTACACAAAGAGGGCAGAAAGAAGGTACAGATGCAGCAAAAGGGGTGAAAGTCTTCTCAAAATAGTTACTGATAACGCCTGTAGCTCTCTTTTGCCAAGTACTTCATAATTCTTGTTTTAAAGAAGTTTCTCGCGTCAGCTAAGATTCTTTTCCCAAGAACCTAACACTCACCCACTTAGAAAACAGAAAAGTGACTTCACAAAAGTTACCAAATATCAACATGCATGGCTGGCAAGTACATGTGCAGTCAAGATGATTCAGATAAGTCAGATAAATTTAGAACAGCGCTTTCCTAAAAGCATGCGTTCACCAAATGCAGTAAATATGCAGGAGCTATATCCAAGTGCTGATTCCAAACATCAGAGCAAAAAATTTATTAGTGAAAATCTCCTTTTAAGAGTTCGCTGCCATCTGAAGTCCTCAACAGTGTTATTCCTTGATCTGCCTTTAGTATTTCCATCCATCACTGGATTTATCCACATAAAAAGCTATAGGCTCTCCAACCTCTGAGGACTAAGCCAAATGCAGTGTGGCAACTTCACATAGGACCAGCCTTTTATGGTTGGAACAGTAGAGCTTTGATACAGCTAATCTACCATAAATAGCTCTTGAAACTCAGAAGGATCAAATCAGCTGTTGCAACAGTCCCAGCCTGTAGCTGCTTCAAATCCAATTATACTGTCAACCCTGGCTTGCAGCTCTCCCTTTTATTCCCCTCGTCCAAAACATTTTCAGTCCTCCTCCTGACAGAAATTAGAAACTGCTAAGGAAAACACAGCAGAATCAAACCCATTAAATTTATTTTGAAACAGATGCACAAGTATTCTTAAAATTACCTTAAAGAAGACAAGTTTTATTCTCTTAAAAAACAGCTTAAGTGTTTGATGCCCATAAAAAAGAAGTTATCAGCCGTGACTTATAAAGCAAACATATAATTTGAAATAGGCAAACAAGAGCAGCAAGCACAGCTTTAAAAGGTGGGTGAAACTAAGCAGACAAACTTCATGGAGCACTATCCATGTCCCAGATTAAGGCATAAGGCACTGAATTGCTTGCATATTTTTACTGTAACCTAAATACACTTAAGAAGTACTAGAATACCCTGTTATAAATCCTTGAATTACAGTGTTTCCTTTCAGGTAGTTAGAACCATTTTCCCACAAAGAAGTTGAGAACTGTAATTTAAGAATTCTCGCAGAATTAAAAGCTTCCAAAAATATATGTTTACTAACCATATAAGTTGGTATAACTGAAAATTACCACTAGGACTACAAGAGCATAGTAATTACTGAGAAACCAGTGCAGTGGCATTGTTCTGAGAAAAAAAGCAGGTTTGGATCTAACAAAACATAGGTGAGCAGTATTATCTTCATGGTTCACCTCACAGTGCCAAGAAAGAGTGCACAATGCAAGCATGTAAATACATGCAAATAAAAGGTATTTTTTCTAACATGTATTATTAACATCCTACTATTCTTTCCAAAACATTGCATCCCAAAACATCAATTACTCCAGCGCAGTACAGGAGTACGTGGTACTTGGTACTTCAAAGGGAAAGATGTGTGTTGTGGCAAAGTCAGCATCTTTATCTCCCACAAGCACATAAATTCTGAACATTGCCAGGGCATCCTCCTAAAATACTGGGCAGGACATCGACATCTAGGCATCCACACTTTTTATTCAAGCAAGGGTAGAAGAGGATTGCCAATTCCTGGTATGCAAACTGCTTCAAGGGCCTCTAGAAGCTACTCTAACGGAAAGGCCAAAATATAAAAATCATCAGCTTCCACTTGTTGGAAAATTGTCGGCCCATACACCATCTTATTCTTCTGCACACATGTTTTATCATCTCAGTTAAAGAGTCTGGGGTTCAACTGATTTAACTGATTTGCAAAGCATGTAACTTACCTTGAACACAAAAAGAGTCACCAGACTCTTCGTAGTCACTAGACTACAAAGACAGTAACAAAACAACCTCAATTAAGTGTAGGTGGGTGAAATGAACTGGTTTGCTGTCTCTTCTAAATTGTGCACAAAGAGCCCAGCTGTGTCACCCTCTGGAAATCTCAGTAAAGTCATGGAGCTATACAAAGGCATAGACAGTTTTCTCTTTAGGACCTAGCAAATGCCCAATTGAATCAATTCAGATACATGTGGGACAGTGAGCTTTTCATTAGCATGGAGTAAACTCAGCATGTGACAAGTAGATAAAACACACCAGCAAAATTGCCTGAGTAAGTTTATCACTTTGAACAGAGCTTGTAGAACATGTCACATTATGCTTCTGCACTGTGGTGAAAAAAAAATAAATAAGTAGCTGAACCAACTGCTGACAAAAGTTCAGAGCTCTTAAAAATGCAGAAGGCATGCTTGCAGCTGGTACAGAGAAAGAGCAGCCGAGAGCATTCTGTCACAGCACAACCACTGGTGCTTTATGCCCTATCCATAACCATTAAAATCCAGGGTCTTTTATTACTGTGGAATTTGAAAGATGCAAGTTATGACATGGAAACACACCCCCTCTAGAAGCAAGACAGGGATTGCTTGTTTCTTTTATAGAAACCACTCTACATTCATTCTCCATATCACACAAGAAACTATGCTGCAAATTTCATGTTTGTGCCTCCTTTTAAAAAATAAATAAAAATCTTGAATGTGCTTTTTTGTAGAACATAGGCTTTCTTGACTACAAGCACACAAAACAGAGCTGCCTACCACAGAAATAGAGCCGTTTCTTCCTCTTCCTCCCCAATACAAAATTTCTGTAAACACCGAGTAGAGGAAGCCACAGACAATACATTAGTTAACCACTATCCCTTTACAACAAGTCTAACATCTAGAATGTATCTTCTAGACACTATCAGCTCTATCATCAAAAAGTGAGACATCACACACTTCTCAGGCCACTTCTGACCCTATGAAGACAGAAGTACAAATTAACAAACACACTTTTGATTCTGAAGTCTTGCTTTGCAGGAGAGGATATGTGCTTCGATGAGAAATAAAACCAGGGTAACACACAGTGAAGTGCACACAGCGTGCAAAGTCTGGATTAAGCATTCTCTTATTTAACAATTCACCTTCCCATTTTACAGATAGCTTCTTTTCAGCTGGGGGGAGGGTGGAGGGGAAGGAGAGACTTCCCAGAAAAAAAAACCCAGACAAATTTAATAAAAAGCGACTTACCAGCATCCATTGTTAGAATCATGACCCCACTTGTGTGTCCCAGGAAGCAGGAAGCCTTACCCATCCAGTGTGTGCGAATGACTCAGAAGGACAGCATGGCTTTGTTTCAGCTTATATCTTCTGGCTCATTCACCCCTCCTCCCTTTCGTGGGATAAAAGTGTTGCCTGTGCCTGGCCATCCCCATTGGCTCAGCTAGGGGAACCTACTCATTTAGCATGTTCAAGTTTCTGTGAGAGCCTAAAATGACTCACAGAGGATTTTTTATTTATCTTAAAAAAACTCCAAACACCAACAATGTTAAAAAACAAAAAAAGCCCAAACTCAACACAAACACCTTCTATCTTTCTGAGAGAATAAATCGTTCATTCTTTCACTCTCAGACACAAATTGCAGTAATGTTATGGTCACAGGGATGGACAATTGCTTGTGCTCTGAACCGAGGAGAAGGTGGCAAGTCAGGGAGGACAGTCCCACAGCCTTCAGTAATCCCGAATTCTGCTGCATTGTCTGTCCATGCGAATAAAGCCACAAGTTTGTGTCAAAACCCATGCCCCCAGCCCAGCTTATCTTCAGTGCAAGCTGTGTATAATCCCAAAACTGGGCATCTCCTGCTTTGCCAGGGAGGATTTGCTCTTCCATTTTATTTTTAAGTAGGCAGAACAGTAAAATATTATTGCCTTACTGAAGACACAGACCCAGACTCTACAGGTTTAACTTTGCAGTGAGGAAAATGAAGTAATATTTTCTTTATCTCCAGGATTATCTAGGTGTAATAATTGGAAGAATTTAGGCTCTGCCTGAAGAATTTGGAGAGGTGTTACAATCTAGTTGTGAGCCTCCTCTCTAGTAAGATAATAGTGTTTAAAAGAAAAAAGAAAATCTATCTCGTCAAGATATATCCCAACCCATTGTTAACTTTGATCAAACCACAGGAGAGCCTAAAAAGTGCAGTTGGGTGAGCAATTGGAGGGGGAAAGGAATTTGTTTCTCCTTATATTGCAAAATCCTTAAGAACTTGCAGTCAGGCCCCAAGAGGGACGTGCTTGTCTCGGCACCACAAACTGTCAACAGAGTTGATATCTGTCCTTAGGGATTCAGCAGGCACAGAGAATGAAACACCGGTGCTCCTTGCCCCTGATAGGAACTACCTTTGCTAAATAAAGCCTGCACATATTAGGCCAGTGTCTCACCACATTACTCACCACCAGATAACCTAAGATTCATAACTCTGCGATACAACCACAAGTGTATTTTGGAAGTGTTGCTTGTGGTTGTTGAAATAAACAGAGTGCTCTCTCTCCTGCCTCCTTCTGTTTTTAGAAAAGGTATCAGTTGCAAGTCACAAACACCAAGGTTTGTAGATGCTACTAATAAAGTCAGAATGCACAATTCAAATAAATTAGCAAAAGCAGTGCAATTATATCATTGCTTCTCAGATTTTCTGGCCCTCTCTCACTTTGCAGTGTGGCTTTACAGCAGCACACTTGAGTCACAACAGTTTGGAAGGAAACACATTCCTAAGGTTTAACATTTCTGATGTTTTCTGTAGAGCACTGCAATAATAGCTTTGGGAAGAGGTACAAGTAATCCAGGTCCCAGAAACAAAAATGAAATCTTTCAGTGAATGGGAATTAGGGACAAATGACCCAGGTGGACAGGCTGCTCCTCTGAAGCCATTCTACAGAAAGAAGTGCAGTGTCAGAACTGAACGGATTCGTGGCTTCATCCAAAGTTTATAATTCTCAAATAGTCAGGACACTGTTTTGACCATAACAAATAGCTAAGGACATTTGGCAACAGCCCAGGCCATGTGCAGAGATACATGTTAAATTTTGGGATTGACATCAGATATACCTTCTTCCTCACCAGTAATTATTAGTCTGAAGAAAAATGCAGCAGTAAGGAAGATGCTTTTGCACTCTTCCTGTTCCACCCTTTTTCACCTGACACCTTCATTAAAAATTTCTAATGGTCTAATTAAAATTCATGACAACAAAAATTGGTTTTGAGGATGCCTTCAAGTAATACAATCCCAAAGACTGGAAGGAGCTGTATGGAGAAAGTAGTATAACACTTGTCCTTACAAGAAACTAAAAAGGGAAGAGCTGGTACAGGGAAGAGCTTTAAGTACAACTGAAGACCTCAACTCTCTGCCAATCCAACATCAACATCAACACTCCCATCCTCAGGTAAACTGAGAGTGAGTAACACTGCCAGAGAGCACCAGGAACAACAGGTCCTATGCCAAACAAACATATTCTAAGAAAACTATTATCATTTGCTGTGTAAGAACAAACCACTTTTGACAGGATGACATTTCTTATAAACTTGGCTTTTGCAGTTAAGTCCAGTGCCATTGTCCTGGAACAGTAAAATGCAGAAGTTCAAGCAAACTGTTCTCAGAACAACAAGAACAAAAACCAAACCCCATCTGCTGGGTCAGCAATGGATTTTGAGGTACTGCATGCACTATTTTTTTAAACTGCACAAGCATTAATAATTCAGCTTACAAAGTACAGTAATTTCACAATTATAAGCCGCACCTGATTATAAGCCACACTTTTTTTTTTAAACTCGAGGATCCATGTATAACAAAGTAACAAATTAGTAACAGAATCGCTGCCAGCTCGGGTTTGGTGTCAGGTGCTCAAGTTGCAAACAGTTTTCACAGACCAGCGAAGCCCTTAAAGGCAGCCCCAGGTACCCTCCCCAGCCGGCTCTCACTTCCGGGTTGGCATTTCACTGGGATTTGTCCATAGATAAGCCGCACCTGAATATAAGCCACACTACTGGGGTAGGCTGGATTCTTCAATGAAAAAGGTGCGGCTTATAATCGTGAAATTACTGTATTTGGAAAAACAGCTGAATTGAAACCATAGTAGAGAGGAAAAATCTTGCTGATATAGTAGAAAATAAACAGGAAATACATCTATTTGCCTTCATCTTCAGAAGGGAGAGGATGAAGTTTTCACTTAGGCTAGCAAGAACATTAACCTGAAGCGTACTACTGCACAGACATAGGATTTACAAAAGCTGGGCATCCCTAGTGTTCCAATTCTATTCTACAAGGCAGAAATTAACGCATTCACTGTTTTTCAAGCTATATTAGCCTACACTGGCTGAAATTTATGCAATTAAAAATACAACAGTATTAGAGGGAACACTGTGTTTGTTCACACATAAGCAAGGCTGCTAAAGTGTCCAACAAGACAGCACATGAATTTGCACACGAAGCCTTGGCTTTGTTGACTTTGTGAAATAGGGCTATTTTGAATTTGACTACACAATACAGACAGCACATGATAAATGGTATGCTGCTAGCAAAGTTATCATACCATAAATAAAAAAAACAAATATCTAAAATAGTCCACAAACTGTTTCTATTGTAATGTTATGAAAAGAGGGTGACTCATCTGATTTTGCACATTTCCCAGCCTCTGAAGTCAACTGGCCAGTCTTAGATGCAACTCCAGCAATGAAGTAGAAAGCTGGTCATGACCTCTAGAAATCATCAATTTTTCCCCATCATTTTTTAGTCTGATAATCTGAAGTACAT
>VRYO01002734.1:15095953-15120531 GCA_009812075.1 Sialia sialis
AAAAAGGTGCGGCTTATAATCGTGAAATTACTGTACATTTCTTCTACCCAAATATTCTTCTAGGTGCAGATAGCATCAACACTTGGCCTGATTTAACACCTGGCAAATGAACTAAGAACGACTGTCTCTATGTGCAACAGACATAAAGCTGCTCTGCAAGAATCTGCAGTGATCCACCAGGTTGTTCACTAGGTTGGCTCCAGGACACCCACACCACCTTCTTTTCTTCAAGGTAAGGCTCCTGGTTCCTGAGATCTCACACGCAGAACAGATTTTGGTGAGTTCCATTGAAACAAATTTAGGTTGCATGCATCCAATCAGAAAAGGATAGGAAAAGGAAAGCAATTTTTAGGATGTTTTATTTCTTGTGTGATGACTTACATCAGTTTTGTAAAGCCATCACCTTTTCAGGCTCTTGCCCAACCAGATGAAGCCTCACGCCACAGAGATGTTTTGATAAAGCGCCATCCTGCAAAGCCTTAGTACATTTTCATTTCTTACAGAAAAAAAATGCAGCCTGGAAAAACTTGGGAAAGAAGCAGAAGAATGCAATATCTTTCCTGAGCAGCCAGGAATCCTCACAGACAGTTCAATTAAACCAGAGTCTAGCAGCTCCTTCACACTATCTCAGCTGAGGTGTTATCCTTCTCAGTGCTCCAGAGACATGTAACACAACACACTGGGCAGCAGCCAGGTGCAGAGGAGATTTTCAGACTGCTGGTTTTCCTTTTACTGTGTCCCTCCCACCTCCACCTCATCAAAAAGAAGGACCACAAAGATGTTCATCAATCCAAGTATTTCAGTATATTAGAATATCACTTAAAAACAGCAAAATTCTGATCTGTGCCTGCACTTATCCTCTACATTGGTGCAAGCCTGTAAACTCGCAACATCCCATGTTCTTTTTATTTTTCTGAGACATTTCAGAAGAACTCTCCACAAGAGTAACAGGATACAGGCACTTTTGTTTGTAGTCAGTTCTCATAAAAAAACCTCAGGAGCTCAAATCCACCCTAGTGGCATTTCCAGCATCTTCAATTGTAATTTGTGCTGTAACCTGCCCCAGTCTGCAGGACTCTCCTTCAGTGCATTTCCCTCCCATTTCCCATCATATAACACTGCTGTGTTTCAAACAGATATCTGCTCTAGTGCCCCTGGCCAATGATGTCAGCAGGAACAAACTGCTTTTGCACATTCCAGATGTTTAAAGAAATTACTTATCTGGAGAACTGAAGAAGACCTGCTGAGGAAAGAATTTCTACATGTATCATGACAGTGTCATACTTGACTGTGCTTCCCTCAACACCCAAAAGTGAAGCCTCCCACCTGGAAGTTACAGCTCAGTGCTCAGGAAGCTGACACCTACACTAAAAATAATAGATGCATGTACAATTCTCCCACCATGCCCTTAAGAGGTACAGTGCACAAGCTGAGGATGACTCCTGTAAATACCCTGGCATACAGAAATATGAACCAAAAAGTCATGGAATTGCAATGAATGATGAATGTTTGAGGTGCACATTCATGCTTACCACATCAAAGTGCCCTTACTGATACTTGCCTTACATTTGTTAGGCAAGGAGAATTAAAAGTAGGAAGCTCAAAAAAGTCTTTTAGCCAAGAAAGTCACAAGACACTTTAATGTTAAGTTTTTTTCCATAGTAACAGGCTACAGTTTCTCTTAGAATCTGGTTTCAAAGTTGATGAAATAGGATTCTGCAAGAAACTCTATACCACGCACAGAAGCTCCCATCATACACTGACCTCTAGTGTAATAAAGACTCAAAACATCAGAAGCCTCTTCAAAGACTCGGAAAAATTATCATTTTTTTTCCAGCACTCTGAATAATATTTTCATGCAATAAAACAGACTGAATCAGAAGGGTCTCCCAGGATTACTCTCAATTGTTTAAGAAAACTGGAGCATGGGTGAAAGAAGCTACAGAACTGAAATTGTTCAACGGATGTGAAGTTCCTGCTGTGCTTAGATAAAGTAATTTACATCAAAGCTGCATTTAACTTCTTTGAACCCAGCTGAATTTAACACCTACACATTCTGAATGTGCAGATTTGTTTCCTAAATACAGTTTCACAAAGCTAAACTGAAAAGCATTTAAAGCAGAAACACTCAGCTTGGGCAAGTCCTGTATCAGACAGATCACAATCAGATCACCCCAGATTCTAAGTGCCTGTGGACAGGGCACAGACACAGATGAACTTCCTGCAGCCAGCACTGAAGTTTGCTGGAAATGAAATATAAAAATCTGCACAAGTGCTCCTTCCCCAAAGACACAGAGATCCCAGGGGGATGGGGAGACTGGGGTGAGAGAGGGGCTGCTTGGTTTGGCTTAGCAGCTTTTAAAGAGAGTAAAAACACAACCTATTAACACCAAACAAAAAACACCAAAAAAATTAAGTTAATTTCAAAAACTGTTTCAAACAATAATGGTTTCCCCATAACTTCCAAGATTAAAGAATCTGCATTTTGTTATGAGCTAACTAGAGTTTTATGACAAGAATTACTTAATTAGAACATAGACAATTCTTAGAGAACAGAACAATTGAAATGGATGCCCATAGTCTTGTATGCCCTTTCTGTCCACTCCCTCTGCTCCTGCCTTTGGGCAACAAATCCCAGAGTTGCTTCCTTTACTTCAGACCATTTCTCACACCTCCTTTAAAAGCAAGGAATCATTCAGAGGCTGTTTCCAAGTGTTTTCAATGTGAGCAAGCTTTCCCAAGTCTGGCATATGTGGCTATGTTAGAACAAGAGGTTTTGCATGCACTCTAGGGCAGGAGCTCTTATAAACTATCTTTTGAACTAGATTTTAAAAGCCTTAGAAATACTAAATTCATAAATTCACATAAATGTACAGCATGAAAACAGCCATCATAATGTATGAAGGAAGTATTCAGAAGTCATCTCAGAGGTAAATGTTTGAAACTAAGTTCAGATCAGCTAGAGGAGGTCCTTTATATTTGCAGTCCCAGACTTGAGTCTGTGAAGATAAACTAGGAAATGAGGACCAAATTTTAATATTGGTTTCTAGCTATGAGTATCAGAACTCAATAAACCCTTATCTGCAATGACAAAATCTAAAAGATAGCTTTAAAAGACTTAAAAACCCACTACCTAATGATGTGTTCAAACCTACACAGTTTCAGACACTTCACTCAAACAAGAAACTACATTGAAGAATCCATTTAGTTTATTAGAAATCCCTTTAGAGGTTAGCCTTATGCTCAACTCTATTTTCTATCCAGAAAAGAGCTTACCACCAACTAGGAAAGCACAGTACCACTCTCCCAGCTCCAAGGGAGGAAGAGTTGAGGCATAGAGCACTCCAGAGCCCTGGATTAGTGACTGGAGAACTGTGTGAGTGAGCTGCAACAGCTTGCACAACAGATCCTTCCCATTGTATTTGACAGATTGTGTCCTTCCAACTATTTCTTCTCTAAATTCTTGTGTTTAATTCAATGCATGTGGTGAGGAGAATGACTTTTAGAACAGTGATGTGCACCAGTACACAGATGTTCCACATTTGTCATGTCACATGAACCTTATGGCTAACACCCAGTCTTTAAAAGTCTAAAAAGACTCCTACATAAAAATCCACATGATATATTTGTTCCTAGAAGAACACCAGACAATATATTAGATTGCTGGAGACAGGTTTCCCCAACATTATCCTTCTTAAAACAAAAAACAAAACAAAACCAAAAAACACACATGCAACAAGCTTTCTTTGAAAAGAACCTCAAACAAACAAAAAAACCCCATAACCAGACACAGAAATTAAGTGAAGTGGTAGGTTGACAAGATTTGTCAGAGCTAGGAGGAAGCCCTTCAAATTGAATTAATTGTAGTGTATCGTGTAAAGAAAATGCACATATGTTACATACAATCACGTCCAGAATATTTTTTGGCCAGCCCTTTTTCTAAAGAAACTTTAAAAACACAGAAGAGACACAGATAGCTTTATAACCAGCACAGAGCTCCAAAATCTTCGCTCAAAAAAGTTTTAGTTTCTTTGCTCCCAAGTGAATTCAAACAGAAAAACAGAGCGTAGACATTGATGCCAGGATACATGACCTAAGCCCTCATACCCTTACTGTAAGCACTGCTTTCATAATGGACATAGCTCAAAATGCTGTGCATCCAGAAATTTGTGTGTATCCAGAAATTTGCATGCCCAGGATTACTGAAATACTCCGTTCTAAATTCTGTATTAAGCCACTGATATATCAGCTGCAGATTGTGTGAATTATCAAGCAGCTGTGACCAATTGATTTTTTTACCAAATTGGCAATATAATATCATGCAATGATTTGTTTCAGGCACTAACTCCTGAGCTACTTTTATTAAAGGGCAGTAGTCCTTATACAGAAATATGCTGTAGCTGATGGATCACTACCTATACAAAAATCACATTTCTAAGGGAAAGTTAGCTCAAGCTAATTATGAATTCCTCGTGGAATGCACCCAGCTTACACCTGGAGATCTACAGTTATGACCAGTTCAGTATGTTTGAATTTTGGCATACACTAAAATTATTAATATTAATATATAAATATTATTAATAATATAAAGCATCTATTACAGAAAGCACATAATAGAAAGCCACTATTAAGTCATACATCAGTATTTGCAAACAAACAATCCATTCAAGTAGAATAAATCTAAAGCCACTTCCTGCCAGTTAGTGCATGTGGTCATCACCCTGTATAAAACGAGAGAGGTTTCAATTTCTCGTTGACAGAAGCTTGTGTGACCTTGGCAAAGTCACCGGGGTTGGTCTGTGGCTCCATGCTGCTGGCTGCCAGATTCCCACTCCTCTCCCTTCCCCGCTCCGCAACATGTTTGACCCTGCACTGACTCATCTCAGACCAGCAACCATAAAAATAATTCAATTGTTCTCGTACCTATTAAGCGCGGATGACTCAGTGCGGGGTCAGGAGAGCAGAGCAGGGCAAAGGGGAAGCTGGTACATGTGGGTGAGGACATGGTAGCAGCCCCCATAACCCAGCTCCTAGTCCATCATTCAAGATAAAGGGAACTCCTCAATTTCACAGGAGTCTGGGGAGCATAAATAACAGAAAGTTAAAAAAACACTGAGAGCAATTTGTTAGATTATTTGTCTAAGGAAGGGGATTTTTTTCCTACAGAGTACCCATTTTGGTCTAAGTCTTTGGCTTCCAGCAGTCAGATTTCTAAGCTCTATAGAGACTTTAAGTCAGAGACTTAGTGAAGTAAACTAAAGCTTACAAATGAATCCATGCTGATGCAGAGACTCCAGGACAAGACTGTTTTGCAGGAAGCTCCAGTACAAGAGATATAAAAGGGAAAAGGCACAGAAGTAGCCTTCCCATACAAGATCACCATTTACTGCTGCTTCTTTCTGTGATTCCTTCTGTATCTGGGTGGGATGACACAGATTTATCTGAACAAGTACAAACTCCTGTATCAGAAGTATGCATAGTGCTTTATCTCAACTGGATAAAACTAGCACCAAAAAAAAAAAAGATAAGACAGACTTGAGGATGTTCCCTAGATAAGGTGTCCCCAAAAGATGGAACTCATTTCTCCTCTCTCAAAAAATGGAGCAGACACAATCTGTTCTTAAAGCACCCCAAAAGGAAGCTAGAGATTCCCATGATCCCCAGAGCTCTGGCTGTTTCTCTGTGGTTCTTTGGGGCTGGCTGTCTCAGGACAGCAGGACAAGCCATTAGGATGAAGTCCATCAACTCCATGGCTGAACACCTCAGATACCTCTCTCCTCCAATACCCATCTTCTGGGGAGCGTTTTTTTTCTAGTGCAACTGTTGTATTCTTCCCAATGTTTCTGTTGGCACAGCTGCCTTAGGGGGAGAATTAGATGGGATAGATGGGATAAATGGGATCAGAACAGAGATGTGTTAATAGTACCAAAGCAGAACAAAAAAGGTCACAGCAATGCTTACTTTATTGCCACAATTAGAATACAGCAGAGAGAAAGTATTTAGCAATATATATTATCTAGCAGAACAAGTAGCAAAAACCTCACTGAACATTTAAAGGCTATTTTGAATGGATTACTAAAGTGACCTGTTGGAACCACAGCTATATGGGTAATGAAATGCAGCACATATCTAAAAAGAAGTTATTTCTTAAGGCATACTTTGTGCAATTTTGCCACGTACCATCTCACACATACTTTAAACAATTAAGTATTAACATTTACCCCTCTGCAAAACCTTAAGTAGCCCCTGGAGCCTTTAGTCTCCCTGTTTATTTTGTGAAATCACATCACAAATAATCCAGTCTTATTCATGAGCAAAGCTCTGGAATTTTTCTCACTTAGTAGACTACATAATTATGGTAGAGATTATCTTGGCCTAGGGGGTTTGCATAGTTCCTTGCTAACTGTCTCTGCCATTATAAAGTTTACATTGCTTAACAGTTTATTTATGGACTTATGTTCTTTTGGTTTAGGATAACTGTCTCAAATTATAACCTAAGCCTTAGATCTGAGCAATTTTGTGGTACACTTCATTGTAGCCAACAGCAGTCCTGTTAGTCAGTAATTCAGCTGTGAATACTGTATGTAGAATACAATAGCCTGAAATCACTGGAAGCAATGACTTTACCATTCAATTTGCCAGTTTTGTATAAACCTGTTCAGAAGATACCTGTGCTTCTGGCAGGGTAGTGAATAAATGGTGGAGAGAAAAAGCAAGCATGATATGCAGATCTTGTAAAGGAAAGTTATGTATGTTTATTACAACACAAGAAGCACTTATGGTAAGATTTTACCTTTTCAGAGTGAAATAGTCTGTGCTGACAAATTCAGTTTTGAAAACAGAAGCAAGTACCATAAGTCAGAACACCAGGAGGGCTGGAAGAGCCACAGTTTGATTTGCATATTTAGTTGTTAGCAGCAAGAAGCTTCCAGCAGAACAAGTGACAGAAGAACATCTTTGCCTCGTGTAACTGCTGGGAAAGCTGATTCTCACAGCATGTTTGCTGTGATCCCCCCACCTGGAGCCTTATCACTGCTGGCAAGCTCTGCTCTCCTCCACCACACAGCTGGGAAAGCATCCCAGCAAGCACAGCCCTCCCTGCTCCACACACTTGAGAAACTGCAGAGCAGGGATGTCAGCACAGCCTGCCCTGCACAGGGGGTGTTCTCTCCCTTTACCCCAGCCCCATGGGAATTCCTAACCAGGGCAGATGTTCAGTCTGCCAGGTAGCCAGCAGCAGGCAAGTGCTGTCTCTGGAACATGCACAACAGGTACATTTCATTTATTTTTTTTTTTTAATTGAGTTTTAGACAACCATGTTTCACCTTAAAAGAAGAGTGAGTGCTCTTCAGCGCTAGTAATGAGCCACTGAAAAGCCAGACAGTGTAGAAAGTCAATGCCCTCTCAGCCAAGTAAGCTGCTGTGTTAATGCCAAAAGTAACTATTTGCATCGCTGCTGAAATCCATCCAAGTTCAAGTGAATTTCCTTACTTACAGGTGAAAAAAAAAGAGCAGGGGAAAAAAAGTCTTAACCTTCACAGCACAAACAAACAGATTAAAACTTCAGAAATCAACTAGGAATCAACTCTTTCCTTCAGTATCTTCCTTGCAGTTTAGAGAGTATGCTCTGTAAAGCACCCACTTCATGTATCAGCCAGCTGGCAGACCCAAGTGTGCTGTGTTTGTGTTATCTCTGTGACTTCTAACCTGCACTTGCCCGGCTCTGCTCAGCTTGGTTGGAAACTGGGGCTGTGCTATTTGCACTCCTGCTGAGAGAATCCCCCTGACAGTGTGCGAGTAACAGCAGTGGGAACCTGTCCTGACAGAGTGCCCCAGGACAGGTACAGAGGCCAGAAACACAGGCTGTAGTGAGAGCTTCAGTCATGAATTCAGAGTGAAAAATCGCACTGCTTGAGCCCTCACAGGCACACTCACTCCTTAATCTGCAGCTTGAATTCCTTCTACATATCAATTAGATATACTAGAATAAAAGGCATGCACTAGCTGCAGGAACTGGTTCATCCCACAAATCTAGTTTTTTCAAAAGTGCTGCTTGCAATACAAGAGTGGGCATCCCAGTGATAAACAGTCCAAGTTTTACCCAGATCCCTGTATACACTTGACTGTACATTAAAATAACTTCAGCAAAGTTATACACCTGGCAAAGAGAAGATTCCTTCTATACCTGTAAACAGCTGCCATTAATTCAAGTCACAGTCATCTCTCCTAACACAAGCAAACACCAGTGTCTGATGAGAGTTGCAGTCAATTGCCTGCTCTATTATTTATCTGAGCAAGAACAATTGCAACCTTCAAGATTTCCCCACAAATTCCCCAGAAATGGAGAACAACTGTAATTAAATAAATGACAATTTTAGCCAAAATGAAATATGATCTTAGATTTAAAGGTTTCATGATTTAATAGCTCCATAACAAAATGTGACATCAGAGATGGTTCCATTACAATGCTTCTCTCAGCTCCTTTGGTAGGGGCATCAATTATGTAGGACATCTTCTGAAAAAGGCTGTAAAACCAAATTATAACGCTCTTAGTCTCGTTGAGTAACAACGCTCATGAAAGCAATATTTTATTAACATGTAAACCAATGTCTCCTGCCAATCTAATAGTACTATGGAGCAGATTTCCACACACACTTATTGGATTGTCTTCCAAGTTCTCAAAATGAATTTTTGAAATGTTTCTTCAGACTCAGAGACATTTGCATGTTCTGATTTCATAACAGTAGCAGTTTTTTCCTTTAGAACCCACATTCCATTATGCAGATTACAGTTCTTAACCACCTCTTCAAAAAGCCCCATACATTCAATAATCCATTATTACAAGGTAAATTTTATTTGATTTCCTTAGATTACCTAACTTCTCTGACGCATTTTTTTGCCATCTTATCTCCTTATTGCAATGTAAGTCTATGGCATTCCCAGTACATAATTTTCAGTGGTTATGCCAAGCACTAAGCTCAAGAGAGTCTTTCCTTCAAGCCAGCCTGTTCTCTTTCCCCAAAACAAATCAATTCCACATCAACTTTGATACTTCACTGTCTCCCTGAAATACAGAAGTACTGAATATCAGATGTAGCAATTAATGTCTAGAATGCTTACAAACACAATTTGAAGCACATTTTAAGTAAGGAACTGCTCAGTTTCCACTTAAATTAGTTACTCCAAAGCCATTAGCAGCATGAATATGGCTTTAAAGATGCCAAGAAGTGGAGAGATCACAACTCTTCACTACAGGACCACAGAGGAACAGAGCTGCTACATTCAAGGACAGAGAAAAGAGTTGACAGCAGTGTCACCTCTGAAATTCCAGTTCATCACAAGAAACACTTAAAGTTTTGAATTTGCCAGCACTTACCCAAGCAGCGACTTCTGCTGCTCAAGAATTAAGGGGGAAAAATATTTTAAAAAGCAAGTTCTGCATATAATAATTGTACAGTTTTGAACACCAAGTACTTCAGATCAGTCTGCTCTCAAAAACAAATTAGCCTGCTTTCAAAAACTCTCGAGAAGAGTGTTGGAGGGTTTTTTTAACCTTCATTGAGTCTTCACCTACACAAAATTTGTGGAGACAATATTTTCACATAACTCATGTCCTTCTTCCAAACTCACACTATTTCCCCACTCTTGCAAAATGATAGAGTAGTGCAAAAAAAGGGCATATTAAAATGTGCATGCTTTTTTTTCTTTTTTCTCTATTTTTTTTTTTTTTTTCTTCCCCCAGAAAAAATACTGCCAGTATAGCTAGAGGAGAAGATTTGGTGGAAGTCAGGCAAAGGCTGAAGTGCAAAATGAAAATTTAAGCTGTGCATACTCACAATAAAAAGTAGTCCCTTAAAATATACGTGCCTTCCAGCAGCCCTTTCCCTAAAACTAATAAGGAATCACATAATTAGGCATCTTGTTTACCTCTTCTTTTTTCCACAGGCATCTCTCCTGGTCAGATTACTGTGCATCATCCTAAAATGCACAAGCACATCATGCAATTCCAACAGAAAACAAATAATCTCAGCTATTGGGACTACTTGGATCAACTGGATGTGACTGGGGTCTAGTAATGAAGTCTTTGGAGCAAGTTAAGGAGGAGCACTCACCAAGAAACTTCCCAAATACCCAAGAATCTACTAATGATAGAAAGAAGATCATAAAAACCAAATTAGAAACAGTTGAATTTCCTACCAAAGACACCAGTCACTGCTAAGTACAGTCTCTAGAAAGATTCAGAAATGAAAGGAACATGAAACATTTGGTTTCCCCAGACAAGTCAGAAAGACATGACTAATCATGCATGATCCTTAACCAGTAGGTCATGCACTGCTCCATTCAGATCATCACTTCACAAGGTATTCAAGACATGCCCCATGTTTAGATTTATCTCCTGGACTTAAGCATCTTGTGACAGCATGACTGAAAACAACTCCCTCACTAATGGAACTAATTTCATTAAAAATAAATTCAATGAGAATTCCTTAAGTTTTAAAAATACATATTTTTCAAACAAAATAACTTATTAAGGGGACATTTTGGATTCATGTAGCCCACTGCACTTCTGTTCACATAGGTGAATTTTCAAAAATGCTGTTAGTGACCACATTGGAGAACAGAGGAACTCTTACAGAACTACAATTGTCTCCTGATCTGCAACACCTCAAAGTATCTCAAGCTTCCTTGACAACAATTCCAATTTCTCCACTGAGCAATTATGGAACAGGACAGAAGACTTGCCCACACACGAGAGAGAGAGCTGTAGTTCCAAGGTCTTGCAGATGGGTAGTACCACATAAGAAAGAAACAGAAACACAGCAAAAGCAGTAGACAAGATGAAGCAAGACTCTGAAGGTACCTGAAACATAACAGTGAACCTTGTGAATCAAGTGCACACACAAATAAATCCTTGTTCTAAACAGCACTGAATGCAGAAGATATTACAGATATTAGAAGGATAAAAAAAAAACCCAAACCAAAAACCAAACATAAAACACAATGCTTAGGTTGCCATGAACAACCAAATAAAATCAGATCTTGAGCTCAAAGATCAAAGTAAGTATATTATTTAAATAGAATGAATCAAATTGATGGTGCAATTAACTCTGTAGAAAATATAAAGCAGTATTTTCGAGCATAATCTCAACAGCCCCAACTAAGCTCCAGAAGCACATTTCAGAATAAAGCAACTCCGTGTCACATCAATCAAATTACACATGTTGGTGCTGTGAGACATCAAAAATAGCCCTTAAACAACAGAGTACTGCAACTGCTCAGCTAACAAACCCTGCAGCTCTGCTGAGCAGCGAGAACACCTTTGTTAACAATTAACATGGCAAAATCTCTGACCAACATGGACTTTGCTATGGAGATATATTAACTTTGAATCTAAATCTCAGATCCAAATTATGTGGTATTTTGGATAATAAAATCATCAGACAACAATGTAAAACCAAAAATTTAAAAAATTTAATGAGAATATTTTCAGGACATTCCTCAAAAAAAAAAAAACCAAACCTGTGAAAATGTTCATTTATACAGTGAAGTTCAAAGCAGTCAAGCAGTTGCACTCTGCTCATTGCCAGATGGCTCTGAAATTTATTTCATCTACCTGTAGGGCACAACATCCTCTCACATCTGGAGCTTAACACAGTCACATGTCTTTCTTTCACACACTGGATGTGCCTCTACTGCCAGAATGAAGTGAGGAATCAAATTGTTTTGGCATGGTGGTTTGTTGTTTGGGTTGTTTTGTTATTTTTTATCTTTACCTCAAATACTTCAATTAAATACTATTTAACAATGTAAAAGAAGACGAGGCCTTCTTTTGTTTTGGTCAAAAATGTATATATGAATTAGCCTGGAGAATATACTGATATTACAGCACAGCCTCCTCTAAAACACTGCAGCAATTCAACACCTGCAACAAGCACCACAGCCAGCTCAGGTGTCCTTTCTAAACAAAGCCCAGCAATAATCTGGAGATCTTGGTCTGGGAGACGCTGTCTCCAGTCACAAGACTCCTGCACTGTGAGGAAGGAGTGCAGGGCTGTGGCTGGCCATCACTTTACCAACTGCAGCCTGGGATGCCATGAAGCCAGCAGGGAGAAGCAATAGTTCTGATAAACTCAGCTGGAACTTCCAAGGAGGCCAGGGTACCTGGAACTGATCATCTACCAAGCTGTTCTGCTAAATCTGATTACAGTAATTTCACGACTATAAGACGCACCCTTTTGACTAAAATTTTGATTGAAGTCTGGAAGTGCACCTTACAATCGGGTGTGCCTTATATATGGACAAAGTTCGGAAATTTGCCAACCCAGAAGTGCGAACCGCGACGAGCTCTGAGCTGACCCGCAAACCACGAGAGCCATGCCAGCTGCGAGACTCGCGGCAGCCAGCGCCGGGGGTGGGAGTGCCAGGGCCCGCAGCACAGGGAGGGTGCCTGGGGCTGCTTTTAAAGGCTATGCTGATCCTTGAAAAATGTTTGCAAATTGAGCACCTGCCAGTAAACCCTGCGATTGAGCGATTCCGTTACTAATTCATTACTTTGTTGCATGCGGATCCTTGCTGCAAAAAAAAAGTGCGCCTTATAGTCCGGTGGACAAAGCTCGGAAAATTGCCGACAACCCGGAAGTGCGCCTTAAGATCTGGCGCACCTTGTAGTTGCGAAATTACTGTACTTTGTTTAAGCCAGTGTTTATAAATGACCAGCTATATTAAAGTGTTTTGAGACATTAAAAATCCTGGAGTTGATGCAAGTTGTCATAACTATTTTGTGGCCAAATATGCATTGGTGGCACTATTGAGCAGTTACAGAAAAGGCTAGGAATCAGATCATTGCTGGGAATGTTTCCAACCAGACACTTGTATTCTGCTAACTCAAATAAGAAACTTATCTTCCTTGTGCCAAAGTAAATTCCCAGTTGCAAAACTAGGTGAAAAAGCAGGCCTTCACTGGTGATCACAAGCCAAAGCCATCAGGTTCAATAGCATGTATTATTGTCTAGTAAACCTTTGAATATTCAGCCCGAGTTTAACAAAGCTTCCCAAAACTTCCTATATTGTTTGAATTGACCCATGCATACTTATTTCAAATCTTCTTACTCCTCAGCATTTTTTCCCCACTCTTTTTAATTTTCTCCACCAGTACAAAGAGATGTGCTGTCACCATGACCATTCTAACTCCAAAATGCTGTAATTCAGCCAAATTTTAAAAGATGCTGGATGGTCTCATAGCATTTTACAATCTAATAAACAGTAAAGCATCTCCAATTTTATGTTAGTAAGAGTCATATACAGTTACAATTCAACAGAGCCAAGCAACTACAAGCAATCTTTCCAGGCCTTTCCCAGCTGCAATCTTCCCTGGGAAGTGTAAAACTTCCTTTAAACAAACAACATGGAAAAACATAGTGCAGTACAGGAGCTACAAACACAAAGGAAAAAGAAAAAATCAATTTCAGCATTTTAAGCTTCAAATAAACACTACTTCGGGGTTCCATTTGAAAGCTTTTCATTTGTGAAACCTGAACTGAGAGGCACCATCAGAAAACTCGTGTTCATCTGCGGATCCATGTTAGGCAAAGTGAGCTGTGTAGAGAACAGATTTTTTTTTCCAGTCTGACATTGTCTCCACTGCACCACCTTCCACGCCTTGCTGGTCTGAGACCTTCCTTGGTTCACTAACAGCAGACACTGATCTGCTGATCCAACCACCAAAACCTGAGATAAAGCTGCTTACAAAGTTGAAGGAGTGGACTAGAATCACCCCAGAATAATCAGCACATGCATACAGCTGGGAGCAGGAAGGAAAGAGGGAAATGGGAGGAGAGCTCTTCGAGTAATGAAATGTCATCCCCAAAAATGGCATTATTGCAAGGCCACAGACATAAAGAGGTTGCTCTAAAAACTGTCATACAGGTTTCGAAGCTCATTAAACTCTAGAACAAAGTTTTCAGAGTAGGGTTTCAGTGGGAGAAGGGGAATAATTCTCTAGATTAAAAGAGTCTGCCCACTCTACAGAAGAGTTCTGAGGTTCCACAGAGTAGCCTCATTATCCTGTGCACAGAATACTTGATAATACTGTAATAACATTGTACAAAGTATTTGCAATAAAAGTCTGCAAACTGAACAGCTGTTGGGACATAAACCAGAGTTGAGAGAGCAGCTAATACTGAGACTACTGGAAGGGAAAAGTCCCAAATCCCAAGGCAGTCGATGTGCAAGCCATGACTTCCAGAAGCAAGGGAGGAAACCAAGGGTAGGATGCCAAGAGGATGCTGGAGGATGGGTCCCAGAAGTCTCAGTGTGTGCAGCATGAAGAAGTGTTTACACTGCTTGTGAGAGGCATGCATTTATTTTGTGCACATCCTTCTAGCACAGAAAGTTACAGCTGACCAGAAAGAAAAGTTAATTTGGCCTAGTTTAGCAAATTCTTAAAACTCTGCCAAAGCATTGTCCAGATGACACAAGACATAGCTACTGGCAAGTTGCTGCTCTCAGAAATTACAGACTTTCAATGAGTTGTTTAACTTCTATGTTATTTTTAGGCTGTAGAAAGAGCAAGGGCTACATAGGTAGAGCATAAAGGCAAGAATTGTTCAGGCTTGGGGAAATCAGACTCTAGACACATCATGACAGATGTCCTGCTTTAAATAGCAGCAGTAGCGTTCCAGTACTTGAGAACCCAGCTAACACTCCAAAATAGTAGAAACTATAAAACATTGATGAAGATATGATAAACCTGTTTCAAACAAGTAGTCTGCACTGATAAAAAAAAAAAAAAAAAAAAACCAAACAAAACACCAACACTTTTGTCACTGCTACTTTATGTGATTTATACATCCCCACCCATTGTCCTTTCTTCTGTCATTAAAAAAAAAAAATGTGTTGAGTAATTTGAGTTCTACATTTGAGTTCTACTGTTAATAGGATGCTTGAAAGGAACAAAAACTAAGGAAAACTCAGTTAAAAAGTTTTACTTCATGTGCAGATCACATACCAAATCCAGAATATGATTAGAAAAAAGAAAAAAAAAAAAAAAAAAAAGGAAGAGGAAAAGACAGAAAAAGACTAGCATAAAGAAAAAGAGGGATGCTCAGTGAAGCCATAGAAGTAATTTTCCCAGTCACCTGAAACTTAAGCTCCCAGCCTGCAGTGCACATCCCGCACTAGAGGTGTACAAGTCACAGTGACATTGCACACAGGTGTTCCAAGGAGTGCACACAAGCATGGTGTGTGTGTGTGTCTGTGAGTGCACTGAGAGATGCTGGTCTGGGAGCTGCCCCACAACTAAAGGCAATCCCAAGTGCACCAGTTCCAGAAACCCTAACAAAGCAACTCATCAAACACATTGCTGCATTTAATACAGGGATCATGTTCAGTTGCTGCAACTGTCAGACTTGAGGGGGTAAAAATAATTGAGCAATAAAGATGGTCTCAGGCTTGTAGGCATTTGAGAAGCATCCAAGCCCCAGCAGCATGCACAGGGACTACAAGTGACTGGAAACATTTGGGCAAGTGATCTTCTGTTTATCAAAAGAGAAGCATTTCTTAGAGTGGCTCTCCAGAGGCCACACCAAAAAATAAAAAGCAAAAAAAACTAGAACATTCTGAACATTTAATACACAAAACTAATGACTGTTTTACAAGAGTTGGAAGTTTTCCGCAATAAGAATTTGTGGTTTCCTGTGCAAGGAAGAATGCCAATTCATACCAACATGTTCATGGAAAAAGTTTTTTCAGGGCTTCCTTAAGAAACAAACCTCTGTAACACCAAGATTACTTGCTTTGTTTCAGAGGTGACTGGTATGGTTACAAGTTCTCATATTGGCCCTTGCATAAGAAACATTTAATGAAGTAACATTCGTTTTATTGGAAGGACATTGTCTTCATTAGTATGTTACTCGAGGAATCTCACAGGTCATCATAATTTTTGAAGGCAGTAATGAAGGTGCCCCGTTTCTTTATTGCATTTGGAAAGAACTTTCAGCTGAAGTTCAGCACAAAACCACTCTCATTCCTGGCTTCCTTACTTCACACACATATATGGGCCTTTTGGGGTTTTGCTTTTGATGTCAGCAGCTCCTTGCTGGCAAGTACCTCCTGGGAGTCCAAAAATCACATTCAACCAAATATTTAAATATCTCTTTTAAAAAGCGACTAGGTCCTCTAACAGTGGGTCAGATGAAACGTTGGTAACTTCTTTTTCTCTCTCTCTTACTGTAAGGCAGGTTAGGTTCCCAAACCAGGCCATGGAAATTTGTATCTCACCTGGAATGTTTCATCTGCCTTCTCATGCCTACAGAAATCCCTACAGGTTATCTGTGGCTGTACTATCCCAGCAGGGTATGCCACACAGTGCACTTCAGACATGAAGTTTATTACAGAAGTATAAGCTGGGTGTTCTCCTCTTAAACCACAAATTTTAAGAACCCGAAATACATCCCTAGCAGAAGTTAACTATGCTATACTTCCCTTTTATTAATGTAAGCCCTAGAAAATAGTTTAGCTGGGTTCAGTGCCACTTAAATTCAAAGTTAATTTTACTCAACACAATTTAATTTCAAGCAGAAAGAATTAAACTTGCATTCCATACCAGGAATCCATATAAACAACTCACTTCCATACACCAGGCTTTTGCTTGCAGTAGGAAGCCACAGTTACTTTGCTGCCAACCCACAAAAACAGTACAAAAATAGGCATTTGCATGCAAGTTGTCGAGTCAGGCATGCAACAAATATTATGGAGACAAGACAAACAAGTGTATTTCAGGAAAAACAAATCCTCTGCATGTCAACTACTGGCACTGTGCAATACAACAGGAAGGAAGAGGGCAGGCCCAGGGGAGCATCCAGAAGAGGTTTGGTGCAATCCCATGGTCAGGGTGTTTATAAAGTTTGGACAGTCCTTACTCTCTGAGCTTTGCAAGGGTCAAGTTTTGTACAAGCTCCTTTGAAGTAGTATTTGTCACAGCATATACTTGAAACCACAAATGACAGAAGACTCTGACTAAAGTAGTTTAAGCCTAAAGCCAACAGCGTGATCTGAATAGGAATACCTCAGCTAAGTAGTTTTGTGGGGTAAGGTGGGAGAAGAAGCAGTACTTTTCAGCAGTTTACACCTAAATGCTGATTACAGATGAGAGCACACAAACAAGGCAAAGCATCCAGAACACAAATAGCTGTGACCGGCAACCTTAATACAGCCTAACTAAGTAACGAGATTGTTTTATTTTTGTCATTTTATTCATTATTGCAACTTTTGCTTAAGCAACCTCCTTTCAAAGCCTTGAATCTTTCCAGTGATAGGGACAATTTTGTGTGGTCTCCACAAGCAGTGCACGTGGCTGACAAGCTACACATGGGGCAGACACTTGAGCCACACAGTCTGTGAGATTACAGGCACCCAAACTCATCAGTGTGCAGGACAACCCACACTAGGAGCTGCAATGACCACTCTGGAGAAAAACAACTTCAAGTGTCAAAGTTGAAGATCATAACTCTCATAAACTTGCAGCCTAGTGAAGAAGCTCTATCTGCCACTGCTCTATCTCTTAAATTGACACATGCTGTAATTTTTAGTCCCAGAGGGCAGTGGAAGAATCAGTGGAGTGAGGCAGGCACAACAGCACTTACCACTAGCTGAGCAAAGGAAATCATTAACAACAGCAAAAGGAAACAAAGGTGGAAGGGATTAATTCAAGCTACATTTTCAGAACAGCAATTTTTCTGCTGCTGGAAATGCTGCTCTCCTGTGCAATCAACAAGGTCTCCTCCTTCATTAAGGCTTGGAGTTTTCAGCTTTCCTGGAGTTGGAAGGTATTACATAGACAGACATGTCTTTAAATTGGCTGGGAAGCCAATTTAAGTTTAGAGGAAACTTCAAAATAAATATTTTCCCCTGTAGAGGATGAAGCAAATTTAAGCCAAGTTAAAAACACTGGCAGAACCTTTCATTTGAAAGAAAGAAACAAAATCACCTAACAAAAAGCTTTCTCAAATGCTTTTTTTTTATGCCTTCCCAAAACTTCCACCAACTTAAAACAATCAATAATGGTCACTGGAGGTGAGTGAGAGGGTAACCCCTTCTTTTTCCTCCCTCTATTATTTTAAACACATTTAAGCAATTTAAGGCCATTTAAAGTCTTTCCACTTCGCTTCCCACCATGTTCTGAAAAAAGTATTTATTTCTCCTAAAGCCTTCAATAACTGAACACTACTTATCAATGTCTTCCTCCTCTGTCCAACTGAGGACAAACCAACACTTCTTTACTCTCTTACTTTTCAAAATCTACTTCTCTCAATCTCCTTTATGTCCATTCCCTAAACTCATTCCAAAATGGTTTATGAATTAATCAGCAGCACTTAAATAAAATGTTAAGATGCTCTTCCTAACTTTCTCTGTGACAGAAGTTCCTTCTCCATTCCCTACCCCTCTCTCCATGCCCTCAGTATCACACTCTATTTTCTTCTATTTCTAAATTGTGGTCAATCTGCTGTTTTGAAAGAGAACTTCTGTTACCTGTTTTCTGAAGAACTGTTCATAGATGTAATTACCAAATCCAGAACACACATTAATTTCTACAGTTTCTATGCTAACTAGATATATTAATCTAATATCTATGACTCTGCTCAACTAACAATTACTATCTAGTATGATCACTTCAAACTCTAAGCCTGTATTTCTGCTATGATTTCAGACAAATAATGATTTAGTGCTCCAATACTGACTTTGAAAAATTAACTTTCCAGAAGACAAGTGCAAGCATCTAGCCAAATGGTGTTTCAATTTCTTTTCAGCCACTAGCATTAGAATGGAAAAGTTCAAATTCTCAGCTATTTGGAGATACAAAAAACAGATCCTGAAACATGCTACCTTAAATCAAGAGAGTTTTTTTATAGTTTTGCTTTTGTTTTTACAGGTCAAGGCTCTATCATGAAGCCAGAGTCATCCTAGCATAATTTAGGTAGTCTTGATGTGTGACATGAACATGAAAGCTACAACCAGCAAGGATAGAGCAGGCCTGGTGAAAGGGTGTAAAAGGGTAGGAAAAAAGGATTTACAGTCACCTGGAAATTTCCTCTCTGAATAATAGGGTATTCAGGCCAGTTACAATGGGTAACTTGGACCCTGGGTCAGAGGCAGTCTTTTCTGCTATCAGAAGCAAGAAAGCACAAGTCTCCTTCCAGTCTCCTTCACCAAGAAATGAATAGCAAAACCATGAAAAACCAAATTCACATTTTTCAGGTACAAATCGCATTAAATATGATTTCAAGTGAATATCTGATTTACCACTGTGGTGGTTTGCATTAATCCCCTTGTATGGGAGTAAGGAATACTAATTAATGGCACCAACTCAAGCCTCTGAAAAGCTTGCTTTATCACTATCTTTAGCAGTCTCCTGCAGCAACCAAGGATACACTCCTCCTTACCCCAAGTTTCAAACTGACATTATGCAACAGGTTAAGTGGTTTGAATAGTAACTTTAGTCATGAAGAGAATGATCTTCTTCTTCCAAAGGAGCTTGAATTTTCTGACTTTTAACTTCTGTATCTCCAGGCAGATAGCTCTGGATTCAAAGCTGCAGTATAGAGGAGTTCAGTCACACAAAAAATTTTTCAGACATTTGCTATCATTTTCATGGCAAGGAAAGCAGGCTGGAATAGGCAGGTCTCAGCCTGTGGCTCCTCACCTGGAGTGAGCGCTCACTGCAGATACAAGACATTGCAGAGCCCCTGTTCCCTCCCTGACATCCAGTCTGAGCAGTGCTGCCACTGAAACAAAAGTTCCCAGATTCAATAAACAAAAGGGTTGGCTGACAAGAGAGCACAGGATGCCTTGTCAAACTGAACATTGTTCAGAGAAGTGGTTAAACAAATGAGCTGTTGACATGGCTTTAAGGCACACCTTTCTGTAACCCAGTTCTTTCAGATTAGTTACTGCTACAATCTGTGCCTGTGTATATATGAAAACACAATTGTATTTCGTATTTGTTTCAAATCTACAAAACAAAGATTTTTATTAAATCTGTTCAACTAGCGACAAAGAAAACTTCTAACAACTTCAGTGTGGTAAGAACAGTCTGCTTTTAAGTCCATTTGAAGCAGGAGAGGGGCTCACAGCACCTAACATGTAACAAGTCAATTTTATCTCCTCTAATACTTAACACCAGAGAAACAAATGCAGCTACAGTTGCCTGTATTAAGCAGCTGGCAAGCTCAGAGATGGAAAAGTTGCAGAACAGCTGGGGAATGCGAGGCCCTTTTGAACAGGCTGCTATATGATCCAAAATAATGGTACATGTTTACACACAACACAATGGCAGCAACAGCCAAATGCAGGTCTGGCGAATGGACTACAGCTGCTCCTTCCCTCAGACAAGGCACAGCAAGCAGATAAAAAGGAGTTCATATTCACAAAATACAGCTTTCATCTCAAAAGGGAGCAGTCTGAGCTCCAAAATAGACAGCTGACCCTCCAACTGGGCTAAACTGTACAAGATTCTGTATTAGAAGTTACCCTCTAAAACAAGCCTGGATTAGGGTCACAGAGCTTTCCAAGCTGCTGCTACTTTACCACCAACAGTTTCCAGCCATGTGTTACTCACACTAACTGGCTGCCATCTAACTTACAAAAAAACTTCTCTCATGACAGTTTTCCAGCTAGAGTTAGGAAGACTGCCATTTACAAACTCTTAATATAGACTGACTACACAGAAGTTTGCTTTCCACTTCAGAGGAAGATGTTGAGTATGCTAGAAAGGAGGGTTTGAATAAACACGGGCTATTCTACATCCTTTTTTTTTTTACACTGGTGTTGCACATCGGTGTGAAAGTAAGTTGGCACCTGAAGACAGCACATCCCACTGCTCACCTAGACACAGGGTGGCCCTCAATTCGTGCCTACTTATGCAATTACTGATAACATGTTGCAAGGAGCACTGGCTTGTTTCACAATTGCAATCTGAACAGGACAATTTTGTACGTGACCTCCTACAAAAATTGCATCACTTTATTTCAAGTGATCTTCCCAGTTTCAAGTCTCAGAAGCACAGTATCAGCAGTACCATCTGTCTTGCTCAAGACAAACCATGAATAAATATTGCTAAGGAACGGGCTACTAATTTATATTGTAACCATATCAGTCCCAATTACACTAGGCACCAAAATAGAGTGGACTCATTGCATCTTGGTTAAAACTAGTGTGCTCAAATATTTTTTGACTGGAGAAGGAGACAGCACTGAAAGACCTCCACTTCTACCTCCTCTGCACATAGCCATTGATGGTACAACCCCAGTTAGGAGCTACTCAGAATACGATGGTTAAAACTGGACAAAGACAGCTGTCATAGCAACAATAACAGATGCAGACATAAATTTTAACTTCCTTTACTTTTACAAAGAAAAGTGCCACTAGCAGCCATCCTAGAAAACGGGATTTTGAAACATGGGTTGTAGATTACCTTGTAGCTAACGGGACTCCACTAATGGCAAGTGTATCTCTCAGCACACTTCAGCAACAAAATGACACATTTGTACACTTCAATTTCAGACTCCAGATAGTCTTTCTAGGGAAATTAATTTGTGAATTAACCCACATTTGTAAGGCAATCCTCCATTTTAATAAAGAAGGAAAATAAGTTGAGCCTTCAATCACACTCCCAGAAAAGATGCTTCTTAGCATCTTAGTACCAAAACAGTACTGTTTCAGGTATCCTTCCTGCAGCCAAAGAAGTGTCAGGCACGTCACCTTCAAAGCCTACCGTCTGCAAAGGTAAGAGCACTGATTTGCTTTTCCTGCTGCACTGACAGTGCATGGGTGCAAGTGCTGCCGTGATGTGGCATTGGGAGCAATGGTTTGCACCCCCAAGGGACCTCAGTGAGCTCCAGAGCCCCATCTGCACCAGGGGCTTTTTCTCCAGAATTTGGAACCAGTTCTGCTACCCAGACTTACCCAGCCTTGAGCACATCTCACTACTCTAGTGTCTCTAGAATCTTGCTTGTAAAATAAAAGATTAAGAATGGAATCTGAAAACATTGCAGGATGTTGGGATGAGTTATGACATCAGCAAAGCTGAGCACAGTTCAGCAAACAGATGATGCTTGACAATTACAGGTACAGCACTGAACAGTCAGCCCACTTGAGCAAATGGTATGGGATTGATCTAGACCACCCATAAGATACACTGAACCTCTCCCAAATTACCTTCTGTACTTATTATAATGGATCACTCTTTCCATCAAGCTCGCAGTAATAACCAAAAGAACAAACCCAAATTTTAAAACCCACAAAAGAACCAAAGAACTCTGGTTTCTTATCAACTAGTCTCCACTGAACTAATTACTGCTTTAAGAGAGAAGATATCTTAAAACTCCAATACAGTACTTAGCAGGCACAGACAAAATAAGTGTATGTAGAAATCATTCTTTGGTTCCACTCTTGTCCTTTGTAGCCAAATCACATCCTTAATTTATTTTTAATTAAAAGAATGAGAATTTTTGTGTGCATGAATAGTAGTGAGTTTCCATATTTCTGAGAAGTTTTTTTAAACATGTGTTTTACCTGTGGATATAAACTTGGGTGTTTCACAAGACAATTACCACTGGTGTTCACCAGAGAGGAACTAAGAAAACAAATATCCTAATAGCTTATTCCTGATTTTACTATAACTGCCCACAGAAGTTGTTTTGGAAATTGTTGGGAGGTACATCTACACCAAAGTGTACTTGCCATAACAAAGATTTCCCTCCATGTAGATCTCCTGACAGCCGTGTCCCAACAGGCTCCAGATCGTTCCTACACATACCACGTATTGTTCAAAGCAGACTTGCTTTGAGCAAGATTAAATACCTGTTCAGTTTGAGCTGTCCCAGTGCCAGGATAAACTACACTAAACCAGTTCAGATGATTATCCCACTGGGCACCAATGGCCTTTGAAACTGCCAGAACCCCAAAATCTGCTGCTTCTGGGAATTATGCCAGGAGCTGTGGGATAGCTCTCCACAGAGGACATTACAAATTAAATATTTTAGGAGTGTGCTTGTGTTTACATGGAGCAAGGCAGCAGTTCAGCATATGAGTCAGCATGGTTTGCATCCACTCAGAACTGAGCAGTGCAGTTGGGAACTATAAATTTTCTAGGGAAACAAAGGGTGTGAAATGATTGCCCCAGGGAAATACAGTCAGGCCACACCTAGCAGGAGCTAACACTCACCTGAAGACAGGAATTTTGTTCAGAGCTTTATTGTGAAAAAGCCCATGACTTTCCCCTGGTAACTGCAGAAGTTTCTACACAGGACAGACACTTTGGTCCTGCCTGTATCAGGGAGGTTGGTAATGATACCATGGCCAGATAAAGGCACACACATCCATGCTAGGATACAGCTCTTCAAGCATTACAATTAACACTCAACTACTTTAAAGTGAAAGCTGAAACATATTTCCTATCAGGATAGAAAATCAAAATTTTAACTGCATCTCACTTAACACAGTAACATCTAACAAAGCCTTCAGACAGACAAACAAAACAGAACTGAAACAGAGCAAACTACTCTAGCACATCTCACCATGCCACTACCTACAGCCAGATGCATTTAAGGACCAGGCCAAAACCCTTTTATTGCAGCCTCAGGGAGCAGAGGAAAACAGGATGACATCTCAAGCCTCTCCATATCCCACCAGGGAAAAACATCTCTTGGCAAGAACAGCTGTCAAGCCTGTGTTTCAGCAGCGGGGCACATGACCACCATTCCTTCCTAGGCTCCAGAACAAGCACTTCTGCTCCAAAAGGACCATAAGGAAACCAGGACTGTTTCTTTGAAAACTCAGGCTGGACCTCTGCCACTGCTGGTTACACAGAGCTAGCAGACAGCACATCCTCACCTTGAGCCACACTTCCAGGTGCGAGGGAACCACACCTCAGTGTAGTAACACTGCACACAGCTCTGTTGGCATAAACCTCATTAGCCATGTGAATCAGTCAAGAGTGGTTTCAGTTTTCCGGTGGCAGATGTTTTCATTTTGAATACATGACATTAAGATATTACAGGCTGAGAACATTCTTCAGTATGATACAGTTTGGTTTACTCTTCCAGAAACACATTTGCCCAATATAGAAATAACCAGACTTGTTCAGAACATATTCCGTACTGGGACTGCTTGCACAGCTAGAAGCAGGTACTAACCAGGACAAGAGTAATGTCTTTCAGCACATGAGATGCTATCTGAGCTAGGATCAGTCTGTGATGACACTTATAACCGTCAAAGACACAATATCAAAACTAAATGAGTAATGTTCACTTCCTATTTTCATTCCCAGGCTTCATGCTGCTGCCCCCTGCCAAGTAATAAACTTGAATACGCTCTGTCTTTGAAAGACCACTTAAGTTTCTCTTAAAAGAGTCATAATCCATGATCATGATGCATCAGTAAGTGTTGCTAGTAGAAAGGATGCAAAGGTGTCATTAAGTAGCCAGCTCTGCAGCACTGGATATCCACGCTCTATGTAAATCCCCACAAGCGCTGCTCTGATAACTCAGCATACCCTACCCATTTTTCTCCCATTAATCACA